>CM076614.1:43083534-43495067 GCA_038502775.1 Hippodamia convergens
AAAAAAGTTATTGGGTTTCACATTCGTGGTTTTTTTTTTTTTACCGTGATACTATTCTTTTCAAAATAATACCGTAAATTACATAAACGTGATGTTCCTATACGAAATTGGTTTAGCTAACTAATATGCAGTCGTGGCCGAGCGGTTAAGGCGTCTGACTAGAAATCAGATTCCCTCTGGGAGCGTAGGTTCGAATCCTACCGACTGCGTAATTTTTTAGAAGTAGTATATTCAGCTATACGTTTTGAAAAAATCAAGAATACAAATGTTTAGTTCAAAGAATACTTATCCAAACTTTCTCGCTGCTACTTCGAAGTATGTAATATCAAATTTCCACAAAAATTTGCGAAAATAAAACAGATAATCTGAACAAGTACGAAAAAACAAGATGAGTCCACAAAAGTCAATGCGGATGGCATGACCTCCAGATCAAAAAATAGTAAATTCTGTGAAATACAGATTTCACCACAAAGTCCAAAACTCTGCCATCTTCAAATTTCAGTTCAATACGCGAATCGAATCTTCAGGTGCTGAGCGTTCCCAAGTGTCCAAGTCTTCCCGAACCATTTTATTATTCTCATCAACCGACAAAGTATGAATTTTTCATTAATAGAGATGAGTACACATCAAATTGTTTTGATTCGTGAATCGTTCACTATCTTTTCAATTCCTGATATCACAGCAGACCTTTATTCCAGAACCAAACTCACAAGACACAATCTAGTCTCGAAGAGAACTATTCCCGCAGAAACTGTATATATATTTATTTTTTGAAAAGCCCGTATTCGAACCATCCACCGAGTAAACCCGATCATAGATCACCTTAAGACATAGTGCACTGTACCAGTCGACCATATCTTTTCTCCATTGTGGAATCCCTCAGTTTTTGGTGTAATTCTCTGGTGCGAAAATCTCTTGATGGTAGGTGTCATGCGACAGAGCCGAAGAATGGTACCTAATTGCATTCATTGATGTTGAGGCGTGAGGTTCCATTGTGAGAAAAGTGTCCCATAGGAATGTGCCAAAGAACACATTATGACACCTTGTTTCCATTCAGCAACGACAATACGAACACAAATCACTGAATGGTATTTTGTGAACGTCTCTGGTCAAGGTTACATGGAGTGTTATTGTTAGAAATACTCGTTGATGATGATGTTTCACAGTATTCTCCTATGATCTCTGGTGGCTGTTTATAAATTTTTAAATTTTTTTCCGAGATGATGGAAATTATAGAGTTTTCTGGATTCCACCTGGATTTTCCGTGATAAAGAGAGCTTTTTTCGTTTCTGATTCATCTTCATTTCATAAATATCATATCTTCCCTAGCTCAAGCAGAATGCAAATATTAATACACTAAATTCTAATTCACTATGTCACGACGTGTCATAGTTTTCTGGGTGATACAAAAGCTCGCAGTGAGAAACCTCTGAACCAGTATTTATCTTGAAAAATGAGTGGAATTTTCACACCAATTTTTCAGTGGTTCATTTCGAAATGTCTTTTATTTCAAGACGAAAAAAGTCTCCAATACCTTCCGAAAAAAATGACTCAATAAAATATTGTGTCAGAAAAAAGCAGATGAAAGTGAAATGAAACAATTAGTTGAAATATCAAAATGAAAAATTTAATGGGGTTCCTATAATAAGGAAAAAAATCTTTTCCAATTGTTTTCTATGAATATTAAATGTTGACTTGATTGAAAATTGTCCATGGATCTGCTGCTACGATTTGCTGATAATATAAAAATATATTTATGGTGAGTCAATAGTGCTCGATCAGTTGATATCTCCGGCTAGGAGAATAATGATTCCACTTTTGACGGAATCGACAGTACTGTGAGCATGAGCATCATTAAATCAAATTATTTTTCACTTTACAGGCTGGTCTGGAAGTGGAAAAACACTGTTTTTTAAATTAGTATGCTTATTTTTTATAGGTATTATACTTGTGATCTCCATGAGTTCGAAATGCCCCACTAGTCATCATTCATCTATAGTAGATTATATCTCGAAAACCGATCGAAATAATCTTTTATTTTATTCCCGAAAAGTTTTCGAGTCTTCTGTAAATTTACGGATCACTCCGAAAGAGATGATTTTAGAAATGACCTTCAAAAATGTCAATAATTTATTCAAATGAAAGGCGGCAAAATCTTAACCTGATGCGGCATATAGGGCGGCATATACCCTAGGAACGGCCCTGATTATCTCTAGAGGTTTTCAAGAAATTTTCCCAGAAATTTGTCAAAAAAATTGCACTAGGTCGAATTGTACAACAGATAATTGATGACAAGAGAATATTTGATATAAAAAAATTTAAAAAAAAACGGGTGGTATCGTCTTTCAACTCTTTCGGACCAGCCTTGTGGGTAAAAAGTAATTTTGTTGATTCTGTCAGATGTGTCTCATTCTAGGAGTACAAAATTTGCAATCGATCGAGCACAGCAGGTCTCCCCATGCTTATTTGAATTTGAAATCGCTCATCCTTTTCCCTCTACACCACTCTATTCTTTTTTTTTCAAATAGGAATACCTAAATGAATTGTGATATATCGAAATGGAAGGAAATTCGATTGAACATTGAGCGGTGTGACTGGGAAAAGAATTTGTTGAGGTTTTTTTATATTACAAAATTAAGAATTTGTGCTTGGTGTCAGGTTCCTACTCTTGAAATAATAAATACCATCCATTTAAGGAATGCATGCAGTTTTAACGGTACATACCCTTTAACCCTCAACAATTGTTTCTGTTTTTTTGCTTGTGATATATCACATCAAAGTGCATTCGATGACTAACAATTCAGTTATGTTAACGAAAATAAAATTTCACCTTGAAATTCTTGAAATGAAATTGTTGAGATGAGAAAAACTTTATACACAAGTTGAAAACAGCAGCTGAGCATTATATAAAATCGCAAATAAAACAACGGAAAAGGAGCGGAAAGGGAGAGAGAATTTGAATTCGAAAAATCATAGGGAAACCTGCTTTCGAAATTACAAATCTATGGATTCGTGGATTTCTCATAATAATATTTAGTAAAAGTATTATTGCAGTACTCTCCAAACACAAATTGAAAATTATATCCAAATTTTTGTATGAAAAACTGCACAACCAATTCTACTTTTAGCCACATCGCTGAATAGGTAACCAAATTACCTTTCATATGATATATCACAACCCATATATTCCCATTTGAAGAAGTTAGGTAGAGGGATGCGGGGAGTAGGTTGTGAGAAATCAAACAAAATATTACTAAATACTTCATTATTCTTGTTCAATATAGTGTCCGTTCTCGAAAAACTCATTTCGTTTGTCATACATCGTTACCAAACGCACATGAAGAAGAAGTTCATTTCCGATGACCTTTACTCTTAATTTTCCATTGCTGTCTAGCGCACGATTGTACAGAGAATCTCGAAATTAAGTGAATAAATTTAATGGTATATATATTATACTTGAAATCATGAAAAAAATTTCCGTTGCCGTTAATTTCTCCACTACCAATTTCTGAAATATCTGTTACATGCATAACAATCAACTCTTATTCACAAAATATATGGCCTTCCGGAAAGTACCTACTTTCTATATACATACACTGTATTTGAGTTATTTTTCATCATGAGTGTATCTCTTAATTCATTTGAACTTCTGCATAGACCTATTTTATTCGAAACCAATTAGTTAAAAAAACTTAATAGTCGAAAACCAGCCGGCCCTTTTTCTCGATAAAGGAGCCGTATTTATATCTGTGTGTATTCCCTATCACAGAATATGTATCAAATCGGAAGCGATTAATACGGCGGCAACTTGAAAGGAAACCTCTTCGAAGACAAAGTATCAGTCCGGATGAACTGCCCCAGAGGCCTCATCCGATACAAGTGTTTACAGAAGAAGACCAATAACAAAAACACGGTAAAAAGACGAAAAACCGCAGTGGCACCGAGGGTCTCACGGTCCAGTAACCTACGAAGAGCGTACCTTACGGTCAGCTGCATCTCGTGCCATGGTGCGGTCACAATCTGGTAGATCTTGCGCGGGTGAATGGTCAACGCAAGACCGCTGATAGGCCACCGATTGGCATTTGAAGTGCGCTTTCTGTGGAATCAGAGGTGCTTTGCCACCTGCCGGCTTGATCTCACGTGTGCCAGGACAGATTTGTGTCTTCTAAAGGTTGGTACGCAAGGGAGGCTTTGCAGCATTCTAAAAAAATCCAAATTGGTTGAGATCAATAGTAACATTTTAGAATGTGACCTACTGAATATAACAGATAATCAATAGGATTTGTAACATGAGGTAGATTGCAGATCGATTGAGGATGATTTGTCATTACAAAATTTAATAAGGAAAGATGTAATAGAGTTTAGGATCAGAATATTATTGTAAAATATACAGTGAAATTGAAAGAGTTACACCAAGAAAAAATAACGTGAACTCAGATATTATTTGTGAGAAAATCTCACATCAAGAATTAAACGATCATATTTTCAGAAAAGTTTATTATCATTGTTTTAGGACCTCTTTGCTGAGTAGATTCCTGTTCACGTCTAGGCATCGGCGTGTGTTCTAATACGGGTAATCACATGATGAATTGAGGAGTGAATTTGTATTTTGTTGGATGGAAATAACATTCTGGCTAACTGTCCGGTAGGTCTTATTTGGATTGATTTGTTGAGAAAAGAACTGACATCATGAAATTTAAAATTTTCGGGATTCTGAGGATTTTTATAACTTTGACGAATGTGTCTGTTGAAGGGGTCTGATATAGACTCCGAAACGTTAAAAAGTGTAACTGATTCAATTCACAGGTTGAAGGTTCAATAACCTTAATTTAAATGAACACATTCCTCAACATATATATTTTTTATCCATTAAATTTTTGAACAAAATCGAAATATGTCGGCGATGGTTTGAGAAATTGGTATTCAGCCCAATAACCCGACCTTAAACCTGCCATTCAATAACCAAGGTTTGAAATCAACAACGAGTCACAAAGATTAACAGTTCGAAGTGTTAGTTTTGTTTCTTTGTTGGGCAATAATTAGTGCAAGATTTAGGCAGAGGGCTTTCTTCTGTGAATTGGAGAGTTTTCTAATAGATTTTATTCCAAAGACTAGGGACTAAAACATCAAAGAAGTTTAAAAAAATGCAGAATCCTCCCACTATATTCCAATCGATACTTTTACAGGTATGTTGACCTTTAGGTTCCTCACTTGCGCTCATCTGAATGGTGACAGCTTCACTGAGTTATAATATTTCGACCTTCCGCTACCGAAAGGTATTGAGTTTTCTCAGAATTTCAATTTCTATAGAATTACTTTCGGTGAATGGTTTTATGATAGAAAAATTAGTTAAATATGTAGCACCCTCGCTACAAAAGTGACAAAACTCAAAATTTATTTTTCCGGTTTATGCTATGATTCAGATCAGAACACTAACCAATATCAAATCATGAAATTTTTTTGCCACATCAGTGGGTCCTAAATATATCATATAGATACCTTCAATGTGGTTGGTATGTTCAACGAGTGAACACTGTTGAATATTGCGCTCTCTGAATTATTGTTGATTCGGTGAAAACTTTTTCGAGTTTACTCTACTTTACATATAGAAAAAGATCAGTAAGTTTACTTTTCATTCACCATAGTATTTGTAGTTTGATTAAGACCGAAACTTTTTCAATACTTGCTGGTTTCGATTTACGATTCATTTATTTCCGACAATCAGTGTCGGTCGCTCCTGTCAACATATGTGGCGTAGATAAATTTCCTAATAAAATATAAATAAACAATACAGATTCTTGCACGGGAATTACCGGGGGATTCCTCTGTTCTTTCCATCTGTTTTTCCTATCTTATTCTCGGCCTCCTGTGTCTGTGAATAAAGCCTCTCTGACTGGCCACAGTAGACTGCAGTATTGTAATCCCTGTGTCTCATACTTATTCCTTACTTGCAAATATTATTTGAATTCACAATACGAGAAAGTCTTGGAATAATCATCAGGTTTTGAAGCAGATAGCGTGAGAAATGACTTCGAAAAATAAAAAAGCATTGTCATGCCAAGGATGTAAAAAAGCACTGGGAAAGAAATACAAGAGGGTGAAATGTGGCGGAAAATGTGGATTTTGGTTTCATGGAACAGAAATCTGCACCGAACTTACCCAGAGAGATCTCAAAAAAGTATTTGATAAGAAACAAGAGTTTGTATGTAATAGCTGTGGCGGGGGAGTGAATTTGGGTGCATCGGAGGGGGAGGATGGATGTTCATTCGTCTGACTGATGATGAAACTAGAAATATGCAGGAGGAAAATCGAAGATTGTTTCAAAAATTGGAAAAACAAGAACAAGAAACGAAACAGATAAAAAAGAAAATGGAAGAAATGAAACAGGAACAAGCAAAAATGCGTCAGGAAATTGATTCACCCAAAAACGATAAACATCAGAAAAAATATTGAACACGACGAATTGATAATAACTGTACCTGATAAAGTAAACGCAGTAGGAATAAAACTAAAGGATATAAATTGTAGTATCTATGGCATCTATAGGGCCCCAAAAAATAATCTGAAATTGTTCGAAAATTTTCTGGAGCAGTTAGTGTACGACAATAAAAAAATCATAATTATAGGTGACATTAATTTCAATCTTCTAGAAAATAGTCGACAATTATAAAGATATTCTCTATATGAATAATTGTGTCTTACAAAATATCAAAAATAATTTGAAATTTACCCGAAAAACTTCAGTAGTCACAGGAACTGTTATAGACCATATTATTACCTCAAATCAAATAAATTGCAAAATGAAAACAATTGATGTACCTATATCCGATCACAAAATGATCCACTGCTCATTCAAAACACCCAAAACAAACACAAAAAATAGGCAAGTAAAGACATATAGATATATTGATCATAACAAACTCAACAAATATTTGAAGGACAGGTTGGGGGGTATAGAGGATTTCTCTGACTTAATGGAAATTATTAAAAAAGGGAAACAAATATGCACTTCACAAAACACATGAAAATTATAGAAAATAAAAACTGGTTCAGTCAAAGAATTCTCAATAAAATGAAGAAGAGAGATAAGTCCTACAAAAAAATTATTAAACATCCTGATAACCACGCCCTGAAAGAAAAGTTCAAATCTTTGAAAAACGAAACAAATGCGCTAATTAAAAAAGAAAAGGAGAAATACTTTCATAACAATCTAATTAAAGCTGGGAACAATATAAGAAATATATGGAAAACTATTAAAAACACAATGAATGTAGAGAGCAACAAAAATGAGATAAAGATAACAAATTTGTTCATAAATGGAGAAACAATCACTTCGAAAGATAAGATAGCAAATCATATGAACAACTTTACGAGGATGGCTAGTGAATTGCATAAAAAATAGACCATACTATCAACATCAGAAATAAAATAACATACAGAAATACATCTATTTTCCTAAAGAAATGTACGGAGCTGGAGCTGAAAGAATTAATTTTTTCCTGTAACAAGAAATATAGTCAGGGTGACGACAGCATTACGATAGAGGACTTTCAGAATATCTATGAAACAATTAAGATCAAATTGTTAGAGTTGATAAACAGAATGCTTAAGGAGGGAAAGTTTCCTGATTGTGCAAAAACATCAAAAATGATCCCTATCTACAAAAAAGGGAGAAGAGGTGAACCAGGAAATTATCGTCCCATAAGAATAACGAATACCCTATCGAAGATTTTAGAGAAAATAATAAAAAACAGATTTGTAGATTTCTTCCGAATCCATGAAAATCAATATGGATTTCAAAAAGGTAGTGCAACCCTGGGGGCTGCTTTTGACCTGGTGGAAGCTGTAATAAAGAACATGGAAGGAGGAAGACATGTAGTGGCCCTGTTCGCTGACTTACAAAAGGCATTTGATACAGTTGACCATCAAACACTGTTAGAGAAAATTTACAGTATGGGTGCACGGGGACCGGCACTCAACCTCATTAAGATATATCTTGAGGGAAGGTATAAGGTATCAATATACTGTTGTAAATGGGCAAAAAAGCCATAAGAGAAGTGTGAAGTTTGGTGTTCCACAAGGGTCGGTCCTGGGACCATTGCTGTATCTTTTATACGTAGAGAATATTTCAGATTTACACCTGGGCACTCAGTACTTTATGTTTGCTGATGACACTGTATTATTATTCGCTAGCAGATCCGAAGCAAAACTTGAAAATAACATTAACAATACATTGATTAAATTCTATGAGTGGCTGTGCACAAACTAGTACTGAACGAAGACAAAACAGTATATATGAGATTTGAAGCGAAAATAAAAAAAACAAGGGAAATAATTGTAGAATTAAATAATAAGACCATACGAAAAGTCAAAACATATAGATACCTGGGTTTGGTGGTTGATGAGGAATTAAATTGGGGCGCACACATCGAGGGAATGATTAAGAAGCTCTCTGTTCTAATTAGTGCATCAAAGCATGCTAGTCCGTATATCACAAAAAACACCAAATTGATCTTTTACAATGCATGTGTACACTCTATCTTCACATATCTGGCATTAATTTGGTGAAATACGACGAAGATGAATTTGAGTAGACTTCAAAGACTCCAAAATAGAGCGATTAAAAATATTTATAATCTTCCGTATGAGACCAGGACCAGCTACTTGTATGAAAGATTTCCTGTGCTGCCGATCTCCGAGGCAGTGAAACAAGAACAGTGTAAGCTAATTTATAGGATTGATAGGGGGCTATTAAAATCTATGGTTAAGCTAAAGAAGCATGCTGATGAACACGAATATTCTACAAGAAATGCCGATCTCTACAGTGATTGCATATTTAGGACAACGAGAGGGTTAAAACTTCCATCATATTCAGCAATAAAATCATACAATGGGTTACCTAACCACTTGAAAACTGAAGAAAATATACAAAGTTTACAAAAGAATTGAAAAAATTATTCGAAGGAAATCTAATAGTTTAAGTTAAGAAATTGTACTCTATGTTAACAAACTCTGTTTGATTCACAGTTTTATACCGTAATAAAAAAAACATCAAAATCGGTGTCTATTTCATGTTTCCAATTGATTAGAAAATATTTAGCATTTGAATATTTTCCTATTGCATTGCGATCTTTTTACAAGCCTCCTTATTTATTTTTCAAATTTCCTAAATATAATAACTTGTTTTATGTTTACGACAGAATAATCATCCCTTGGTTCAATATTGTCATAAGTTGTTGATTAAACGTTGTCAGAATTATTTTTTCGAGAATGATCTCCGGATTGAAGAACTCCCTGGAAAAATATTAGGGGTAAAACGGCTCTTCTGAGTGATGGAAATGCCCAAAATATTTTTCGCGACTGTGAAGCCAAGTTTTTATTTTCTTCTTTATTTTTTCCTTCAAATAACATGGCTTCACAGTTGCAAAACATTGGACGTTTCCATCAGTCGGAGAAACATGCATGGGAAGCCTTGATACTGGTGAAATCTAGAAGAGTAAAACACAGTGCTTTTCAGCACGTGAACTGGCGGAACTCTTTTGACACTGCCGAGTGTTCCCATTAGCAGTAGCGTAACGAATTTCGACTGGGCCCCCCCGCAGAATTAGTTTTCGGGCCCCCCGTACGGCGATGCGTATTTATCAAAAAAAACTTCATTTAAGAAGAGTCTATGATTTAGGTGCAACACCACCAAAATTGCACCGGAATATTACTTGTAGTAATACTTTCTATACTTTATTTATTGAAATATTATTCAAAATTTGTAGTTTATAATATAAATAGTTGCATCTTTATTTTAAATATAGTTTCTCTATTTCAGTATCGTAATGAGTTCATTACAGTACTGAAAGTAGTGCTGTAATGAAACTCATTACAACATTATTTTCAGTTATATTTTTCGTTTTATGGTTGTCAGTACTGACAACTTGATCGAATCAAGTTTCGAATCAATTCAATTCAAATTCCGTGATCTGTCAAATTTCGTATGTCACACCAACTGCCAAGATACAATACAGAAGTCACTAATCTGAATTTTCATTTGAATTTCGAAAGTATTTCACAAAAATTGACTGAAATAGAGAAAATACCGTCTAATACTCGTTGCAGAAGGCAATTCCAACACTCATGCTGAACTTCGCATTCGTGTTGGAATAGGAGCTCATTCTGCAACTTGTTTTAGAATATACTTTATCGATCCCAGAACATACTTACTGTGTTACTTGAAGTAAATGGGTAAATAACTTGAGTGGTTGATTTCTTTGTTGCAAATACATTTATAACTTCGTGAAGGTCCATTTTTCTGACTCCTTCATTCTCATTTCTCAACAAACTGGGTCAGCTAAGTCTTTTCTGGGTCATTGTACTTCTCAAATAATTCTTTATTAAGTTTAACTTTTAAAAGCATAGTTCTGCCCTCTCTACAGTAACAGGTCATATTAAAAATAACATTAAAGCTGTACAGAGATCTGGGAAACTACTTGCAATCGACTAACTGTCGTATTGATGATCTTTTCTGAATATCTGATTTCAATGCAATTCTAAAAGAGTTTATTCGGAACCTAAGGTCAGAACTGACGTCATGTTCATATTCTCTAACGATAAAATTATTTGAATTTTCTATCGAAGACCAGGCCCCATAACGCCCGGGCCCCCATAACGCCTGGGCCCCCTTCAACGCCTGGGCCCCCCCGCACCGCGGGGTCTGCGGGGGTGTAAGTTACGCCACTGCCCATTAGTACGAAGGTACTCAAAAGACTTTACTAGTAGGTTTGACGGAAAAATTTTCCCATTAAATTTTATCTCTGAGAGAAATGGGATACTGACGAGATCAACTAACGCCGAATTTGCTAGCCAAATTGAAGATGGTATTACTATTTTCAATTTTTCTTTATATAATTTTCATGAGTTCTATCAGCTGTCGAAAAATAGCCAAAGCCTTGAAAAGATTCTGTATAGGGGCCAGTGTTATCTTCATTTTTTCGATATCGTAATGGGTCCTATAAATCCATGAATAATTTTTCGTACACTCATTTTTATACGGAAAAATCCATGATTCATTATTTGGTGAATCAAAATGAATTAGCTTATAATGGAAATGGATTAAAAAATTGTTATTTTTGGCGATGGCGATGGCGACAACCAACCAACACATTACTTACTGATATAGCTTTCCCCATTGAAAACATGTGATTCAGCACCGCATGAAATCATTCTCTTGCCCAATCCGCATTTTTTCGGCTCATTATATTGCAAATATTCTACTTCTTATGCCAATTACCGATGATAATTTTTTAATTCGCCATCAAAGTTCGAATATTTGGACCATTAGACCACAGAAACAGTTTCATAGAGATTCATAAAGGATACAAGTGGCACAGTGTTATTAAAACATTTTACACAGTTTTCTTACCTCCACTTTTATTGCTTTTTATTTACTGTAGGATTTTCGTGACTTTCTGAAAAAAATATTTTGAGGAATTTTTTTGGAAATAACGATTTTAGTTTTCTTTTCTTCTTCATTCACAAACTTTCTGGACTGAAGCTCCTGGGTCAAGTATATGAATAACATTTAGAGACCTCCACAGAGCGGACAGGTTCTCGAAAGCATAGACGATGAGGAACCAGATAGTGAAGTGAAAAAACAACAAAAAAAAACAAAAAAAAACTAATGTCTTTTTTCACTTTTTTATTTCCACCAGTGGAATGTATACATCGATTCAAATTTGTTTCGATCAGATAATTCCTTGTTCCTCCAACTGGAGCACTAACGTTTCAATTGTTTTTTCCTGTGTTCAAATGAAAAAACGTTCCATCCTAGAACTTGACGACTCTTATCTAATCAATTAAATCCAACAAGGTGGTTCACACATCACGCAATTCCTCCCAATTTTCTTCATTAATTGGGCGGCGGTTCACTTCCACCCCCACACAAGGACCCAAATCGGACATAAAAAGTCACTGATGGGCAGTTCTAGGACTACTAAATAGATCTCATTAAGAGGGAACCGTTTTACGGCGGTAATAGGCTTCATGTATATTCATAATATTGCAGCGTGATACAAAAGATCCTGGCAGTCATATAACTTCTTGACGTCTCAATTATGGAAGTGCAGAGCGGTCGCAAGAGGCTCAAACGACGGACAGCATCGAGGTTTCATTGGGGTGGTTCCTCGATCTTATTTAGGAAGATTTACTGGGTGATTTGGAGCTAGTGAAATAAAATATTCGTTTTTTTAAAGGGCGGTTGAATTGCGGTTTATTCATGATCCTACATTTAACGTAAAGTAGGTAAATTTTCATCCAAATCTAGTGGTATGTGGAAGAATGTTTTGATAGGTCACAGATATTTATTTTTCTTTCATTTGCCGACACTAAACTGTGACGTCATCGATATTTGTGTCATACTGAAATCCCTTGTAGTTTCCACTGAATTGGCGCTATTATAAAATTCTGAAACAGAGATGAATTCAAAATAGTAATCATCGAAATGAATACCATTTTCAATTCCCAGGCTCAGAGATCTTTTATCATGAGGTTGGAAATTTTGTATTCTTTTCGATGATTACTATTTTGAATTCATCTATGTTTCAAAAATATTTTCGGTGTTGCCTCCGTAAAGGCAAAGAACTTTCTGTTTTAATTTTTCTTCATAAAATTCTGAGTTCTCTAAGTAACTGTGAATTCACTCAAATCAATAATTCTGAAGATATTTATACCTTGAATTCGCGAAATCTGAAAATATTCAAATAAAGCTGCCCCAAAACGAACCTACTTCTCTTGCAAAAACAATACTTGAAGGTGTCATAACTCATGATATCGAAGGTCATTAATTTCTTGACAATTATCCAATGGAGTTTGAAAGTCGAAAACAGTTTTTTTGAGAGTTTTAGGTTGTGTTTTATATTTTGAATCGAATCCCCTTTTTCAACTTCTAGATGTTGTTTTGGCTTAGATATAACCCAACAAACTCACATCTGGAAACACAGCAGGCCATTCAATAACTCCTCGCCAACCCACCTGTTGAATAACACTTGTTTCTAAAAAAAATGGGGGTAGAAATCCATCCGGTTGAAACCATTTGGGAGATTCGGAACTATATCGTTCGGAAATATAGAACAATTCAAATTTCTTCTGAGTTCTCCGTCAAACATTGGATATTTAATAATAGGAGAGTAATATCATTAGTTTGGTATTGACATAAATCAATAAACTTCAATCGCCGTATGTAACCAGAATCTGTTTTGAATTATTCGTATTATTTTTAGTTCATTCAATTGTACCTGCTTCCTTCTTATATTGCTTTTGATATCCGTATTATGTAATGTTTTCCATTCCTTCATTTAAAAATTTTTTTTCAGTATAGTAATTAGTTCATTACAGTACTAAAAGCAGTGCTGTAATGAACTCATTACAACATTGTTTTCAATTATATTTTTCGTTTTATGGTTGTCAGCTCTGATTTCCGATCTTATCAATTTAAAACTGTATTCTGGCGTCGAAACTAGGTTCAAACATATTATGAAATATTTTCTTTGTGACGTCCCTAGTTCAAAGATCTCTAAAATGCATATTTTTGAAAACTTGACGTCGTCAAAGTAATAAAGACGGATATCAGCGCAGAACTATGACAGAATTGCCAAAATCTACTTTCAATTATCAGGGAATATTTTCAAAACTTATTGTTTTTTGCAACGTCAGAATACCTTTCAAAACCTAAGAAATACTTTCGAAAAATTTGCACGGCAAAATACAGATCAAATTTCCTAACAGTCACACCAACTGCAACGATACAGTACAAAAGTCACTAGGATGTATAATCTCAATTTTTATTTGACTTTCGAGATTATTTTACCAAACTTGACTGAAATGAAGGGAATATCGTCTAATAGACGTTTTAGAAGGCAATTCCAACACTCATGCGAACATTGTTAAGCCAAAGGCTGAGTGAAAGACATATCTAGGTCTTTGTTTTTCATTATTTTATCTCCAATTTCCGAATTTTGAGCCGTAAGTTATACCACGTTAAATGTTCATGATTGAAGTAGGGAAAATGTTTAAAACCTTTGTAATAGTGAACCTCCCAAATAATTGAGTTCTCTAGAAAAGTTTTCCTTGAAATTCTTTTCCCTACCTGCTGTTTTTACTGCTCGTGTTATCCATGCCTTCTTCATCAATTAAATTCAGCGAACATCGAAGTCCAAGGCGGTTGGCTGTAAAACTATGTTTATATTGTTGTGGTGTCCTCTTGCACATCATGCTTTTATTATTTTATTGTAGTTTTTTAATTGACGTTTTAGGGGGCTTTTCAAATTCAAATTTCGATACGATTGGGTTATTATGGGTTTATTTCTTCTAGAAGAGAAGCTGTTCGTACTATCAGATCGGTCGGGTCGATATAATTTCGGATCAGTTGATGGAAGCATGACAAGTGTGTTACCTACTATATTATGGCCGCCATAATGACGTGCTTTTTCTCAGACACTTCAAAGCTCCAGTAGCAATATATCAACTCAACAGAGAAGTTTACGTTTGATCGTTACATTGATACTAACACAATCGAGGGGTATTCTATAACACAAACGATGCAGCTCATAAAACATTTTGAGATGAGTTAAATATATTTTTCACCATTCATTTATTTTTTCCTAGAACTATCAAGACTGGCTGAGAGATTTTAGAAAGAAGCAGGTTTGGAAATAAAGTTTTTTCTATCCTATTTTTTTTTTTGGAACCTCTTTCTTGTGTGTAATTGTATACGCTTCACAATATTAAATGATTCGAAAATCTCGGAAAATCGCAAAAATCTCGCACAAAGAAAAGACATAATTGCCTTGTTCCTGTAGGTCTCCGAAAAGGTAAACGAGAATAACAGATATCCTTGATATATTAACCAGTATACTGGGTATTTCTAAATTGATGCAAAAAGCTTCAATGGATGATCGAGTGGATGATTCTTTAGCAAAAACTAAGGGGTCTTTTATATAACTTTTTGTTCAAACCTCCCCGAAGTTACAATCTTCAAGAATTAGTTAAAAAAGTTTTTTCTATTTAATACATCCAATTTATGAAAATGAAATTTGGCAAATATCTAATGACAATGAAATGTCAGTTTTTGAGTTTTTTTGTTACCTTAAAATGTTATCACAAGGGGCTGAGAAAAACAATCCCTTTAATAATTTGCAGCAGAACTTCATATTTACCCATTTAAAAAAATGATAAAAAAGACAGACTCATCTGCAACTCTTTTATATGCTGACTTTTTATCACGAAGTTGTTAGTTGGATCACAAAAAAATAAAATACTGCTCAGACTGCTTTCCCATAAATTTGCAGAGAGGTTATCATTTATTAGAAAAAATCAAGTAATCAAATGAAATCATATGAAAAATATTTTCATTGTCCTGATTTCATCTGTTGTTCTCTAATCTATGAAAAACTGAAACAAATCAAGTAAATGAATTTTAAAGAGCTATCACTTGTAGGAAAAAGAGTGTTGAACAGAAAGATATATGAGAGACCTCCCTTAATTTTTGCTAAAGCTTCACTCATTGAAATCTTCAGAAACTATTGGTTGAAAATGGCGCCGAACTGCTTAGTATGTTTTAGTTCGATAAGTCGGAATATCGATAATCTATACCTAACATGTTCAAACACCTTGTTTAACCACCCTTTTACTCGTTAGGGACTGGTATTATTCACTCAGTTATCTGAATGCTACTAATACGCATATTTTTGAGGAGGAAAAAGCTGATATTTAATTCTGCTGCGGTTTGCGTGTTGAAAAAATCTCAAATGTAGAAAGATCTAATTGTTCAATTAGCTTTTTCAGATGATCATTTCTTCTGACTACTCAATATATTTGCCTAATCTGTCTAATAATCAATATAAGTGCTGATTTGGTTGTTCCTGTGTATATTGAAGATTCTGCAAGAAGAACTACTTTGGAACTCCTACCTAGAAAATCGGATCAGCTGTACAATATTCCATATACCAATTTTCTGGAGTTGTGCAAATTGAAAAATGTAGAAGGAAACATCAGTGAGCATCTTATCTCAGCATTCTAATAAGAAAAATATGGAGCTCATCAACTTTATGGATTATATTTCAATGATAGAGACAAACGTTTTTGCTTAAAATGTTCATGATTTTCCAGCTTATTCTATATTTGCAACGAAAAAGTGAGGGATATCAACAATTCTCATACATGAATGGATTGTTTGAAGCCTATGGGCGAAAAGAATTGGGTATTTTATACGTAGAAGATATCGAAATAACGAATAAATCATTGGACATTCAACTCCCAAACACAGTCGAAAGTCAGTTATTTTTTCTGCCACTCCAGTTGTCCAGTTGATGTGAATACATTTGTGAAAATGCGCTCTTTTGTTTCCGAATTTCTCAAACTGCCAGCACCAAAGCAATATACAGCCCAATGATCTCGTAGTTCCCCCGTTTTTTTCTAACAGAAGCAGGATCATTAAGAAGATAGAAAAACATGGTGGCAGCCAGTAGCGCACCCAGGAGGGAGCCAAGGGGCTGCAGCCGCCCCCGAGGTTCATTTTTGTAAAACAAAAATTGAGAAGTCGAAGTTGCATGGTGATGGAGCCCCCTTTTTCGAAATATAATCCTGGGTGCGCCCTTGACGGCAGCCGTGGGCTATGTTGATCATTCCATCACTTATAGAAATGCCATTGCGAAAAAAACCACTCTAACAACTCAGCAGATTTTGGAACATCATTATTCATCGTAAGCCATTATTGTTGGCAATTGTACTAGTTGTACGATTAATAATAATAATGTTTGTAAGTAACGATTGTTAAATATTGATAATGAAAATTTGCAATTTCTAAAAATTATTATTTTTATTGAAGAAAATGTGGCTTTAAAAATTTTTAAAGAATCATCGACGTAAAAAATCAGTTTCAATTTTGTTGGCTGTCATTAAGGCTTGGTTGTTCAGTAGCTGGTTAACTCTATTTAACTAACGTTTTGCCTAATCCAATGACTAAGAACTCACTTTTGATCTAGACATCCCTCATTCACTTGGAGCAGATTATTTTACGCGAAAGAAAAGTTTTCGAATTTGAATGGTGCCATCCCAAATGCTATTATTTGGTGAAGTTCGAATTCGTGGCCAGTTTTTTACTCAACTGAAGTTTAATCGACACAGATTGATGACTTCGCATCTGCCTGCTATAATCCTCACTTTTTTTTCACGGGTTGGTAATACAATCAGTGAAGCATGATCTCATAAAATTTGATTCAACTGGTTTTTCTGGATGAGTCGGACTGAATGAGTTAATGTTTGATGCAAACTTCAAGCCATGACTTAATGGATGTATCTGGTTCACATATTTTACAAGGATAATGGTCCTTTAGTGGGCGTATAAAATTGAGAGCAACTTAATTCAAAAACTGAATTCTGTTTCTTCAAATTCACGCCTGCAACTTTTTACGTAAACACTTGGTTTTTATAGAATTGAAATTGAATAATATTCTGAGAGCTATCTACGTCAACGAAATTATGCTGAATTAGCGTTGGATAAAGAGGGAGACAAAGGAATATTATTAAAACCTGACGTCCCCCAATATGACCGACAATCGTTTCCGGTTTGTAGTGGCGCAAAATTATTTTTTATTATAGGAAAAAATGAAGGAATAACTCACAACAACAAACGTGTGAAGGGATCTAGTTCTTATTATTGATTAAGCCGAAGGATCTAGGTCATTGGCTATTAAAATTGTTTTTTTTGAATTGAGTGTTTTCTTTTAAGTCTTTTTTTTTTTTAAAGACTTCTGAAATTCAGAACACAGTAGTCCCAATACACACACATCGGTTACTGGTCGGCCGGTTACTTGCCGGTCATCCAAATCGGAAGCTGATTGGTGAATGGGACCTTGCATTCACGCCGGCGCACCAATCAGCGTTCGATTTGGACCACCGGCATGAAACCGGCCGACCAAAAACCGGTGTGTGTGTATTGGGACGTACATGTAGATCTAATGTAGAAATTCGAATCCTATTGGAGTGTCCATCGAATAAAAAGTAATTTATGGGTCGTCCGTAAAATTACGTCATGTTACCTGAGACTTTTTGACTATTTCACACTGAATCTGAGTTATAAAACTGAATCTACTGATGATAAATAATATTCCGATCTCTTCGATTTGTCATTCAACTACACGCGGCAAAGCTAACAATGTATTCATAACTGTATCATCTGAGACAGCTTCCTTCGAAAGCTATAAACAAATAATGAGTCAGAGAAGGTCTACCAAGATGGCTTCTTCCGTTCAAAACTCAAGCAATACCATCGACGACTATCCCTCCTTCCTATCCTTCTTTATTAAGTGGTCAGGAGAATTCTGAGGAATTAAGGGATGCGTCCTTACTTATTTAATTTGTGACATTTTAAGAAACTGATTTATCGAAAAAGATACATTTTTCTGAAAAAATTGGTTCCCGTTCAAGAACACGAAATCTTTTCGGATTGATTCATAAAGTCTGACGAATCGAAATTTACCAAGACAGACAGATACACTCATTTCATCAATGCATTGCTATATCGAAAATGGATCGAGATGAAGGCAGATCGCGATGATGTATTAGTATAAATTAAATGAGCATAATAGTGTCATTATTGGGACGAACAACAGCTCCACCATATCCAATAAAAGCTATTTCAGGAGTCCTGTTGATTTGATGTGCCTGAAATAATTACACAGTCTCTGATATGCATTTACAATACATAAAAAATTGATTTCAAATGGGTGCCCATCAATTGTTCATTTCATATTCCCTCCAGGACAACTTGGTTTCGATAGTCCGACTGATGCAAAACTATTCACAGTCCTTCATAACCAAAACAATATAACGTTCTAACTTCGACAGATAATAAATACCATCACTTTCATCCGTTTTGCGGGCTTTGATATGTTCGTTGATTGAAACCCGATATTTCGACCCTACGTACTTTTCAGCAGGCCATCAAAATGGACAGCTTTAAATTCATATAATTCTGAAGAGTCGTAAAAAGGTCGTAACTATCTCCTTCGTTCTTCGCGGGTAGAACCTCGGCATTGTAGTCGATGCGGTCCTGTTTGCCTCGAATAACGTTACATAATAATTCTTCCAGAAATTAGTAACGGAGGGCCTTTTGGGGTAGGAAAAACGGATTCGAATTCGGCATATATTTCGTTATGAAGGTAGCCTTTGTGGTTTTTACAAATTGGAAACGTAATAAGGAACGTTTATGAGCAATTTGGTGCTCAGCAGGTCCCTATTAAAACGACGTTAACATATTTTCAACATATTTCTGCGGAACATCATAAATTATATTTTATTGGTCATTTTCGGTTTAAACGTTTCCGAAAGTAGTTTTTAATAAGAGCTTACCAGAAAACCGGCGAAAATGCTGCTCGTCTTATTCGCGGAACGCACGCGCGTTATGAGCCGCGATGGGTCGCCACTGTACTCCGCAATCGCAGCTGTTCTTCTCGAACTGAAGAACAATTGCATGGCAAGCCTTACGATCCTAATGAAACAAGGAAGTTTTTTCTCACATTGTACACCAAGTTCATTTTACTTTTCTCGAGTTATTTTCAATTCTTACATCGAGATTTCATGAGAAAAACCCTTTTATCTCAGGACATCAGTTTTTTTAGTGAAAACTTTTTCGCAAGAAATGATGACCATTTACTCGGCTTTGAAAAAAATAAAATGGATCCTTCAGAGTCAAGTAGTTTTTACAAAACTATGATAGTTGCCCTGGTTACGAAGTCACCGGATTGAATGTGTTGAGTGTAGTTGAAGAAAATCTTCACCTTTCCAAAAAAAGTCCCAAATAATAACGTACAACACTTTTCACGTGAAATTTTTCAAGAAAAAGAACTAACATTCTTATGAAGTTGAACAGTTTCACGAAATAAACTATGAGTATTCAGAAATTCTTCGTTTTTTCAAACATACATAAAGTAAAAATAGCAGTTAATCATTAAAATGAATTCCATCTTCAATTTATAGGCTAACACATCTTTTATCATGAGGACTCGAGAGATAAAGTCAGTTTTTGTCTCTCAGATAGGAGACCGACCAGTTTTGGACTTATCCGGCATCATCAGTATCCAAAAGCTTTAATACATTTTTCGATTTTTCAAAATGTTCTTGATATGGTCTGCGTAAAGCCAAAGAATTCTTTTGTTTTTTCACTTTTCCTTTTCTTGATACTTAGAAAGTCGTTTGCATTTTTGCGAAGAACTTATGTTACGCTGAGATGTAGGTGAAGACACCAATTTTTCAAAGTTTCATTTTAATAGGTCAAATAATTAAAAGTAGTTACGGCAAATTAATGTTAAAGTTAGATTGAAGCAGATCAGGAACCCCTCTTTTGAGCAAATATTAAAAGGTGTTTACAGTCGTACAAAAGGTTAACAAAGCGCAATTTGAAAATTTGCTCTGAACAAAGTTGGTTTTTTAGGTCGAATAAAGATTTTCTTGCATAAAAATTTCACTCTTGATTCTCCCAGTAAAATCGTTATTTTCTGGAAAAGTTGTTATTCGCGGTACCAATTTTTTGTACCATCATTTACATAGACGACACCGTCCGTCTTTGAAAAAATGTTGTGTTACTTTTTAAAATTGAACTACGTTAACGGAAAAAATTTTTATGCCATTAGTGGTTAATTAAAAACTGACCTAGTTTGAAAACATTCAACCCGGCAGTGGTACGGTTTGGTATCTCATACCCAAAGTGACTTTGATTTTATATATCTTTGTCAGCGTCAAATATTATGTCGGCAGACTTCGAGTACACTCCAGATCATATGCAACCCGAATATAAATACGTCGAATAAGGTCGCTAAAGTACTGATATTCGCCCTGCTACATACAGTAGAACGTGAAGTTGTGTGCATACGTACGGAATGAAATATCATGTCATTATATATAGTTCCAATATTGAAAATGGTTACGGAATTCGGTGCATGGATGCCCGCAGATTTTTTTCTCGGGGGGGCAAAATAAAAATGTTCGAAAAACGATGAGGCGCAGGCGACATCAGTATTTCATTTTGTTGAAGAACGAGAGGACGATCACGTTCCCCCCCCCCCTGGCCCCCTCTACAGACACCCAGTTTCATCAAGCAACTATCTGTCATTTAAATCAGAGTAATCCTAGAATTTCCAATTCATCGAAACTGAAATTATCTGAAATCACAGGTAATCCAGTGATACCCCATGAAGGATCATTTATCAGCTGATTAAACCCAAAAGAAATCTGGAAGATGCAGAATTTGTGACGGAGTAATGACAGAAAATCTTTTCATATTTGTGTTTCTTGTGGTCACTTGATTTATTTGGAACTTGTGACACCTGTTCTCAAGGAAAGGCAAGAATATAATTCAAGTTTTGGTCATACTTCCTCTGGATTCGTATTAAAAATTTCTTTGTTGCTTTTTCATTTGTCCCATATCAGTTCGATTTATTTCCTAATCTTGTACATAATTTTATTTCCCCAAAGATATTTTAATTACTCATACCCCACCTTGTACCAATGACGTTATTAAATACCAACGTCCAACTGCCAGGTTAAACAAGCAGTTGATAATTTAATTCTTTACTTCAAACTACGCACTGAAAATAACTGTATATTAGGCTTTCTGAGATGGCTTTATTGTCTGATTTATTGCTTTTTCATCAATATCTAATTTACACCGATACTGAAGACTGTTTCGTGTATATGCTGAAGTAACCTCATCAGATAAAAGTATGTAATGGGAAATTTCATACAGAACTCACAGAATATTATGAAACATATTGTACAAAAATATTTTCAACAGAATTCAGTAGGATATGGAGGGTATATACTGAAAAATCGAATTCTCTATAGTGTAAAACACCTCAAGAAATTCTACAAGAACTTTGGTGTCGTTTTTTTGAATAAACTACAAAGTTTGAAATTGACCGGAACAATCAAAAACAGATCTGACAATTCAACGGCATATTCTAGAAATTCACAATAAATATAAAATTGCCTGGAAAGAAATTTATAAAATTACAATATTATCAGTTTTGAGCAAGGAAATACAATGGGCGCATTCACCGAACGTAACAGTTGTGCAACTGTTGTGGAATACGCCATGAACTCAACACGTTCTGGAGTAGTGGGCATTTTTGGAAGCGCTTTCAATTTATGCTAGGTAGCGGTAGCGAGATCTTCGTTCGGTGAATGCGCCCAATTTCAATTGTTTGTGTTCTAGAAATATGGTGAGTAATCTTGAAATTTGGAGTTTGGCGACTTCAACTACAAGCAACTTCAAGAAGAATTATGTGAATTCGTATTGTATTCGTTTTTAATTCATTCTGACGGCACCAACAGTAGTGTGTTCAGCTGTTTTAGGCAAGAGGATAGAAGATGAGTTTTCTTAGACACATTCAAACTCAGAGACAATTAAGCGAATGAATAAATAAATAATAGAATTGAAGGAAAAATTATATAGTTGAAAAAATAAAGGAAAAAGTAATTGAGTAAGAAATATTAAAAATTATTTCAAAAAGAAGAGATTAACTTATCAATGAGTTTTACTATGGAAATATCGAAGAAATAGAAACAAATCCAAAAATTGAAAAAAAAAAAACATTCGAAAATAAAAAAAATGAAACAAAATAACATAAAAAAAATTATATAAAAGGAGCAGAATTGACCAGAAAGAAATTCAATCTAAGATCGGATCAACGAGAGATGAACTGAACTTATTAATTATTCTGAAACTGTTGGAGTTCAAATTATGAAGAGCGAGAACTGCGCCAAACTCCAGACATAATTTAGAATAAAAACCACGTCTTTGTAAGAAAAGACGAGAGATTTATGGAGTGCCTTTCCATAGAAGAGTTAGAGTAAGTAAAAAAATATTGGGTTATCCAAAATAGTTAAGAACTGAATCAGTTAGACTCATTTAGATTAGCTCGATAGTTTGCCTGAGCGACACAGTTTTAATCCAAGTGATGAAAAAGGTTTATTTCTGGGGATTATTATTATTAATAACAGATGAAATCATAAAATGTTCACCTAACCTGGCAGTTTTCTACGGGACCTTCAATTCAATGAACCCAAATTTAGCGAAATGGATGAAAATAATCAGAAGAATTCGATTCGAGTCTTAATTAGAAGATTTCGACGTTATTCACATTTTATGCAAATATGGCGGACCGATTGAAACTATTGAAAGTTGTCAATCGTTATCGCGACAAACGTTCTCTAGCTGCCGGGCTTCTTTCATCAGGTAATTAATTCCGTAATGGAATTGACCACACACGAAAGAGGCCCTACAGTTACCGAAATTGAAATGATGTGAGAATTTATTCTGAAGAGGCCGTTCTCCGGGTTTGCTTTATTTATGTCTCAATTCGGTCGAGGTTATTGGGAGATTTTAATTATTTTGTTATCTGAACCAAAGTCGATTTCGTTCTCTAATAAGCGGCAATCTGTGAAAATGAGTTTGTGTTAATTATTAGTATCGAGAATTTTCGACGTTATGTCTTTAGTGAACGAGTTCAGGCCGATAAAAATTTCATCGAAGGATTAGCTGATCAAATAGGTATTCATTTATTACTTAAATCTTTTTCATTGGGAAGGGAGAGATCATGTCGACGATGGGTAACGATAGGTTCGGCATGGCCGCGTACAAGGAGAAACCGAAGACGACCAGACCCTTAGGAGGACCACCAAAAAGATGTCCCAACTCCTGAAGTTCATCGTCAAAAGATTATAAATGAAAGGTTGAAAAGAAGAAAATAGTCCTATCGAGAGGAAGAATAAGGAAATGAAAATCTTCTTCATTTTGCATCTTGAACCCAGATATGCTTCATGTTTCGCGTCTTCATTTTTATGAACATAAACCTTTTTTATCGTCGATCGAGGATGTAATCATGAGATATCAATAACGTTCACCTCATAATTTTTGAGAGTTTCAAGGCATTCTCGAGTTCCGTAAGTTCCAAAATTTTCTGGAAGTTTTTGAAAACTATGCAACACTAGTTGTTCACTTTTAAAAGCCGATGATCAAGTCTCTGCAAAAATGAATAATCTATTTCCGAGATCTTTATGATCTCAGAAAATATTTGATATCACAATTGGAGCGTGAATCACTATTTCGAGCAATATCACATTTATCATCGTATTTGGAAGCACATTACACAGGGTGTCCTGGGTGGAATGGCACAGACGGATACCATGAATTAATGTCATCATGCTGGACTCGTATCAAGAGGTTTTAATCGCCTGAGTGCCTTGGTTTGGGGTATATGGGGTAAAATTTCACGGATCAATAGCAATTCAATTAATCCATCGGATGATTTCAAATTTTGAAGTTTTGTCATCCTATTATCGCCTTCTTTCAATATTTCTGAAACCGAATAAATCAGATCTGGACATGGAAAGTTTTGAACTTTTTCTATTTTCGTGAATTTTGGATCACCCTGAAGTGGACACTATGTTGTTTTCTCGTTTTCGTAATCACAATGAAATAATTTAAATTAAAAATTCGAAATCTCTGCCTGGCACCATCATACAGGGTGATCAATACACATTCCCTTCAATAAATCTGAAACTTATCAAGAATATTATTTCAAATTTTATAGTTTTGTCACCCTTTACGACTGCCTTCCTTAAATTTTTTTCAAAATTTGAAAAACAGCACCGGACTAGCATTCAAGATCGATGATATCGGATTCGCCTGTGCGTTAACAGTTAACGTTATGATTTCTAGGACTAAAAAGAACACTATTGTCTGAGGTGAGAGTTCATATAAATATATCAACTCATAAAAAAGTGTTCATAAATGAAACGAAACCATTTGAGAAATCTTTCAATAACTTAACTGAATAATGAAAAAATAGATAATAAATTGAAAATATTCCAATCGCAATTCACTAGCGATGCAATCAACAATTGCTGTAATTTTCGAACTATGGGATGTGAAAAATTGAAATAAAATTATTCGTTTTATCAATATTAGGAAAATTTTAAGGAGGGCAGTCGTACAGGGTGCAAAATTAGAAACGATTCTATCGATAATTTCAAGTTTCACTCATATGGGAGTGTTCATTGATCACCCTGTATGACAGAGCCAAGCAGAGATTTGGAATTTTATTCATTAATTATTCCTTTGCGGTTACAAAAACGAAAAAGTATGGTGTTCACGTACAGAGTGATCCAATATTCACGAAAAAAAAGGAAAAATTATTTATTCGGTCCCAGAAATTTTGAAGGACAGCGATAGCAAAAGGTGACAAAATTTCAAAATTCGAAATAATTCGATTATTTAACTGTGAAATTTCACTCATAAGATGAACATCATCACCATGTATACCCCAAATGAGGGTACGCAGGCGAGTAAAACCTCTTGATATGATTCCAGCCAGATGACATTAACTCATGATATCCGTAACTCATGACATCCGTTTGCCGCATTCCATCCGGCACACCCTGTATATCCTACAATTGATTGAGTTATTTCATTGCACCATGTGTTTTGATTTGTATGGCATAAGTGGGTCCTCAGGTTGAAGACTATTGAACGGATTTTGTGTAAATTTTTATGAACTTGACTCATCAGAACGATTGTTTTTCATTTAAACCCTTTGGTTTAATCTGATATAAATAATCCAAATTTTTTCTATCGGAGGTAAAATTAAAAGAGCTTTCAACTTTCTTATTCATGAAAAAAGTGATTTCGAAAAATCTGGACACTATACACTGGCCATTCAAAAATCAAAAGCAGAAATTAATTAGGTTCTTATAAAAAAAAAGTAAGAACGTAGGTTGACTTGTTATTATTGCTTTTCGTTCACAAGATTTTTTATGTACATTTTGGATTTTCCAGCTGATAAATTGGAACTAATACATGGAATTAGAAAATTAGACTTTCGTTTGCTGCGAAGCAACGACATGTACTAAGTCTGTACTTTCGTAGCTTGAATCGTCAGTGTCATGAAATGATATTGAATGTTCAGAGATATAGGTACTTGACGGTTTCCACAATGTGTAAAAGACTCATCGGATGTGACGTCAGTACTTTTCTTAACTGTTTCCAAATATTTCCGATATAAGAAAAAAATATGTGTTCGGACTAAGCAAAAAACACCGTATAATCCTTGTAGAGTTCATCAAAGATGAAGGGAGATATTCGAGTTGTTTTTAAAAGCATATATATTATCAGTGAATTATTGAGAATTGATTGAGATGTTACATTCCCTATAGATAATATCACGATGTTAAATCTTCTAAAGAACTTATATGTGAAGGTGCTCCTCCATCTGTCTTAATTTTGATTCTTAAAAGCTCCAAGTGAAAAGATTTTAATCCTTTCATTCTTTTGTGGGAGCTGACATCAATAGCCCACAAACAAGATGCATCAATTATATCACACTTCAATTCCATATATCAGGTTTATATCAACCTAAACGGAATAATCATGAGATTAGTTAAGTATTTCATTTTATGAGATCTAGTCGTAATAAATTAGAGTGAATTCGGATTAGGTAATGTTTCCTTTGCTAACTTATATCTTCGGTGTCTCAAAGGAAGAAGTATTAATTAATCTATGACATTTTGATAAAGCTACTATAGAACAGTGAAAAAAGTTAATGTGGAACCTTTGAAACCCTCTATCTCACAAAATTACAGAAACTAATCTCTAGTTAGTAAAGGTATTGCATAAAGTCCTCAATGCAGTAAAATATGTTGGAGTGAACGATATGAAAATCCGAGAAATAGTTCCTCTTGCTAAGTCTAAATCAACCAATCATATGTTTCGAAATATTCTTTCATTACCTTTTTTATTTATGTTAACAAAATAGAAAATATAGTTAACCTAAAATATCCATATCTTCTTCGTTTCATAACTTGTGAATACAGAGCAACACATAAAAAAATATAATTTCACACAAGACGGCTAAGAATTTTATAATAAGCAGATTCAATGAGACGCATTTTTAGTATATAATTTGTCAAACTAATGAACAGGCTTTGGCATAATTTCTTAATCATAATGGGAAATACCAATCGATATTCAATACATAAGGGAAAGAAGAGAGATTCAATAATCTCCAAAAGAATAAAAGCATGTAATATGGGTGGCAAGCAAGTAGAAAATCAAAGATAAATGTGTACTGTAGCCTTAAAAGCGACCAACATAACGAGAAAATTACACAGTCCACTGGCAAACCGAACAAGACGGCTAAGAATTTTATAATAAGCAGATTCAATGAGACGCATTTTTAGTATATAATTTGTCAAACTAATGAACAGGCTTTGCCATAATTTCTTAATCATAATGGGAAATACCAATCGATATACAATACATAAGGGAAAGAAGAGAGATTCAATAATCTCCAAAAGAATAAAAGCATGTAATATGGGTGGCAAGCAAGTAGAAAATCAAAGATAAATGTGTACTGTAGCCTTAAAAGCGACCAACATAACGAGAAAATTACAGTCCACTAGCAAACCGAAACTTTAAAAGAATCGCGATTAGGAATTACTATTTGTCTCAGGATTAAAGGAAAATAGTCGATACCGGGTAAGACCAATGCCATGTGACTTCGATAGTTTAAAATATCATTAATATTATAAAGCATTAGCATAGTCTGTTGTATTCATATGTACCTTTTTTATGTCGATATATTTCTATAAATGTAACAATTCAAAGCTGTGCTCTATTATCTTTATCGTTATTGGATTTTCTTGTTCTTTATAGTGTTAACTCGAATTCGATGGAATCTATTTGGGAGTCAACGTATTTTGTCAATTTCTATTTGACATTTGTGTTTTTTAACCTTCATGAATGGTCGTTATGCTATTGCATTGACAGACCCAAAAAAGGTAAAGAAAGATCAAATTCAAAATTTACTCTGTCATAAAACACACATAAACAGACTCTGCACGAATAGAATTAACGAACGAGTTGAAAAATGCAATATAGAAATGGCAATAAAGAAGAACATAACATGAGTAAATAAAAAATGATGACAAAGTAAAAACCATATCTACCATATTGGGCATCTACGAAAACGGACAATCGTATAATTCATATGTTGCCAGAATATCGGATTCATTCGATATTCATGGATATTTATGAATTATCTAATCTGAATAAAATAACTTCGAAATTATTTAATTTCGGAATGCACTTCATTGGCTCTATCCAATCTCTCATGTGTCGTCATAACCTCTTCTGCTATTGACAAACAAAAATACCAAATAACCTTGGAGAGGATTCTGACATATATTCGAACTGAATTTAAATTTGACAGCTTTTGATTAAAATTTTTGAGTACTACAAATAAAGATACCTCATAGATTCCGACGAATAGTCAAATTATATCATCTTTTTCAATGACGAATAATAATACATTCACGAAACACGAATCATTGTAACTTATGTCACTATGATATCTGTAATCTATGATAGCACTTCGAATATCATGATTGAAGTTTGGGAATAGGGCTCGATTTGAGATAAATTGTGTAATTTTTCAGTTATATTGCTATTTTTTCTGTGGTTTTCTCTTCAAGATGAAGTACATTCATGTCTCTGATTATTATGATATCTTGATTTTATGTGTTTTTCCTGTTTTGGTATTTTTCGTTTCATAGAAAAGTATTTTTCGGTATTTTCAGTTTACAGATTTGATACATTTCGTCTATTTCCTTTCTTTTCTTCATTTATCCCATTATGCCGAAAAAAATATGCCTGATTCTGTTCATATGTTATTCAAATTCTGATTAAGTATGGACTACCAATGTGCTTAGGTATCATGAGACAATTGGGCATATATATGATTATGACAGTTTATCGATAAGAAAATATGAAACAGTTTATGAAAAAAGCTGAAATTTTTGATTCGCTTTTCATCTTTTTTTCCAATAGCAGAAAAATGAAAATTATTGATACTTACTGAAAAGCCGAAAACCAATCAGCGAATAATCAAATCGATAAAAAATTTACTAGTATCTACTCGTTTCAAAGAAAACAGGTTTCCTGAATAGGATACATTTTTTCAAGTGCTGACCTGCTCATCTTTGTAGGTTTCAAAACAATCTAACGTGGAAAAAACAGAGGTACCTACTGGATATAGATCCTGACACATCACTGTGAATAATCAGCGGACCAAATTAAATTCTTGAATAGATGTCTGCAGTTCATTATTTTTTCAAAACCTTATTTATAAGCTGACCCCATCTGTTAATACTACATAAATCTAGCGCCTAAACGGGTCTCGAACCTCCTAAGCATTCTTCGACACCCGAATCATAAATATTGAACAACTATTGTGAAAAATTCGATTGGGCATCTGTATTAATTTTGATTATTTTGCGATTCCGGCGAATTTACAATCAGCAGTTCAGGAGAGATTAGTCGGCAACGGTTTCCATTAATTGAATGTTTTTTTTTTCGGTATTAATTCGACGATATATTAGATATATTATAATTGGTTGGGAAGTTTGTGGAATGTCTCAATTTGTGATGTTTTCTAGATAGAGGATAGATGTTGCCTAGGGCCAGATTAATCTTTTGCTAGAAGTTGTTATCACGGCACGTGCTGAAAATTAATCCTAGCGGTTCATTTCGAGGTCTTTGGTTTTGTTTCGATGGGCGATTAAAAATCGAATTATATTTAATATTTTAATAATACATTCTTCAGGTGGCACTTTGACTGAATAAGAAGGAACAGTATGCCCCTTTTCGTATGCTGTAGGAATATCTAGGTTAAGAGTAATGATAGTCAAGCAACATCTACAAGATGATTCTGAAAATTTTTCATTCACGAAATAACGACTCCCATATACTAATATTCATGGTTTGAGATGATGTAGATATACATTTGTAAACGATACACACTATGAGATCAAATTCAGGATGTCATTAGGTGAACAATGTGCGTTATACTAGGAACTGATTACTAAGGTTGAAATATTGAAAATTAATTTTCAACATGGGTCCGTGAATACATGTCAAGGGAGATGGAGCCTAGGGCTCCCAGAGGCCTTTTATATAAGGTTTAAGTACATTACTTCAGAAGAGAAAACGTTTAATTCTGCGTTAGAATTCAAAATTTTGCAAAAACGTGCATCAGTGTTGACATACCAAGTTACACAAGGACATATTAAACTCAAATTGACACGAAGTGAGAAAAAAAGGAATAACTAGACTCAAATTATTATTTATTTATTTAGCGTATGGCATCGAGCCAAAAATTAATAATAACATCATATCAAACATTCCATCACAAAAACAATATGTCTCTGCATAGGCTGACTTAATTTTTTATATTCAATGTGACAGTTCAATAAATAATTTCAGGATTATATTCGACCAGATATAATGACATTGATGAGAGTCTTCGGTCTTATTAGCCGTGGTTAGTAGGAATTATTTCACCTAACGTTTCGCATGTGGTTGTCGAAGGGTAAAAAGCATCAGAAAGCGTCAAGGTCTAAATAATCACAACTGAAGTTCCGCAGGGTACCGTGCTTGGACCACTACTCTATCTCATATATGTAGAAAAAATTAATGAATTATGATTGCCGATGTTAAAATTATCATAACGTCATAACCTTTCGAAGCTGAAATTTTCAAATGATTACATAATCTCTATCTTTCCAGTTCATCAAAAAACTCGCATTCGAACACTTTCCTATCGGAATGCTGCTGCTATTTGTTTAATCTCAAGATTGTAGAAAAAAGTTTTTTCACAACTCCCTGATTGATAAGTTATAAATAACATTCTGACTGACAGTAAACTCTGAAAATATTACAATAACAACTAGAAACTTTCATTGTTTATTGTCTTTAGAGATCAATTTCAATCTGAGCTCGTTTACCGCACAGAGAATTAAAAACATTTTGACCATTTGAATAATTTTTTCTAGTGTTGGTTTGTCAATTGTGTCTTTTCGAATTATGGTTTTTCAGGCTATTTTGTTCTAATACTTATTACTAGCTCAGACCTGCGGCTCCGCTCGCGTAATATTTCAAGTTTAAACGGCACTGATAGGTCCATCGCGACCCCACTTTTATAACCCCGTATCGAAGAAGGGACAGGCACATGACTACGTGACTAAGCGAACTCAAGTAGATTTTATAATTTCTTCCTCAAATTCGTACACCTTAAACCTGGCGTATTCTAAGAAGAATTCATTAGAAGACTATACTGCAAACAGCATTTTTCATCAGGAATAAATGCCGAAGATAACAGTCACATTTATTTTTATCTGAATTCATTCCATGCCAGTCCAGAGCAGTCTTCAATTGGAACATTATTTTGGATTGATTTGGAAAATGGTTATCGTGGGTTACTCTTAGAACTTAGACACATACTGGCACGGACTTTTTTATATACTTCGAGCAACAATTAAACGAACAGAAAAATTTTCAAAATTTTTTGGTGATTTTCAACAGGCTGTATCTCGATGAAAAATGGTCGTATGGAAAATAAAAAACTTTTGAAGCTTGAAGACTCTTGTTTCTTAATTTGTTGGTTAACAATTTTTCGGGAAACTGGTATCCATGCAGTCTTCAGATAAATCAGAAAGAAACAATTTTCAAATTTTTAAAATTTTTATTTTTGCTCTACGCGCATAGAAATTTTTTTCGAGTTTTAGCGATGCAGGTCGCATAGCATGTTTATACAGTTCTCACTCAACTGCCGATATCTCCGGAACTAGCAAGCCGACATGCAGTTTCTCTTTCTGCAGAACATTTCCTACAAAAATATGTCATGGTTGATTTAAAAAATTTTTTTCCGCCTGTAACGTTAACGAGAAAAAAGAGCAATAAAATGTCATATTGCCATTTTTTGGTTAATGGATTATATTTTTGTCAATATTGGGGGAAAAGCTTAAGTTATAAGAAAATTTTACAGGCTGATGTTTCCCGAAGTCCCCTCCTGAATCGGTAGATCAATTGGTTCAGCGATTTTCTTGCATCGATTGACTGAGATTTTGAAAAAATTAAGGAAACAAGGTTTTTGTTGAATTAGAGCTAAATGAACAGGCTATGCGATCTAGGCGTCGGTTGAGCCCAAAAAAATTTTCCATGCGCGTAGAGCAAAAATAATAATTTGAAAAATTTTTAAAATTTTTTTCCTGATTTATCCGAGGATTGCATGGCTACCGGTAATCCGGAAAATTTTTGATCAATAAATCAAGAAATTAGAGTCTTGAAGCTTTGAAAGTGAGTATTTTTATTTTCCACTGAGATACAGCTTGTTGAAAATTTTTCTGTTTCTTTAGTTGTTGCTCGAAGTATTTATTATTTTACATTTTTAGAATATTTTTCATATATTAGTGTTTTTTATAGTGCCTTTCAACTACTAAGAGAGACTTTCTTTCGTATGATATTAGTATGCATATAACTATTATCAGCCGCATAGCGAATAATGAAGCTTTCAAGTGAAATTTGGTTCAAAGAAAATTATTGATTTTAACTTGACAGTAGGCATTTGAAATCGTGTAATAGTATTAGTCAAACATATAAAATCATAAAACTATACCAAATTTCATTTGATGATAAACTACAGGTTCATCGCCAGTCGATAAAATTCAATTATATTTTAGAACACCCAATAAGTGATAGTGTGTTAATATACCAAGGAACTAGTATTCGACGACTGGGTTAAGTCACAGAACTTATCATCGAAAGTTTTCATGATTCGTTTTTACATTATATAGTTGTTTTAAATCGAAGGTAGTATCTACTGAGTCATTCAAAATCTTGATTTTTGTTGATTTATTCAGTAATACTTACTGCAAGTTTTCCAGTATCTTCACTTCTTCATGAAAATAAAAACAACATGGGTTAATCGACTATTTACCACCACAAGAACCCACATTATTCAGAATCTGGATCCACCCTTATTTCCGTCAGAAAATGATAATAGTCAAGGATTCCTTTTCCTTGGTATCTTCTATTTAAGAATCTTTTGTGGAATGTGAAAATGTCTGAAATAAAAAACAAATGAAGGAAGACATCTATCAGCTATATGACGATACACTTTCAGGCATTATGATGTGCAAATGTCTATAATCAGGATGGTTCCTCCCCATCAGAGAGAAATAGGTTAGGTACACCAATCAGACAAATTACAGATCAACAACAATTACACTAATGTAAATAAGTATACAAATATTGTGAAATAACCAATCATTCACAATTACGATCTCGGGAATGGGTCAATTCTCGGAGCCTCCTATTCAAGATCGATCATTTTCGATCAGGAGATCGTATCAGACAAGAGCGGCTGGATGAAATATGAATTCGGTAATTTCCCTAGAATTTCTGAGAGTCACGGCCGGGAAAAGAGTTGTAGACGTCGATATTCCTTCAGCCACAATGAAGAATTCCGGAGGTATTCACACACGATGAATAGCGCTATTTACCGGACCTTTGTGCGGCGTTCATTCAATTTTGACGTGGGTTTTGTGTGGTTATGAGAATTTTGACGTTTCTGTTAACGTCTCTCGGTGACATATCGGTCAGTTTCATATTTCAATTGAGCTCAAGGATGGAATGGTAATAGCTTCATTTGTTGCGGGGTGATGGACTGTGAAATTCGGTAGCAAACATAACTTTGTGGTCGAATGTAATTCCGAAAATTCGGGAAAACATTGTGAGGAGATTTGTAACTAAAACTTCCGGAGAAATCTAGTTAGTTGTCTTGAAAGCGAAAAGAAGTATTTGTTCGACTTCAGTGAATTCGCTCGAAGATTTATACGTCTATAGGACTTTTGGGTTGGAAAGTAGGTACAACGAGGCCGTAGGAAATATAAATAATGTATTTTGATTTCTTCATCATCAATGTGAAAACGAATAGTACATTTGAACATCTTGGGAAAGACCATGATATCAGTCGAAACAGACTAAACTCTTAATAATCAAAACTGTTATGCATTGCGGATACGAAGCGATCTCATGAGTCCAGATATTTTAATTCGGTAAATATTTTCGAATGAATTCTATGTTGTGTTGTCTCAGCATCTAATGAATCTCGTTTAAATTCAATTACATTAAAACCTTATCAAAATTACGAGAAATAATATAAGTACTCATTTTCTATGGCAAAAAAGCCTGTGCAGAGTGAAACAGGATTAGGATATTGGGAAAGTTCATGAAGCAATTAACTTGATGACAAAATATTGGCTTTCATCTACTAAATGCCAAAATTTTCAGAGTAAAATTCAAAACAAAATTCATCAGTGATGCACCCGATTAAACTCACCTGGTGATTAAGTTGCTAACTATTGACTGGTGCTTGCAGACTAGTACAAAAATCACTATGTAGAAGTTGAAGGAAACGTGAGTATATACAATATTAAGGACTCCAAAACACGTTCATCTAGATCTTTCGATACTTGTCAAGATATTAAACAATTATAGACTACAAAATTTTTACACTAGCCCGGAATTTAACTCGGACCTCCAGGTCCCAAGTCAATCACTTTAACAGCTGAGCTACACTACGTGATTCTCAATCATCATTATTTTGCTTATTGATATCTGGCGCATCCAGATATTTCCTTAATGAACTCGGAAAAACTGGATTTCGCTGACGTAAGTACAGTCGCTGCGTTTCCAATCTTTCTTCTCTATAAACTTTGATTTTACAACAGAAACGGGATATTTTGAGCAAGCAGGCTCTTTGGCCCGAGATATATATTAACTCATAATCTGGTTTATTGGCCACTTCGTTTTTCTGACTTGTCAGTATCAGACTTTTTCATGTAGGCATTTTTTTAAAGATAAAATATACTAGCAAAACTTCAACACGATGAATGAATCACGTCAAGATATAGCGGAAGCATTCCGCCAAATAAGAAAATGCTGAATATCATTAACCCTTCAAAAAGAATTTTGTTCAGAACATAGTGCAAAAATTCAAAACTAGTGTTGACCACCTTATGACGACTGATATAATTGGTTTGAATGTCGCAAACAAGAAAATCACATAGGTACAGAGCCGACGTTCCGCTCATTATTCAAACATCCTGAGGGCACTAAAATACAATACCAGGTGAATCCAAATCAGCGGAAAGCGAGTAAACAACTCTCAAGAGAAACATCTTCTACAGAATAATCGAAAATTTATTAGAACAATGAATAAACTCTAACTACGCAAACAATTTCAATTATATGATTATTTTCTTTTTCTGTTTCTTTCCTTGGGAATTGACGACTAGAATAAAATACAAAAGGAAAATTACTGTGACGTGCTGCATGTAATCAATGAGGTGCCATTTTTATTTCAATGAATTCAGTTGTAACCACTTACCTCAAATAAAAAGATGATGATTCACGCCACATGCTTATACGGATAAATAAAATCCGAATCTATAGTAAAACAGTGGAAGAATCGAAATCTCATTGCGCTTCGATAAAAAATAAGGGACTAGACTGTTGGAATGGCAAGTCTTGGCAGGAGGAGGTGATCTCGGCCGCCGCGAATTGCAATGCACATTAGTCGCATCCTAACGTCAGATGTAATAGCTAGATAAGATAGATAAATTAGATTCGCGTAAATCAAAATGTTTACGGTTAAAAAGAAAATTCAAATCATAAAATAGTACTTTGGTGGTCAATCTATTGCGGAGACGATAACTTTTTTTCATTCTTGCCTCTGGAGATAGGCCGATACCTTCACGTTCGGCTTCCAACTTTGTGCCAAAATAGGAAGTATGCCTTATTTTCTCAGAGATATGAGATTATCTCTTTATACTAGATTTGGCTACTGTTTGGCACAACAAGGTGGATTATTTGAACATTTAATTTGAATTTGTCGATTTTAAAATTCGCATGTTTTAAAATTTGTTTTTGTTTTTCTTTTTTTATTTTCATAGAATTAGTGGTTGTTTTTCAATTTCTTCTCGTAGAATGTATTTTAGTTCTTCAATTTTTTCTTTTTCTAGAATTCATTATATTTTCAAACCAGTTTTGGCGAGAAAGAAACTGAATACTAATTTCCACAGGAAATTCATTGTCATTGTCATTCATTGAGGCAAATAAATTCCTCAGGTCAGAGTGGAATGAAATTGTCGTATTCATTTACAACAGATATGAAGTCACTCATACCGCGTTTGGAGTGTTACTGATTAGATTCGACACTTCGCGTACCATACGTTGTTCTCTATATCCCTATCTAACCGAATCTGTCGGCCCAGCCAATTATCAACTTATATATCTTATATCACTTTCCTCTGAGGTTCTGATTCTGTCACTGTTCCACTAGAATATGGCCCTGTTTGAATTTACCATAGGAACTGTGATGTTTCCAATTCTGTTTTCCCGATTTATATATCTAATTCTTCAGATGGTGTTTTTCTATTACCTAGGAAATACGTTTCGTCTGAAATTACGTTATTGTTATCGTGAGAATAAATTCTGATTGACAATTGAAACTATACCTATAGTACCTATAGTACTGTAAGTACCTATAGCCACATATGTTTGCAACATATTTTTATTTGTAATAAATTTTCACAATTGAATTCATTGACATGAATTCATGCCTCACTTCTCAATTTTTTTACTATTGTATTCTTATCTTATACTTGAAATTGTTTTTTCTGTTGTAGTTTAATAATTACTTTGATAGATTTTCAATTGTTCTACAGAAGAGGTTTCTCTTGACAATTGTTTACTCGCTTTCTGACTTATTTCTTTTCACCTAGTGCCCTGAGGATGTTGATACAATAAACGGAACGTCGGCTTCATCATACACAAGTGGTTTTCTGGTTTGAAACCTTCAAACCTATCCAAACCAATTAAATTATTACTGGATAATGTGAGCCTTATATGTCTCCTTCTAAGTTAACTATCATGAAACTGAATTTACAAATTTGAGGAAATGGTAACATACATGGTAACATATGATTCAATTGTTATAATCCACTACTGGTATCAAGGGCTATCTTTCGTTACTCTACTAGCACGAACCTTTCTTAATAATTTATAGGTACATAAATTATTATTCTGTCTTACCTATATGTATTTTCCTTGGTAATGCACACGAAGGATTGAAATATTATAACAACGTTTCTAATATACGAAAAACAGAAGTTACTTTGAATAGAATACAGAGAGTTTCCAAGACCGAAAAATATTTTCGAAATCAGCCGAAGACAATTCTCCACTTCGAATTTATTATATTGTCACCTCCATTCACTACAGCTAGTTTGGCACCCCCATCGCCAGGACCATACAGTGCATTCCTGGAACATTCATCCTGATGTGTTTCGTGCAATTCAACCATGAAAACGCAAAGATAAGTTCACAATGGACGCCGACTAACGACCTTAGTTTTCATTGTTTGTCAACAGACTTTCTTGTATACCTAGACTTTCCGGGTCCTTTTCTATTGTGAAGCGTGCCTTATTCTTTTCGGTTTTTTTCTAACGGTCGTAATGTGTCGATGTAACTTTTATATTTTCGAACGAATGGACCCGAACGCTGTTGGATACGGCGAAAGTCGAATCCGACTTTTATTGTACGGTTATTGATAAAATCGTTGGGATATAATTCACTGTCAACACTATCTAGTATCAGATGATGGAGTTCTTTGCTCAATTCAAAACTCAGTAGTTATACATATAGGAACGAACAATCTACCGGATGAGTTATTGATATTTCCTTCTTATATGCATACTCCGTTCAAGAAGCATTGCCATCCATCTAAGCAGGCCATGAAAGTTCAGTTGCGGCTTAATTTCGAGTTAAAAAAAGGAACTGAAATGTCGTAGTGGCGTAACGTACACTCCCCCAGCCACACCGTTTGGGGGGGGGCTGGTTGTTGAACCTTTTATTTGATTTTTTCTTCATTTTTTTAACCCAGTAAAGACTAATTTTTTCCTCATGTTATATATTTATACATATATAGATTTAAAACTATCAATGAAATTATTGAGGCTTATAAGACATCAAAAAATTGTAAATGTTTGATATGATTGCTCATACTGAGTCTAGCTGAGCCTAAAAATTAAATTCAATAACAGTTAAAATGATAAAATAGATGATCTTATAAATGTAATTTGTAACGAAATCTTTGAAGTATATGTCGGTTCAAATTAATGCAATTTTCGAGATATATTAGAAGAACTAACAACAACAAAATTTCAAGCTTTTTCAACTTTCGTTTTTTTGTGAACGAGCGTGAGAAATTTTTTGTGTCTAACCTGAATATTCATTCAGCTTAAATTTCCATTATTTAAATCTTCATCAATCAATGATCACACAGAAAGTTGTCGGTTGGTTTCGAGAACCAGGATGAATTCCCTTCTTCGGCTTTTTATTGCTCTTCCGAGAATATTTTTTTTCTCTTTTTCACATGAATTTGAAAATGCAACGAAAAGAGAGCTTCTTGTGTTCTTTTGGAAAATCAAGCGCTGGACCGCACATATTGGGAAAACCAATTATGTAAAGTGTGCTTTCTACAGTTCAATATGTTCACAAAAACCCTGCAAAGAGCAAAATCAATTTAGCCAGTCAATTTTTCGTTTCCCCCGATCGAATTTTCGAAAAAATTGAAGGATCACGATTTTGGCTATGAAAAGCTCATAATCTTCAGAAAATTTTTGAGCTTCTTCCACAATTTCATTGCAGATAGAATTTTCATTAAAAAAAAAAGAAAAATTCGAAAATTTCAAGCAAATAGTTACCACCGGCATTAGCGTTATACAAAGCATACCTACCACATGTGGAGGTTGGGCGGTCGGATTTTCGCTTCTTTGTTGTGTCTGTGTGTTTTTGTTTGGGGCGGTGAGCTATCGAAAACAAACTGTTCAATGTAATAATGAAAAGAAAAAAAAAATAATCTACGAAAAGCGTGTGAAAAAGGACGTATTAATTTTTTGTTTAAAAATCAATTATAATATAATAATGGAATGCAACGGCAGAAACGAGTGGAAAATTATCAGTTCTTCACCTTTGCTAAAAATTCTTCCGAAAAACAAAGAAAAAATAAAAAAATTGAAATTTTTTTTTTCAATAGGGATGGAGCCTGGGAATAATCATGAGGGGGGGCTGGCTGAAAAACGTGACGCCACTGTATGGAACCATCATAGAAAATATGAATATAACCCAGATAAAGTTAGGCAATAGTTCCATTTTTCGATTGAAAGCGAATGCTCAATAATAGAGATTCCAAAAGAAATGCTCAATCTAAAGATTTTTCAACACATTGTAATCACAAGATCATCATGATAAAAAGTATTCGATATCAAAATAAAATTGCCAAAGTTTGAACGACATAATTTTGAAGATCATTGTGAAATCGAAATAGGAAAAATTAAATGAAATGGCGTAATTCGGTACCATATCAAGAACTAAAATTCAATACGAAATGAAGCAGAAAAAACTTTAAGGGAATAGATGTTCGAAGTGTTCACAGGAAATGCCTTGGCGACATCTCAAATCTAAATTGAGATTTCTTTGATTATTATTAAACATCTCAGGATTGATCGACTTAATAGTTGCCTTATTCGATTGTTTCGGTCATACAAATCCAGGGCTTGAGTTTTGTCCACAATGCTCAATACATAATACATAATTTTTTTTGGGTTTGGATCAGGGTATGACGCTGGCCATTCGATCGTTTCTAGCTTTTCTATCTACCGATTTGGAAAAATTACGTCGGGGTACTGCTAGACATTGCGTTGGTAATGTGTTGGTGCTCGATCCTGTTGGAACAATATTGTATTTTTACTACAGGATATAAATTTGCCAAAGTTGGAATGTCAATTTTTTTAAGTCATTTAAAGTGCCCACGTTGAAAAATATTCCTATGAAATGGTTAATAACATTTACTGCAAAACTTCAACCTGTAGTGGCAATTTTGACGATTAGCATTGCTGTTAAGAGCAGAAGAACACTCATCAGGATACGAAACCGCTACTAATTGGATATTATTGTTATGCAATATGTCCGTCACTTGTTCACAAAAATAAGAACACCCATCAGAATCGATATATTGCTGAAATTGAATGTTTTGGAGGAATCGATACTGATTAATATGGATTTTTGAAACTCAAGCATCAAATCTAATTTCACATCCTCACATAGAGTAGTAGCAGTGATCTCAAATGCCTAAAACCGCGAAACTGCTTTTCTATTCTACAGATTGTCCCTTGGGATATAAGCGGAAATTTTCCATGACACAAGCGACTTCTGCGACTTACTTAATATTGTGTTCGGGTGATATTTTCGTATCATTTCATATCATCATATGTAAATGTGTGTAATTATTGAAAACTTCTTCTACTTCTTCATATTTTAAGCCTGTGACTTGTATTTTCCAATTACTATGCCTCCTGCGAGATCGATGTCCATGAGTCTCTCCAGCGGTCGGTTAAAAACTTAAACTAATGAAATTCAAACACAGATCAGACAATCTAAAAACTTCAGCTCATTAGTACAAAACAAATTGCTTTGGGGTTCTTGAGGTAACTAACATTGCCACAGAAAGTTTTTTACGTAGTTTTTATGGTACCATCTGGAAATCACCAAGGTATTGTTTTTTTTTATTTTCTTTCTATTAAATGAAGGTGAATAGGTTTAGTATTATTGAAATAAGATTTGGGATTATTCTTATGCATTTCGATAATCACATTTCTTTCATCAGAAGCCACTCGAAGGCTTGAATTGAGGCATGTATGTGCCAGAAGGAAAGGTGTGTTCTGTGTAAGCTTTGTGACTATGTCCCAACTCCACCCAGTGAATGATTCGGTGAGTTCTTCCCTGGCGGAGACATGAACCTTGACTTGCCTGGTCGGAGACATGAGCCTTAGCCAATCCTGCTATGATTTAATAAATTTTTTGTTTTGCAATGAATATGAAACGAACAATAAACCTCTAATTCTTTGTTGAATCCATTAATTCTAACACATCTTGTAGAAAAAAATTCTGCGAAAATATCTCATTCTCGCATAGTTTTCATGGTAATATTTATTAATTACATTAATAATCTATTATTAATATCTATTAAATTTAGTGTGAAAACAGTTCTACCAATTAATATTTTTCAATGCAAAAATCACTAAACAATATTAAACTCCATTTCACTCCATTTTCACTACTACTATTGTATTCTTTATTATATCGTGCGACATTGTATTTGTGATCTTTTTCAAGCACTCAATCAATGTAAGTAAGCCATACGCTAAATAAATAAATGAAAATATTCAATTAATTTCCATGAAAGTTCTATGAATTTGAGTAAATAACGTATAATACTCGTACAGACTAGTTATTTATTATACAAGTGCAGAAGACATTGGTATTCTTACACGAGTTCAAAATTCAAATTTGGAATGAACGAGTGTAAGAACGAGCTTTCTGTATGAGTATCATACATTATTTTCTCTAATTCGCTGAATTTTTATCGAAATTGATGAAATATTGCCGTAAATATCGTTTGGTGATTTTTGCATCGAAAAATATTGATTGGCAGAACTGTCTTCTATCTCATGAAATTTGACAGATGTTGAATAAATCCGTGACAGGAGGCCAACATGCCATGAATAAATATTACTGAAAACAGTGTCAGAATAAAATATTCTACCATTGTTTTGTTCTACGAGATGTGGCGGATTGAACGGATTTGTCACATAGTTCATTAGAGAAAGCTTATTCAGACACTCGTTCATTCAAAAACTTGGCACTTTCTGCCTCGTTTTTGAATATTGAATTCGTGGAAAAATATCATTGCCTTCTGCACTTGTATTGTAAATGACTATTCTGAATACAGAAAGACGCGACTTTTCGAACGATTTATCATACTTCCAATTTGAATAAGTGGGGGTTGTTCCTACATTTCGAAGGGGGTTGAGGGTGGGCTTCTCATCTTTACACTTCAATTATTTACAATACCGAAGAGTTCTAGGTTTATCGATTTAATGAAAATTATTATAACTTCAAAATAACAGAGAATTGAGAAAAATTTAAAAGAGGCTTCATATCTCAGGACATAATTTTCATAATATTGTCTATTCAAAGATTCTCCTTGTATCCATGTATCTAATATTGCTCGAATATTTTCAGATTCTGGGAATTACTTAAGAATCCTGGATTTTTTTTTTCATCAGCAACTTCAACATTCAGAATTGGTTTTAAAGATCTCTCATAGGCTTCTGAAGTGAAAAAATCAATTCGATTAAAACCTATTTAATCGAATTGATTGATCAGATTTCGAATATTCAAATTTCCAACATAACAGCAAAACAAGAGGCAAACCGGTTATTCATCAATCGATTGTAATAAATAATATCAACTTCGCACATTAAATTTTCGAAAGAATATCTGGCGAGTAAACCTTTGCAATGCCATCCTGAGGAATGCAGTATCCACAGACCGGTCGCAGAAACGATTGGTGCGAACCTGCGTATCGAAATAATTTGAAAAAAAAAATCGAATATCGCGACAGTCCCAGATGTTCGTTTATTGATATTCATCTGGGCAATCGCTATCAACATCTTTCCTTTTGATGTTCTTGAATCGTGACGACCGATTAGAATGAACCGTTTCTCAATTTCAACAAGATCATTTGTATAATTGACCCTCCTAATTGGAACATTTTGCGTGTCCTAACAGTAACGCGGGCGAAAGGTTCTCGATCAACAACATAAATTCATAAGAATGCCAGCGAACATCAATTAAATTAACATATGCCACAATCAAAGAAAACGCTCGAATTAATTCGAGCAAAGATTTAATCATTGATGAGAATTAGAAAATAACAAATTGCGTAAAGGCGATATTTAGACAGGATCGGTAGTTTCTCTTGCGTATTAAAATTCCCAGCTCTTGTTGAAAACGCTCAAAATTTTTGCAAAAAATCATTATTTGATCTCACTTTTCTCCTATCAACATAATAATCAATCTATTAATATTATAACCATCAGTTTGATGTAAAACTGATAGGTTACTCAAAAACATTTCCGTAAAATGGTCTCGCGTATTGCGTTGATCGCCGCAACCCGCAACCCTTCTCCAAACTGCCGACAGATGGCGCACTTCGTTCTTTCTTGCTCTAGTTTCAAAGTCAAAGACGAACGTTCAATTATTCCTAAAATACCATCCGAAGACCAACAGAATTAACAAGAAAAAGTGAACTATTGACCAACCAATGAAACCAATTCAGCACCTCAGAGGTAAAGTGTGTTAAGTCACATTTTTCTCAGACACGATTTATCTACAATATTGGATTTACATTATTCAATTCTACCTAGTGGAAAACAGATACATCAACTCGCTAAAAGATAGCGATAAACATTCCTTGAAACAATAATTGAACTGAAAATACTCTTTTTAGTCTGATTTTGATTTTGTCACTTATCACACCTTACCTCTGAGGTGCTGAATTCGGCACATGACTGTTTGTGCATGGTTACTGAAAATGTAAATTTATTGATGAAAACAACATTGAATAAAAAAATTCGGCGACCGCTGTTCGGAGATTTTATGCAGAATATTTTAATATGGCATTATATTTTTATACAGAGAGCCGGAGCTTCGAAAAATTTGATAAGTTGGAGACGCTAAACCCATTGATCATCCAAAAACAAGCAGTGCTCTGGTATCGAGGGCAACAGGAAATGAGGATTTTTTGTATTAACGTTGACTTGAACTTGAAAAGGTTAATTGAAGGTCAACTGGATTTTTTAACGAAACTATAGTTTTCAGTGCAAAATCGAAATCTTCATGAAAAATGTATTATTTTGTGTTTGAAATTTTTCTCATGTGATTTAGAATACTGAAAGAAATTTTTTGTAAACGGTTGGGAAAAAGTAATTGCAATAGTGGTCATGTTTTTTTTTTTAATTTCATATAATTTGAGTACATGTTCAATGTTCAAAGTGACGACCTCGGATTCCAATACAAATAATTCATTAGATACATAACAGCAAAGTAACCGTTGCCACGGATTTAATTTCATAGTAAACTTTTTGTCCAATATGAAAACAAAAACTAAATATCGAAAAACACGTATTATTATGTATGCTACTGTCTTATTGGTTCAGCCATTTGCATTTATTGTCTACGGTGTGATTGGTCCCGATTAGGCAGAGGAAACGGTAAAGCTAAAACTTGGGCCACAAATACTACCTATACCTAGAGTATAGATAGGAAGAGTCCATATACGAGTAATGTTATAGGCCGACTACGGTTTTCCGTTGTTAGGAACTCTGAAAGTTTAGAGGGCGCTGAAATCATGCTTACTGAAAGCCCGGCGAATCCCTCTTAATTCAGAGCTCGTGACTAGGCGAACCTAGGTCAGGAGGGCCTAGGAGTCGCCTGTGATCAAGCTATCAAGCAAAGGCTTCGGGTTATGATCAATTGAGAGAACGACGTGGTGACAATGGCTTTATATTTATATAACTCTCGAGTCCTCTCACACAGGGTAGACTAATAGAACACTGTTGGCATCACATTCAAGCAAGTATCGCTAGAGCGAACAGGAGTGACTTTTGCCTTCCCCCGGCAATTGAAACAGTTCATAGGTCGGACCTAAACTGCAAGTCAAGATTCTATCCAGAGTACTAGAATTTTATTGGAAACCTTAAATCTTTCGATGGGATGACCCAATGAGTAATATTAATACTCTGCCGGTAACGAACTCTCATCGCTCTATGCTAGAAGAAGCAAGATGCATAGGTTCTCTGACTAAAACTTGTATGAGGGAGGGTAGACCTCCCTGATAACTACCCGTAACCAAATACTTAGCGACATATGGAGTTAATCAGTTAACAGTCCCTGTTCCCAACGAAAGCTGTATACTAGATAACTGCGCGACAAGCAAGTTCTAAACCCACATCATGGTTATCCTGGGAGACGAGTGAGTAAGACGTTGAATGACATGCTGAAGAATACCATAGGAATGTGTCCCAGCGGCCGAAACAAGTTGCCTGGATGGAATCAGTATCCTTGGGATTCTAGACAAGCAGCTATGGAGGGTTTTTCAGTTGAGTAAAAGTCCAACACTCGCTGGCAACCTCAAGAACTGGCCGATGTCAGCGGTCGACAATGAGCTTCATATCCACCTCTAGCTATCAGTGTAGAGGTTTCCTGAGTCCATGCCTGAAAAAAAACCATCAAAGTAAGCATTCGTTTCCTCAAATTTCTTCTCTGAAAGACAATCTAGCCTGACTACAGTCTTCCATTTCTATCCCACTCATAATGAACATATTGAAGTAGCTCTTCACAACATATTGTACGATGTTCAAATTCCAGTTGTAGCTACAGGGAATCACTATGAATCATCTACTGGTGGGAACAGAAAGCAAGTTAATCGATATGGTTTGAGAACTGATGCTTTTCTTTTCTAAGTTGAAGAAATACATTGGTTTCTTTTTTTATTTCGATGACATCCGCAGCCTCATTCCTAATATAATTATTCAAATGTTACTCCAATTAAAATTTTGATTTATTCCAGATCTGATCCAGTAGTAGTTTGAGAAAACAAATTATGTCACTATATCTGAGGAAATATAAGCGTTATCACTGCTTCCCTATCTGGAGTTCCTTATCCAAACACATTTAGTTTATTCAATTAATCGAATATGCGTCTAAGCAATAAATTAAGCTTACTAATTGGAAAAATAATTATAAGTGAAGAAGAGTCCATCGTCGAATTGAAAACCGAATGTTGTTCCTGTTTATATTGGACCAGTTTTGGCGAAAGTTCTCACCTTGAGAAGACTGAATAGTCTAGAAAACTCAGATGTGTACTCGGTCATGAGGCAAATTCAGGTATTTCATCAAGAGCATCATAAGTTCATTTTACGAGAAGAGAGAGATTTTTTGTCAATACAATATTATATGTCGTATGAAAGTTATCAAAATCTTTCCTTAATTGGTTGTTCGATTGTAACTGAAAACTATCAATAAAATTGTCAACTGATGTCAAAGACGAAAAAATAATGTATCCTCAACACATCAACTGCAACCCCCTAACGAGGGTGAGCACAACCCCTTGATTTGGAATAGGAATATGAGCGATAACTAATTTTGAAGATCATGTCGAGTACTATCTGATCCTTAAATGTCGCGTCAAAATATCCATCGATAACGAAATAACAGCAAGGATAGTGGAACATGTAATGTGGAATTTATCACGAGAAAGTTATTCGTATCCGACATTTCAATGGTATTTTGTAGTTACTACTCTGTCACTCTTTTACCTGTCATTTCGTTATTGATTGGAAATTTTGATCGAACTTTCAGGATCAGATAGTACTCGATAAGATCTTCAAAATGACATATCGCGAAACCCCTCATTCTTATTTAAAATGGGTTGTGCTCACCCCAGTTTGGAGGTTGCAGTTACGGGGATGCAAAGAACGGAATAGTTGATCCCCCTCGAAATTGACGGGTCCAAGCGATTTTCCATATTGTCGTTTCAAAAAAAAAATAATCTTGTAAACTCATGATTATTCAGGAGCGTTGTTATATATTTGTTCTGCAATCCAAACACAGTTAACAATCCTGTGTACTCTGCCTAATATAAGACCGTAGATAACCCAAAAGCTTTTGAACAGTCTAGGAAAAAAACTTTTTGACAGAAATTATATGATGAATCAGTAAGAGTGGTTTTCCAGGAATTCAAATTTTATTTCACATAATTATCGTTGAGTGGTGGTCGAAACATTAATTTTTTGTTTGCAAAACGAACTTCAACATTGGCATGAGTGAACTGGGTGTTGCGAAAAATGTCTCAATGAAGGGCATTACATTATTGAAAAATTTCATGACATTCAATATTATAATTCACAACTGAAAAATGTTAAGTAACACCTGAGTCTTTTGATAAATATGAAGATAGTTGGGGATAATATGGGATATTGTGAATTGATATCGTTTTTCTGGTAAAAACAGAAATACACAGCTGAATGTTATTATATAGATACTTTTGTTATCATTCCATTACACATGAATCACAATTGTGGTCAAGAACTCTATCAACAGTACAAGAAACAACCTCCTTCGGCCACCCATTATGCTGAAATTTGGAAATATCCAATAATTGCCCCCAAATCTTAATATAGATCAATTCCGATAGAAAGTAAAACTTTTATCTGAATTCTCGAATCGAGCGAAAGCTGTCAGCGTCCAGCATTTGCTCTTATTACTCATATTACCGGTAATAACATGCTGGGCGCGTTTTCCGTATCATATTGTTAAACCTGGATCATAAATATGTTATGAATCAAGTAGCAATTTAGTATTGCATGCTATTCTACATGAAAATTGTTAATACCCCGTCTCGGAATTAATATAATGTGGAATAATGTCCATTAATAAGGAATTTTTTCGAAATTTATAAAAGACTTGTGGCAAAATGATCAGCCTGGAGAGGGCGTAAACGTTACGCATAATAATTTTCAAGAAATTTCCAATGTCAGTCGCTTTCTGAACGGACATGCGGGTGCAGATCAGAAAGAGAGGCTGTGGAACCGCTTTCCGAGAAAGAAACTTTTGTTTTCATCGGATATGAAATACTTGTGTTTGCTAATTCTCAGGTGAGAAAAGTGAGGTCTTTCTGGGAAATTCCACACAAGGATTCAGTAGGATCATATTGTTTTTTCTTCATTCATGAAGGGACGTCAAATTTATGTCGGTATTTTACTTTCATCTGTGTACCTTACATAAATCTTCAAATTATTTACGCCTACTCGGAAGTTGATCGGAGGCACATTGTGAAGTTATGTTGAATGGTTTGTTTTGGTCATAGAATACAAATTACTTTTCAATATTCAACGACTTTTGTGATTCATTTACACACCTCGGTTGTAAACTTCTCTTTCCCGGATCAAAATAAAATAAAAACTTTTTGAGCCATTTTCAACAGGCTCAGAGAGAAATTGTCGTACAAGAAAAAACAAGAGAAGGAGATTGTAGCAGCAGGTTTCTTGTTTTTGAATTATAACTTCGAGTTTTGTAGCGTCAGTTGTTTTTGAGTTATATTAGAAAAAACAACCACAAAGTCACACAAAAAGTTAACTGTGCGTTTTGAGAACCTGAATGATTTCTCTTAAACATCTCTATATTCCCTTTTCAAAAAATTTGTTTAGTCCCCTTCATATGAATTTGAAAATGAAACGAGAAGAGGGCGTTCTTTTGAAAAATGAAGCTCCGGATCGAACATATTGAGAGAACTAATGGTGTTAAGTGTGCCTTTTACAGTTCAATATGTTCATAAAAACCCTATCAAGAGCCAAATGAATCCAGCCAGCCGTCTTTTGTTTCACTGCATCAAGTTTTTAAAATAATTGAAGGATTATTTTTGTTGCTCTGAAAAACTCATTACTTTTAAAAAATGAAAGAACCTTTTTCCGAGCTTGTGCACAATTTCATTGCAGAGGGTGCTCAAATATTAAAAAAAAAAAGATTTAATGAAAAATTCAACTTTTTTTTTAACCAGAGCTCGATCGTTTTAAAATCATTTCAATTAAATTTCAAACAAAAGTTGATACCCCTAAATGAATTTTGTCCTCTTTCAAAGGAGTTTCAGAGATGGTTTTTCTATACTTTTTCTGAGTAATTAGGAAATTGCTTGATTAAACAGTTTTTTTTCGAAATTTTAACGCTTTGAATAAAAAAACACACACAGACACAAACACAAAATCACACACACAAACAAAGAAGAGAAAATCTGACAGCCCAACCTCCATGTAGTAGGTACGTTTTAGATAACGGTAATGCCGGCTGTAATTATTTTCTTACACATTTAAAATTTTTTCTGTTTTGAAAATTTAAGCAGTATTTGTAATAAAATTGCTGAAAAAGCAAATCAAGATTATGAGTTTTTCAGAGCAGATCTTTTAATTTTTACACAGCTTCGATCGAATGAAACGGTAAAACGGCTGGCTGGATTAATTTGGCTCTTTCTGAGATTTCTGTGAACTTATTAAACTGTTAATGGCACTGTCAACATTATTGGCTTTTCCAACATGTTCTATCCAGCGTTTGATATTCCAAAAGAACACCAGAAACCATCTTTTCGTTGCATCGTTCATGTGGCAAAGGGAAAAAAATTTTTTCGAACAAGCGATAAATACCCGTTGAAGGGAAATCATTTAGGTTAACTTTCTGTGTGATATTTGGTTGCTGAGTTATCGATAGCCAAAGTCAACGACAAAAAGGATCATTTTTCATTTGAAGGCGGATATCACTATGGAAGTGGACGAACTAAGATCTGAAAAGACGAAATTAAAGCAAAACCAATTATCCGATCATTCCAGCGGTTAAGCAGAAAAGATTGTTTCCACGCCCGTGATCCAAAAAACAAATCTGACGCAACAAAATTTTTTCTGTAGTAAAATGCATTTAAATTTCAAGGTGTTTTTTTTTGTATAATATAACAAAAAAAGTTAGTCTCAAAATTTTTCAAATTTTTACTTCCGTGAAACGAACAGTTCAGATGATGTTACCTCATCAATTAACTTCTAGTATAAAACAGTAGGGATAGTAGGAAAAGCAACAGACCCTTCATAGCCGCATGAGTTATTTCATCATACGTTTTCATTTAATTTTTTAGTTCAGCAAAGAAATTCCTGCACAAAAATGTTTTCACCATCATATGTCGACAATTCGAGAACAACGCTAAAAGTTTCGGTTTTTTAATTGAAATCAGATACGATGTTCTAAGTTCTCATGAATTATAGACATCGTAAAAATCCGAGAGATTTACGTCATAGCCAGTCTTAAAATGTTAGAAATAAAAACAGCATTCGTCCACTACTGTAATACATGGGAACATTTTTAATTATCACTATTTTTATGGTTCCATCTAGATTATCTTTCAACTCTTTTGTATACCTTTTTTATGTTGACAACATTTGCTCTCTTGTCAGTTCGGATCTTTACATAATTTCAGATGTCGAATGAGATTTCCAATTAGTAATATTGAAATGACCTCAAACACCTATTTTATTATCTGAATGCCGTAGCAGGTCTATCATTATATAAAAAAAAGACTAACACTAACCAAGCTTTATAATCCACAATAAATGAAAAATGGGATTATTCTAATGTCCCGTCAACATATACGTAACTAAAAATCAGAAATATAAACAACAAGCATGTATCTATTGAAATGATTGTTCTGAAATTTTTTTTAGGATTTTTCCCCCCAGTCTCTGAAACAAAAATCAAAGGAGGGATCTGTTTCATGTCATTGTCAAAATTTTGCTAAATTTTGAATATATTTTTTGAAAACACTAACCGGAAAGTCAAACATTTTTTTTCAAAACACTCTTAATAATGTAATGGAGGTGATAGATATTCGCCTAAATTCGAAATATTTCCAATTAGACGATGTGTTTTACGGTATGTCTATGGGTTCCCCTTGATTAAGGGTAATGATCAACATATTCGAGGAATGTTTTGAAGAAAACTACATTGAAAGAGATTCACTGAAACCAAAGATTTGGTGGCGCTATGTCGATGATGTCTTTGTGATTCGGCAACATCGCAGAGAGGAGTTGTTGAAATTTTTCGATCATATTAACAATGAAGATCCAACAATAAAATCCACAATGTATTGGTCGCGGCTTTTGCGGCATCGTTCAATGTCAGTGTCAATGTCAATGTTTTCTCGAGCATTTAGGCCATCGTCGTTGATTTAAATCGAAATATTACATAATAAAAATAGGAGTGTTCACAATCAGTTGCTTATTTTTCTTATGTTTACATTCGACTTATGGCATTCAAACGCATAGTTGAACTCATAGTGAACATTTCTGTATTAGTTTTATATTTTCAACTTTGATTTTAACATATGATTTACATAATGAGCTCTTCGTAATATCTGAAACATATTAATATTGTTCAAAATTTGAGTCTGCTGAAATAGTTCATAACAATTACTTATTTGTGTATCATGACAGGGTTATGTAGGTGACAATAAAAAAATAATAGTCTCATTCCTAAACGATCCCGAAAACTTTATTATTTTCATAATATTCAGCTGGACAATGCGAAATTCTAAGTGAGATAACTGCTATATCTCGTGAGAAATTCAACGTTATCATAAACAGCAAATATCATCAATCAACTCGGATTTTATAACTGAAAACCGCTCTACTTGTAGCATCTCCCGTATTTATTATAAATAAAACAACGCCCAGTTAAGGTTGATACTGAATAATTTATATGTACGGGTTTATCGCCTGGTGGATGTATTAAACTGGGTGTAGGTCGTAAATAAAAAGCGTCTTGAGATGGAGAGTACAAGGAGAGAAATACACAAAAATTACGAGCACGATTCATTTTTTTCCCACTCGGAATAACTGTTCATTAGACATGAGAGGTAGCATGCAAGCTCATAGAGCCAATTAGGTTCAATCTTAGTGCAAGTCCAGCATCTCGGAATCTGAGAACCAATTATCGATGGTTCAACCTATGGACTGGAAAGTAAAAGTGGATTATAAGGATCACATAGTTCTTGTTTGCCAGGCGGCAGAATATTCTGGATGAACTATATATTATGTCTTAAAGCTATGTCTATTTTTTAATTAAGTTGTATAAACAATAATATTTCCATACTGAAGATATAGTTTTCGTTAAGTGTTACTGAATGAAAAAATATTGGGTCAGAAAATGATGAGTTGAGATGCTGGAATCACATATACCTGTTGTTGAAGAGGAATAGAGGAAATACTGCAAGAAGTATTATGTCAATATAAGAAACGATTAAATCGTTGAGAAGTTACCTAAAAACTTAACTTTATCGTGATAGTTTACAAAAAAATAAAAAAGTTGTGAAAATTAACAAAACTATGTGTATTGCTTTAATTTCTCCTTCTAAGTAGATATTGTGAATATATATGTGAGACTATTTTAATTATATGATAAATCGAAACAAAATGTGTTTCTTTGTTAACGAAGCTCTCAATTTTATTCAGCACTTTTACTAACAATACCTATAATCTTAGTTGTAAACAACAAAACGATTTCTAAAACAGAACTTGTAACAGCCAGCGTCAGAACACTGACGATGGTTGTCAAATAAAAAATTTACTTTCCGACGTCATTGGGGACACTAATTGTCCTGAATTGAGGAAGAATGGCCTGATAAAATATAACAGAATAAGAATTTTTTCATTCTTCAGATTGTTCGGAAGTTCAGTATCAATTTATTCATGACATGTTCTTCAGATGAATGTCATAATGACAGTAATTGATATTTATCTATGATCACCACATAGGTATTGAAATATTCAATGTTGGATTAATCAAAAATTCACACGTTTCTGAGGAGCTCATGATTTTGAGAAAGTTTCTGACGTTGGAGTCTGATATAGACTCCGTAACGTAACGAAGTTTAAAAGTTCGGAGGGTTATTTTTCCATTTATTGCCGGGCGACAAGTTTTGAAAGGAATTGTCTCCTCACAAATTATTTAACAAGTTTCACGCAGGAGACTTTCTTCATATTTGAAAAAAATTTCTGAATAATTTTCATTTCAGAGACTGTGAGAGAAAAACCTTAAAAAATTTCTTGTAAAACAGAATAGAAGTGTGGTTGTGCTTTTTTCAATTCTTCTGAACAAGTTGCTTTCCAAAATTTCGATCTTCCAGGGATTGTGAAAATGAACTGGAAGATGTAAAAGATTGTCCTTTTTATTTCGAGGTTGGTCAACCCTAGTGTTACAATATGGATATTGACAGCTCCAACACGAGGTATGCGTACTCAAAAAGTTTTGTGTGTTGTTTAGAGTAACTTAAAAGCTTCATCTCGACTGAAAACTGCAATTGAATCATCAACAATTATTTTTTAAGACCTTCGACTTGTAATAACTCAATAACAGTGCATCGATGGTGTGAAGCACTTTCTTTTGAAAAACTAGATATGTTATAACCTTAAAGTTGATAGAATATCACAGGAGAGTCAACTCTGAGTTTTGCACAACCCCATATTTGCCGGTTGTTTTTCAAGAAATAAGGAAAATCAACCGCCGAAGACGGATCAGTTTTCACCACTATAATACTGAGAAAATGAATTTCCTTTATTCCCTACGTAAAGAATGAACTGGGAGATCAACGTTTTTCGACACCTGAAGAAGCGGTTGATGTGTTTAGAAAGAAGGCATGTTTTCAAAATACCTCAATTATAGTGGCAAACGTGTTTCGAAAACTGGTTCAAACACAAACAGAAGTGTGTACAGCTCTCCATGGGAAATATTCTAAAAAACAAAACGATTTTAGATGATCAATCTTTGTTTTTGCATGCTTCATCTCGAAATATAGTAAAGATTTTCAGCGGCGAACCCATTTTGTCCGCATAAAATTTGTTCGTGGTCCAATGCTGGTGCAATCTGAAATACGAAATGTGTTTTGTTTTATGAGTTTTTTTCTCCCTTGTATATCTGACACACTTTTGGCAGTTCTCGGGAATGTATATTTTCGTACTCTGTACAATTCACCCGACAACGATAAGAATGAAAGAATATTCAGTATAATCTTCAACAACACGCCAGTATATCGATAAGGAATCATTTGTGCTCATTTGTTTATGAATGAAAACATCATATTCGGACTTTTCAAATCTTGATGTTGATCACTTTTGAAACGCAGTGCATTGCCCTGATAATGAAAATGTTCTTGAAATGAAGAAGTTCACCTTAAGTACAAATAATGATGAAAAAAAATTTCTCTATCGGATTATATTGGAAAAAATACTCAGAGAATAACAAGCGATTATCGGTTCATATGTGCAATCCGCAATGACTGTTACAGAGTAGGTATTCTCTCGGAATATCGTGATGATTTCCTAGTACCTAATAAAGTCATCCAAATTGGTATCACCATCAGCTATAATAAATCATATTATTATTGGTCGTTTATTGTAAATCCTATTCATGTTGACTCTAAGAGCGGTTTTATGTCTCTAACTTGCATTTTAAGACCGCATCAATTCCATATCTTGACATTGATTTTTCTTTCAGGAACCCATAAATGATCGGATACGTGAATGGTATTTGGTATGATGAAATGACAATTTGGTGACTTCCATCAGAGACAAGACCTGAAACTCCTATTGATGATCTAGATTCTTCATCTCTCAGTATAATTTCACGATTAACTGTCGTTACCGTCTTCAATAAGGGTCAATGAAGGAGCATTTTGTTGAGAACTTCAAGGTCACCTAGAGCTGAATTTCAATTTGAAACTATGTTTCTTGTTACCTGTCAGAGGTTTAACAAGTATACTACAATCCTACACATGTCCCATAAGGGTTTAATTAAGCAAAATAAACGAATTTTATCAAAACTTGGGAACCAACTAGCTTTCATCTATTGAACATTCAAAACCTGGAAATCATGTGAATCTATCGTTTCCGAGTATCCAATTAAGAAAATATCAAATCAGCACGCAGAACATGAACATGAAAGGAATTATTGATGGAGGTGACAAATAGCTGCGCATCGATGAAAATAAAAAATCTCATAATCAGGATCCGAGAAAATCTTGTGTTTACCTTAGTGAAAGCGTTGTTGGGTAAAAAATTAACGATGTCGTGTCTAACGAGGCGTAGGGACACAGTAACAAAGCTTACATAGAATCGATCATTTTAACTAGCTCAAGCTTCAAGTAGCTTCTAAGGGATTTCCCAGAAATCCAGAAGGCATGGAAATACAAAACGAAACAAACAAAACTATTTACGAGTCAAATACGGCAAATCAGACTTCTAGCGAGCATATGCTGAAAAAATCAGTAGATAAATTACAGGAGCTCAAGAATTTCGGCAATGTACAGTGAAGAAATGACTTCAAGTGGTAGAATCACAGATTGCGAACGAACTCTCTTGATGCTCACAAAGTTTTTCCAGTTCTCAATAATATTTAGAAATTTTCACTTGAATATATCTATAGTGTCAACTCAATCGTATTTTAGGTGACATATTGCCTTCGTCGTTTTGTAGATACAATTTAAAATTGTCAGGAAAATCCGTTGACTTTCTAGGCTTTTTAATACATCTCATTGAAAGCTGCTTCTAGTTGCTCTGTAAATAATGAATTTATGTTCTGAATATTGAATAATTTTTGGTTGCGTTCAATGAAATTATTTCATCGCTGTTAGCTCAGCACTGAAAGTGAAGCTATTTTATCTATTCATTACCATAGCTGAGGAAAGAGTTCGTCAGATTTGTCATCGATTACAAGTACGTAAAAATTCTAAATATCTTGTCAGCAATGTCGTCGAATGTTACGTTCCTCATTTGAATATTATTTGAGTCATCAAGGGTACCTTACTAACATGCTCACAGCTAATTAGTCTTTTATCAGAGATTTCACTGTGAAGTAAACATATCAAAAATAAATCCAATCGATCTAATCTGACCATTAAATCAATGAGTTAAGTACTTCCTGGGCTAGAAAGAATTCAAGAGAGACATAGAAAACATCGATTATGTTTTAGTGGTACGATTTCGTGGAGATCAAAATGGAAAATGCCATAACAAGAAGGTCCGAGAAAGTTTTATGGGGACATTTTGTGGTAGCCGCTTCATTGGAAATCATGATGATTAAATTCTTTTCTGATTCATAAAATGATTTCAACCCAGTTATCATCAAACGATCAATGACGAAATCTGCTCGAATATAGTGTTGACTGGATTGTAAAAATGCAGAATGATTTTAAATGCATCATCTGTACACAGATGTTCTGCGCTTAACTTCCCGTTGAAGTCTCTTCGAAAGATATTATATTTCATTCTTTCTTAGTCTGTTATATTTCAATAACTTGCACAGTGAAACTTAACAGACGATGCGGATTTGCCAACTTCATACTCTGAAATTACGTTGAGCAATTACCTTCTTATCAATAAGAAAACAATTGATTTATTATGATAATATTCATGAGTGACAATAACAATGATCGCTTGCAGATGAGGAAATCTCGTCTATAGTGGTTTAGAGTTCCTACTAGTGGTATATCTCACGGAATAAATGCAAGAGTGTATTCATTTTATCATATGATATGAAGGTATATTAACAGGATGGAACAGCGAAACAATTTTGCAAAAACAACTGAAGTTTTTAGATAGTCGATACATTTCTTCTTAGCCCAAATATCTAATCATTGAAAATGAGCAGATTTTTTTCTCTCGTCTTTACTTTTTTTGTCGTATCCTTTCAAAATTTTCATTTCTATATTTAATTATTTCATCGCACTGCTATTTTTCTGATACCTATTCAAAAAAGGCTCGTTCGATCTTCGTATGATTTGGCGTGAGCACAATAACATTCGAACATATGTGCCAATTGTGATCGATCGTTTCGACGATACAGCCTTATGAATTTTTCCAATCTTACCAAAATGTCAATAAATATATGGATGCATAATTTTAAGCTATGAGGTCTAGTTAGGTAAAGGTACAATATCGTCTATTTACCTATGACAATTTAAATTTTTTTTTACCCTTACACAGTTACTTCTAGCGTTTTGTGAGTAGTTAATTATCCAATGTGTTCAAGTGAAGGTTTCTTTGATTCGAAAATATTGTATTTTTCACCACCTTTTCTGCTAATCACTTTTTCGAGAATTTTTTTCGCGTTTTCAGTTGATAGATTTGCGAAAATATTTTTCAGTTGACGAGATAAAATCTCATAGTTTAGTACAACCGAAATATGAATAAATAATGCCTAATCAGAAAATATGCATAAAAATACCATAGTGATTGATGAGTCAGCTTACATTAATGATCAAATAAGCAATAAAATAAAATTTCAAGGACAGAAATTCATATTGAAAATAGGATGAGGAACTCAGAATTTTGTTTGACGACATATTGGCGGCATCGCCAGCCTTGTTCTTTTCTGCCAACACTGTTGGGTTGAACAGTGTTGATGTAGAAAAAATTGATATATATATATATATAAGCCGGTTTATAACATCTTGCGACGTTGTCCGACGCCTAATTTCCAGCGCTGTCGTTGTGTGCAATCTTCTGGTGTTAGGTTTCTAGCGCTCATTGATTTTTCGACGGATTTCTGCCATTCAAGTTTGGGTCTGCCTCTTTTTCGTCGACCTTGTGGTTGCCAATCCAGGACTTGTTTGGGCAGGCGATTATCTGGCATTCGCTTAACATGACCGAACCATGTGAGCTGTTTGACCTCTATATCTTGCCAAGTGGTTCCCTCAATTCCCATCCTTGTCTTCACTTCCTCATTTCTTATCCGGTCTCTTCTTGAAATTCTGAGTGATCTTCTTATCGCGTCCATCTCAACAGCTTCTATTCTAGTTTTCAATCTTTCGGGTGCTCTCCAGGTTTCAGCACCATATAAGAGTGAACTTTTTATCATGGTCTCATAAATTTGGAATTTTCTGTTCTTAGTTATTTCTCCACTCCATAGAATACTGTTGAGACATCCTATCATTTTTTTGGCGGAGGTTATTCTCTTTTCTATTTCCTTAATGTCCGTTCCGCTGTCGTCGAATGTTACTCCCAAATAGACGTAGTCCCGACAGCCAGATATGCGATGTCCATTTTCGAGATCCAGAAAGCCCGGCGAACCCCCTATCCTCAGGTACCTTGTCTTCTCTAGGTTGACTGTTAAGCCCCATTCATCGTACTCCTCCACAAGTTTGCGTACCATATACTCCATATCCTCTTGGTCTCCAGCAAGAACCGCCTGATCGTCTGCGAATTGTAGAGTATAAATGTAATTATTGTACAGTTCTATCCCCATCCCTCGTATCTTTCTCTTCCACCTCTTCAAGCAGGCTGCCACATAAATTTTAAAAAGAGTTGGTGAAATACAGCATCCTTGTCTCAATCCCTTCGTTACTGCGAATTCTTTTGTTAGATATTTTCCAATTTTTACTCTTGATTTGGATCCTTTATATAATTCCTGCAGTGCCTCTATGTACTTGTAGTTTATATTGGTTTGTTTAAGGATTTGCCATAGTCTAGAAAGTGGGACAGTGTCGTACGCCTTCTGAAGATCCACAAAAGTGATATGGGTTTCCATGTTTCTTGCACTCCTCTTTTCAATAACTTGCTTGAGGCAGAATACATTGTCCGTGCAAGATCGTCCTGCTCTGAAACCACTCTGTTCTTCCTCTTCGAATTCTTCATACTCTTCCTCAATAAGGTCTCTTAGAATTTTGCCGTATAGTCTACTCATAAGACTGGTGACTGATATCCCTCTATAGTTACTGCATGTTCTCTTATCACCCTTTTTGTGGATGGGAGTTATATAAGCTTCTTTCCAAGGATCGGGGACCGGATGTCCATTTATACATTGGTCCATAATAAAGGTGATGTATTTTTTAAGTTTATCACTACCATACTTTAGCATCTCTGCATAGATTCCCTCCGGGCCGCTAGATTTTCCGTTCTTCAGGGACATGATGGCTTTTTTTACTCTGTCGTTCTGTACTCTTATTTGCTCTCCTACGATCTGTATTTTTCTTGATGGTGATTCGGCCATGAATTTTTGTCTTGTTTCACCTAACAATTGTTCATAATAGCTCTTCCATTCTCCTGGTTCAATGACTTGGATTTGGGCTCGATCTTTCCCATTGCTTTTCAACTCTCCTATGAATTTCCAAATATCCGAGCACCTCCGTCCACCTATGTACCTGTCAATCTCTTGGCATTTAAGATCCCACATTCTGTTCTTTTCTACTTTGATCATTCTACGTAACTGTCTGTTGATAACTTTATATTCTTCATGGTCCCGTTCATTTTTCGTGCTAAGCCAATTTAAGTATTTCCATCTCTTCTCGTCTACCAATGCCTCGATGTCCTCGGTCCACCATAGTTTCTTACTGGTTCGTCTTGTCTTCATCCCGATTGCTTCTGTGGTAGCTTTTTTCATACTCTCGATTACATTGTGGTAAATATCTTCAAAACTTGTTTGTTCTATATCGGGTAGCAATTTCTGATCTAATCTACTCTGATATAGTAGTACGGTACTTTCGTTTTCGAAACTGTGGAAATTATATTTTATGTTCTCTATTTCATCTAAGTTGTCGCATCTCGTTTTTCCGGAATTCACTCTTTTAAATGGAAAAAGCACTTGAGCTCTCAGCAAATGGTGGTCTGTCCCGCATGATGCTCCTCGCAGAACACGCACATCTTTCCATTGGAATATTGACTGCTGTTTCGTGATGACGTAGTCAATTATTGTTCTCAAATTTCTGGTATTCTGTATCCAAGTATACCGATGAATATCTTTGTGCTTATAGTACCCATTTCTTATAGTTAAATTGTGTGCCGCACAAAGGTGTATTAGTCTTTGACCATTATCATTTACAACTTCTTCACCAAATGGTCCCACCACTACGTTATGTATTTGTTTTCCTGTTCTGCCGTTGAAGTCACCAAGCAGCACAATTTCCCTAGTGCTACCAACATCTGCTATTATCTCGTCCACTTTGTCAAAGAAAGCTTCTTTTATTCCAGTTACTTCATCATTCGATGGAGCATAGGCTGCTATAATTATGACGCTATGTCCCCTTAAGTTCATATTGAGTGTCAGGATATTTTCTTCTATTGGTTCCCAGTTCGTTATTCCGGTCTTCAGATTTTTTTTAATGAGGAGCGAGACTCCTCGGGCTGCTCTTCTTTCTTTGGGAACTCCAGAGTATATATGGACATATTCACCAATATAGTTAGTACCTGTTCCCTTCTTTTTAGTTTCCGTTAGAGCCACTATATCCAGGTTCAGTCTTTTGATCTCAGACGCAATCATCTCAACCTTCTGATTAATTCCCTGTATATTCCAAGTAGCCAAAGTCATCATCCTTTTCCGTAGCTTTGTTCGTTTCCTGTTATATCCGTCCAATGTTCCGAGGCTTTTGTTAGGCTTTTTGGTAAATTGATTTTTTTACGGGTATTAGAGAACCAGTCTAATGCCCCAACCCCCAACCTGGAGGACCAGTCTAGTTTTTTTTTCACGGTGAGTATTTTATTTCCCCACTACCCTCCGGCCCTTGAAGAACCGACGAGCTTTCCCCAATTCCAATGGGGACGCGCCCGATGGAGGTAACTAGCAAGTCCCCACACGGGAGAAAAAATTGATGCCTAACTAAATTTTTCTTTGGGGATTATCACTGATACTTTCAGATCTTCACCTACTCCTTGGTTGGCAGTCCTCTCAAATATTGTACCTCCCCATATTCGCAGGGAGACGGCAACTTAGAATTTTTGAGACAAATTTAATTCCTTTCGACATTCATTTCCCATACTCTTCTATATTCCAAATATGGTCGGTCCAATGCCAAAGTCACGAATGTGCATTTCACCTAGGTGCAGTATGTCGCAATTATATTCATAGTATCAATCCCAAAATCGCGAAAGAGTTTCCTAATCCCCTCTCCTACTTCTAACCTAGTGCCACAAAATGAAAAATGAATTCTCTATTCATTGCTTTGTCCTCAATTTTTAAAACGCTTTTTTGTTGAAACATCAAATCGACGATATGTAATAAGGTCTCCAGGGGCTCGTAACACAAACCCTATAAGTGTAACGAGTCTACAAGTGACAAGTGATTTGCCTGTAGCTACAAGTGCAATCTAAAGTGACAAATGCAGCTCCAGTAATTAAGGAAAAATCTTTACATATGTAAACGTTTTCTGCAACACGAAGTTTACCCATGTTCAAATTGTGGCACTGAATTTTCAACAAGTGTAGTTAATGTTTTACCTATCTTCAAACCTAGGTAAATTCTTTGACTCGGGATGATTTTCGAAATATTCATGAGCTTGAAAATATTTCCGGAAAAAATATGACCTCTAGTGGTGTTACTAGTAGAAATTCAGTGAATTGGAGAATATATTGTTTGATACTCGTACATTACAACTTACTACTTTGTGGCACAATTTTGAATTTTGAACTTATGGAAGAATTTCAAGGGGCACTTCAATTATAAATAACTATTACATTACATATGTATAAAATGATTTTTCTAATTATGTGTCAAATCAGTTCATTCCGCCACATCTCGTGGAACAAAACAATATTAGAATATTTAATTCTAACACTGTTTTCAGTAATATTTATTAATGACATGTTGGCCTCCTGCCACGAATTTATTAAAGATCTGTCAAATGTTATAAGATGTGCCAATCAACATTTTTCAATGCCGAAATAACTAAACGTTATTCACGGCAGTTTTTGATAAGTAATTTCAATAAAAATTAAGCGAATAAGAGAAAATAATGTATGATACTCGTTCATTCCAAAACTCGCCATTTCTTGGATTGTTTTTTAATTTTGAACTAACGTAAGAATATCATTGCCTTCTGCACTTGTATCATAAATAACTATTCCACTATTGTCGTCATTCGTATTGTCATACCGAATTAAATTGGACTTGTAGCTACAGGCACATCACTTGTGACTTGTAGACTTCTTACACTCGAAGGGTTTGTGTTGCGGGCCCCAGATCGAGTAAACCATTTTAGTGAAATCAACCTTAAACATAGCAATACACACATAATACAGTAATAAGTAATCTTCATTCGGATCAAAGGTTCAAAGTGACGTGCAAAACGTTGAGCAAAAAAACTGTGAAGATGATTCATTTTTAACACTCTGTCACTTCGTTAGTAATCAAATTTCGAAAATAATTCATAGAAAGAGGTACCATTCATTTTCAGTCGAAAATCACCCCTGAATATTCTGCTCATAATTCCCGGACACCTTGTATATTATTTCATTCTCTCAGCCAGTCATCACTTCGAATAAAAAATCAAAAAATTAAGAAATGTTTGTTTTTCCATATTGAGGTCGTGAAGAGTAGATTTCGGTTTTTGTATGTACATGAAACTCTTCTATAGATGTTGCATTTTTCTAGATAATAAGGTGCAACGACCGAATAGTTCACGTTACTTGTATCATAATGTTCGTCTGCAATTTATCCTAGTCGGGATAGGTATTTTATTACGAGGTTTCTGGACTGACCACGAGAAAGGCATTATTATAAAAAATATACGAAAACGTCTTTTCTGCACATGCATTTCTTTGACGGGCACCACACGCCCACCACATTATGTTGGAGGCATTCTTTCGCTTCCGATAAAGCGACTGTCCTCTGTCCGAAATTCACGCCTCCAGCCTCAAATTGAACAACAATCGGACCGCCATCAATTCCCCATCAAATTCGCCACAGCATTCAGCGAGAAACTGCACTGAATAGGGCAGAAATTTTCAATAGATTCCACAGGGAAAATGGCTATCAAGTATTGAACGGTCTTAGATTCGGGATAGAGGTGACAGGCCTTGTGGGATAAAGAGTATTATGCTCAAGAAGCTATTAAAACGGAATGACAGAACGACAAAACGGACGACCCGAGTCCTTAGAGCAAAACACAATGAGTGGATGTATACAAATAGTGCAGTAATGACCGAGGTAAACACAGACTTTGTGGCCACTGTGGTTTGTCTTGTCTTTGAGATTGACGGTCTTGCTGGTGGTCCATTTACAGTGGTACCAAATATCTTGATGGACGTCTTGGGGGTTTCACTTTTCACTTATTTCTTGCTGAATGAATCGTTCATTTTGTGAAAGGATTTCTTTCATTAATATTGTGTGTGATAACTTCATCTATCAGACATTCTTCTGTTTGATTTATGCACTCAATATCAATACAAGTCCGAAATATTTTCAATTTCAAATCGAATAAATTCGGATAGTCATATTGCTGTTGATTGTTCACCTCAATTGAAATTTCCTTAATCGACCCGCTCATTAATGGTTCATTTCGAAAAAGAACGAATCAAGTTTAAGCATTGTTTCATGTAACTGGCATTCATCTGACTTATTTTTACGAAAATGAAGTTTCAACGTTTGAATTTGGAATTTGCAATTTCGGGGTTCTGGGATTCACAGGATATGTCAAAAGCTGCTCTTTTTTTGAAATTCAATAAAACTCATCAAAATAGGTCATGATACCAAATACTCCACATAAAATATGCACTCCGATAGATTCGAAACCAAATTTACCGCTACGATTCATCTGCATCGCTTATTATGGATCAGCTGTTGCGATATCATCATTTTGAAAACAAAACTAGAAAGTGTTTGATTTTTGTGATTCTTTCGGATTTGTCAGAGTTTTGAAAATTTTATAAAAATCATTCAAATGATGACTCGTTGATATAATTTTAATTGATGGTGTGGTGACTTTAAAAAGGAAGAACTGAGACGAAGCATTTGAAATGCTTGTGTATAAAACGAACGGGGACTATTTCGATCAATTTCTGTGAACAATTTGGAGTGATATCATCAAAGAGTTCGGAATTTTATCATTTTCTTATTACAGGGCCCTTTTAATCAGCAATTTTCCTTGCCTTAATTTCGAAATTGAGAATGAATCTCAGGAAACATTGCTTAATAAAATTTGAACGATAAAACAAATTTGTTGAAAATTCTAGTGCATAGAATAGATCGAATAAAAGCCGAGTACCTATGTTCTACTTTATAAAATGGCAAACATTCTAAAAAAACTTATATCGTGCTGATTCATGACATTGACTTTTATCAAATGAACAGAGAGATACAATTCAGAGAAGTGGAATTGATGCACAAACTTTCTACACTTCTCTCATTATTGAAAAATTCGAAATTTCTTCATCTTTTCGTTTTTTAAAAAAAAATCCTTAGGTATAATTCGAAAGTAATCTCTTTCATCATTGTTATAATTCCTATAGCTTCAATTTGTTCTTCGGGTATGATCAGCGCCCGTTCATTCTACAACAACTTTAACCGGATCTTTTACTTATAATATTTTTTCTCTTTATAATAGTCTCCCTTTTACCCTTCAGTTTATATAAATTCAGAAAATTTGCTGGCAGGTTCACTTCAGGATTTATTAGGTGTTTAATATGCGGTATGGATGCGCGCGTGAGGGCCGATTTTTGATTTTCAAATCCATTTAATGTACAAAATTTGCAACTCTTTATTATTTTTTTTCTCGGCGTAATATTCTCAGTGCTGGGGTCTTTTCATTTCGTTTTGATTTTTTAGTGGACTTTTTGGGAGCTTACATATGAACAGTTTTACTGTCGTAAGTCTCCTTTTTGCAGATAATAGTTTGTAGGCTATATATATACTTTTTCTGTATATTATCTGCAAATAAAGTTTTTTATTATTATTTTCATTATTATTATTATTATTATTCAATATTTTTAATTTTGGGTTATGGTTTCAAGCAACATTATTTCCCTAATTTTTAAATTCTGGAATAAAATTAGATTATTTCCACTGGTCCCGCCCTGAAACCGTAAAAACGATAATTTTTGAAAGAAAAGTGTTGAAATTTTCATAGTGGATTTGTGGTCAAAATTAATTAGTTCAGTAGGTATATTCTTCAAGAAGATGGATTCGATCGAATTAAAACTCGATGATAAGTTCTGAACCAACGATACAGATTCTGTCAGGATAAATGGAAGTAGAAGTTTACAAAAATCTTTTCAAAATTTCAGTATCCCTCTAGATATCGATTATTTATTTAGATGAAAAGTGTGAATGTATGCACTGTGCAAAGAATCCCCCTTCCAAGATTCGCTGCCAGATTACCACTTTTCAGATTGAGAGTCTTATATATTCATTATTTTTGAGAAAAATAATTATGAATACGAAATGAATTAATACAATGGCACAGAAGATCCTGCATTCGTCAAAATATTTTTCTAATTTTTTTTTATGATTTTTAATGACTGACTCTCATGAAGAAGTTACAAAGTTGGTATGAAATATTTCCACAGTAGATTTCTCCTGATCTTTCATGAATTAGAATAAAGAATTTCAGTCGATAGTTCAATGCCAGAATTATATTAATCCAGAAATTTATTTTTTCAGGATGTTTTAACATTTGGTTTTTTAAGATTTACGATTAAGAATGTGGATGGAACAAAACAACTCATAACAACACAATATATTTAAAAAATACACTACCAACCTGATTTCGATCTATTTTTCAGATTTTCTATCAAAAAGAATTTGAATTATTTTCGGGGAATTCATTGAGAGCCCCTTATATAAAATTATTGAAAAATTCGTTTTGCTTGAAGGAAGTTGTGAAAGATAATGTGTTCGAACATTTGGACTCCATTTATTCATATTCAGAATTAAAAGATTCAGCTTAATCACAAACGAACGACTCTTTTTGGTGATACGCATTATTGTAAAAAGTGAGTACCTGAGCTGAAAAATATTTTCATGAATCAATGATGAAAACTATTGAAATATTGCATAAGTGTTGAAACAAAGAATTCCCAGACACTCCGATGCCTTCGAAAGAAACATTTTTGGGGTCACTGATACCACCCACATAAACGAGCTCGGAAATAGAAATGTAAGTGTCACTGGGACGTCAAATGAATCTGCAAACTTTCCGAGAGCAGGACGCGATAGACAGTAGGTAATTGTGAATTAACAATGAAGATGTGCTATCTTCGCATCGAAATAGGGCGAAATAGCGTTCAACAATAAGAGTGCAGTCAAAATATATAACACTCCTGCTGTTCTCTAAGCAAAACTGGGAACACACACACATAACGTGTGGCAGATGCTTTGTGGGGAGTGACATTTGGTCATTATGACTTCATCCGACTCACTGATATACGAATTCAGGAAACCACCCACAATCAGAAAATTTTGATGGCAGTTACATATTCTAATTTTTTTTCACTTTCAAATAAACGAGCTGGAGGATGGAAATCAAAGAAAAGCACCACTCTGAAGAAGAGGCATATAGCTCAAGTCTTATTTTGAATATTCTGGTTGAGTGAATGTTATCCTCAGGAAAAAGGCTGAAAACTGATTGCTTTAGACTTTGTACCTTATATTCTGTTGTTGAATTATATTTAACCCATTAAAAAGTAATTGAAAGTGTATATCTCCAGTTTGATAGAATAGAATAGAATAGAATAGAATAAGAGTTTATTCAAGGAGAATCTACACTAAACAAACTCTATGATAAGTACTGTAGAGTTAATACACTAAATATTGAGATTAACTGTGCACAGTATTAAAACATAACTATTCTTCTTGTAATCCGCCGCAAAAATAATTTATTTTCTATTAATGTACTCCCAAAAACACAGAGATAATACAAAGTCCACCACGTGGAAATCACACTAAAATCGTCCAAATCCATTGTTTTTTCCGTCGAGTCCGGGTAAGTGTCCATTTGTCCTAATCCATTTGTTTAACTTGTCAAAATCGGGAATTTTAATAACTTTGGTTTATTACTTTATGTATTTTGGCTTTGTCAAAATTCAGAATCCATTTTTTCAATTCTTTTTTGAAAATTCGTTTACTTTGTAGGTTTACTAGTCCTTCGGGCAGTAAGAGAAACACTCTTGGAGCTATGTAGGCCCAGCCTCTTTGTCCAATTCTTTTTATAGATCTTGGTCGCTCGAAGTTTTTTTTAGCAATTCGGGTACTATATTGGTGGTCTTTTTTTTTTAAATGAATTTTTCCTTCAAAGATGTTCATGGCAATCTTCAGAGCAAATATCTGTCTTATATCAGGTAAACAGATAAACAGTTTCATTCGATATCGAAAAAGTATAACTAAGTCTTAATGAGATCATTAGGATTTCATAAGAAATGAAAAGAGTCAGAATGAGATTCGCGAATTTGGTGTACCGACCACTCGGTATATCTGGTAATTTTGACTCTTTATAGCAGCAAAAAACTCCATTTAGCGCTTGAGGTGTCCGTTATCATTGAAATTCTTACACTACAAAAAGTTTCACAAACTTTGAAAGAAGTAATAGTCTGACGATGTAGGGTCAGGGCTACATGGAAATCTAATATTCATTCTATACCAAGCTGTGAAAAATTGTTACAAATCTTCTTTCGGATTGCTCCCTGTGATTTCATGAGTTGTTTGTGACAATCATCTAGGTTATTTGCTATAATCATCTAAGTTAAAGTTCAGGTGCTTGAAAGCAGCTGTGAAGCCGCAAAACTTTCCTAAATCCACAAAATTAATAGCATTAATAGCATGTCCATGGTACAATTCAGCTTTCGATATAGTTTATGGTTGAATCATGGTCTTTTTCGCTTAATATTATTGTAGACGAACCACTTGTCATCATGTGATAATTCGTTTCAAAAAAAGGCGATTGCATCATGTTTGAAATAGGTATCGCAAATTCTGTTCGTTATTTTCGTGAATTACTTTCAATTCGTGCGGAACTTTTTGAAGAAGGAGGCACTTTATGTAATTTTCAATTTTTGTGTGGGTGATATGGAATAATTTGATTATACTTCACACAGTGATATGACTACTCGACTAAATTATAAGGTTCCATAGTACTTACTTGAGATTTTTCAGGAACAGTTGGTTGCCAATGCATGGTTTCAAAAGCTTTACTTATCTCACAACTGCAAGTCTTGCATTGTTCACCTTAGTTACCTTTGTTTTCAAGTTTGTTGGAAAATCTGACAATACTTTTTTCATCATGCTTTCCAGAATATTCGATGAGGTTCTGAGGAAATTCGCAATAAGTTGTTCATTTCTCCTGAATTTCCTATTTTTGTATCGTTATAACCTTTAATCTTCTTCAGTTGGCCAGGAGAGTAGCCCTTTGACAAACATTAGGTAATACAAAGCTTAGTGCCACAACTATGCTCAACTAATTTTCTGTAGGGAAAAGCTGGGCAATGTAATAACTCTGAACAAAAAGGAAATACCCCGATATCTAGTAAATTTCATTCTACATTCAATACGAAACCACACTTTCTCTTGTCTGAATATGGACAAACACTAGGGGCTAGTTTGCGCTGCGCGAATGAAATTGTGATTTCTTCGACAAAAATCGATTTCACGAGGTAGTATATACAGGGTGTTCCAAATTCGACGGTCTATTAGGCGTTTCTGGAGAACTGGATCTATTTGAAATCTGAAAATTGGGATTATGATATTAATTGATATTATCTACCGGTCTAAAATATTCTTTCTGCCAGACAACTTTCAGTTATACAGGGGATGAAAAAAAAATTTTAAATTTGTTTTTCTATTTTTTTGTTTTTCAATTCGCTATAGCATTCAATTGTTAATACATTCGTATTCAAATCGTTTAGAAAGATTCGTCACAGGGTGTTCCAAATATTTGGTCAAAAGTTGGTACCAAGATTTGCCCATAACTTTCGTTTTTCAAATTATAATCCCATTTTTTTATGATTCCGTTGGATTGTGCGAAGAAAAATGATCATAATGTTCCCACATGTTAATGCTCCTAAAACTAATGATTCTTGATTTATTCAGGATTTCCTGATTTCATGTCGAACGTAGCGTCAAATTCATAGAATCTGTTTCATATCAACAATGACTGGTCATAGAAGATAAATTAATCCAATAATTCACTAGTGACACACCTCTTTTCTGAATTAATTTATCATTGTTGATATGGAACAGATTTCATGAATTTGAAGCTACGTACGACATAAAATCAGAAGAACCTAAATAACTCAAAAGTTATTAATTTTAGGGACATCAATCATCATCACTTGTCTACGTGGAATCTAACGCAATCATCAGAAAATAAGATTCTGATTTGAAAAACGAAAGTTATGAGTGAATCTTGATCCCAATTTCTGACCCAACATTTGGTACACCCTGTGACGAATTTTTCAAAATTCAAGAAATGTACAATATTTCAACAATCTTCTACTTCAAAAATGTGAAAACAGTTTGTGCTTAAGATATGTAGAATAGGAATAACAAACATGATACCGAATTCATTCATCTTCCTTTTTTCTTCAGTTTTTTCTCGATATTTTAGAAACTATTTTGACGAATGCAACGATTTGAGTACGAATATATTCAGAATTGCATACTCTTTCAAATTCGAAAACAAAAAAACAGAAAAAAAATTTTTGAAAATTAAAAAAAAAAAAAATTTTTTTTCTCCCTGTATAACTGAAAGTGGTCAGGCTGCAAGAATATTTTAGCTCGATAGATAATGTCAAACAATAACATAATCCGAATTTTCAGATTTCAAATAGGTCCAGTTCTCTAGAAAAGCCAAATAGGCAGTCGAACTTGGTACACCCTGTATACAGGGTGTTTCCAAAGAAGGCGATCCCATCTCTAGGATAGATAGAAAACTGAAAAATAATTGGGGTTTGTTCAGTAAAAACATTTTCGTAACGCCATCCGTATTCAAAATAAAGGGCGTTAAAAAAATTTATTCATTTGTTCGATTCTGCCAAAACTACTGGTAGCATTGGAAAGAAATTTTATTCGAAAATGTTTCGGAAGCTGATGCATCTAATGAATGTTCTGTCTGATTCTCATAGAGGGCGTTAGTTACATGGTTCTTACCAAGTAGTGTCGAACTTTGTTCATACTAGAATTATAAGCCAAAATTTCAAATGAACTTAAACATAATTCAATTATGAATCAAAAAAGGAGTCCTGATAACTTCTTATACTGTGGACCTTTTCGGAATATTTTCACTTAAAAATTTTGAAGTCAAAACCGATGCTAATATAAAGTATTGATAAATTCGAGCCTTTCCCTAATAACTTCGTAGATAGTTCATATAGATATTTGATATTTTTACACTTGATTTGCTCCATTATTCCTTCAATTTCTTAACATGCTAAGGCATGAATGTAAGTATAATATATTGGCTGTTCCATCTACTCAATAGTTTTTCAGGATATGAATATCCTGATGTTTGGATCAACTTTTTGCTGTTTTCTCCAACACTAATGAAAAACTCATTCATATGCTCGGCTGTGTTAATTGAAACAATATTAGTTCTGTTCTGGACTGTGTTCCTTGATTTATTAAAAACCATATCATTTTTGTCTCGTTTTCTCATTTCGAGTTTTTTTTACATTTGAAATTTTGTTCGTCGTCGCTAATTTCTACCTGTAATTACACTTGTACACTGACAGATAGAAAAAACTCAAAGGGAAAGCCCTACAGAGAACTATTTTTATTTTTATCGCAATACAAATGCAATCAACTGCTTTATGTCGGTTCCGCATGAATTATCAGTTTCACTTCACAGGTGGTAGCTAATATATCTAATCATCTCAAGTATCTGCTTTTTATGAGGTAATAATTTAATATTCTTTTTCAATCGGAGTTAATATCGAATCTTTAATCTTCTTATATGAACATCGATTTTGGGTCATAACATTTTCTCGAAATAATGTTTTTTTTTCTGAAAAATAGTCAATTCGAGAAAAAAACGTAATCCCAAATATACCCTCATAGTGCAGATTCATAACTAAAAACTGTTTTGACTAGAAATATAACCCCAATTTTCATTCCATATCTATATTATATAGTAGAATGTGTCAAATTTCCGAGACCAACTCACAAATTTTATAGCAGAACTATATTATGTAATAAACATCAAAATTAACCGTCAATTGAGAGAGAGGACAGTGAAGCAGACATGGAAAACTTTTTCGACAAACTGAAATAACTGCGAATAGAAAAGTGTCAAATTAACTCAGTATTTCCATCGAAATCGTAGGACACCGAGCAAAAATGAACTCTTAATTCTATCACAGCAATGACTCAAGATCGAGCGCATTCTCGCAGGCACCTTTTGGTGCTAGTAGCACTTCTCATATTTTTCAGCGCGAGTCGGAAATTTATTCCCATCGGTTTCTTCATTATAATCCATGATATACAATGAAATACTGCGAAGCTCGAGGTTTTATCAAATCACTGCTCCTTTGAGCCGATGCCGCCTCAATTATTTCAATCAGTTGTAAATATGATATAATTCAAAATGAGGAAGTTGCACAGAGTTTCGCGAGGAAAATGACCGTTCAGGGAAGAGTGACTTGGGAATTGCTGAAACTCTCGTGATTTCCTTTCGTCGAGTATCTATTGTGTAAATGATGAAGGGAAGAGACTTTAATGGATGTATGCCCTCGTTTCTGTAGTTTTTCTATATAAAAACAATAAAAAGTCGTTCGTAAAAGGAAAAAGATACAAGCAATTTCAGAATTTCACATATTTCGGAATTTTGATCCTAAATCTAGAACAAAACATTTCCTTTTAAGATTTGAGATACGTAATGCCTTTGGAGTTACATGGCCAATACTTTTTTGTAAAAAAACAGAAATTCTATCTGGTATAGTGGTGAGTATCGAATTTTTCACCACTTTTATATTTATTTCTGTAAAAATCTAAAAACAGTAATCCCTGTTCTTCTGTCATGAAATCATACATCATTGAGAATATCATTTTGAATAAACTTGAAAAAGCTAGTATTTCGTTCAAGGTTGGAGCGTTCGTCGTGAACAAAATATGTAGAGATGTGAATCTGAGTGTGCCAACAAGAAAAAAATTTTCCGTTATAAAATAACAGTGAGGCTTCCATCAGATACCTGAAACTCGAATATTATTCTGATATTTATTGAAAGAAAAACCCGTAACAACCAAAACTCAATTAATTTGAAATAAGAAAAAAGCGGGAGCTGAAAAATCAACGAAAATCAAATTTAAATCAACAAGAATGCGATTTGATTTAAACAGGAAGTCAAATTTCTCAAATGCAGGAGTATGTCTCATATTGCTTATAATAGAGCTAGAGCATTATTATTATAACCTTCCGAAAAGTGGGATTGACAGCTTTCAGTACAGAGAGTTTCATAGTTTGAGGGTGTTCGGACATACTAAGCAAATGATGTGAAAACCGATTTTACCATACAACGAAGAGTATGTGAGTCGGCTTTGAAAAAATTTCGACAAACCCGAAATAAAGGTTTGAATATGGACTCAACATCAACTAAATAAATGTTTGAAATTTTTTTCTTGAAATATTGAATTTTGTATTTTATTGTTGTTGTTTTTTTGAACATTGTGTTCATTTCAAAAGCACATTCGAGGATCTCAACACAACTGACGGAAAAAAATGGAAAATGAAGATGACCACACTCCACTATCCTGAAAAGGCACTCATTTCATTTGTCCCTGATTAATTGTTACTACGAGCCATAAAGGATTGCGATGTAGCCAAATTTATCCGAAGCGGTTCTCACCTGCGTGCACAGCGCTTTGCAAACGGTTGTCAAAAATACCATTTTCGGAACGTATTTGGAACTTGCCATTCGCAAATATGCGTATAAGTAGTCAAGCATAGAAGCCCTGATATTTTTGATGGGTCATGTACCATGGTGGAAGAAATGATCTCATATGATTCGGAAAAATTTTATGTGTGTAAAATTTCATACCTCTCTGAAGAAAATTGGACAAAATCTGAGGGTATCAACTCCGATGGCCGGCATCGACAAACGAAAGCACGTCTCATGCACGTTTTATCATTATCGTCAGCCATTCCGAGACTACTGCCCAATAATTAGGAACTTTCCGAAAATTTATTTCTTCATTATCGTGTCAGGGCGATCTTTCGAAATCCCTCGTAACCGCGACCAGATTTGAAATTAGTATGAATATGAATGAATCGAGCTAATAAATTGGTCGTATATCATTCCACAGAAACTGAAGATTATTTCTCTTGCGCGTATCAGAGAGACGATTTCGAATTCAGCTCGCGACCGCCTTCAGATCGGCTTCTAGGCTTGGGAAAGAAGCAGAAAGTATCTGGTAAATAAGCCGCCAATCTCGAAATTAGAAGAGAGGGATTGATAGGATGGCATTCCATGCTAATCGTGATTTCGATCGATATCGCATTAAAGATAAAAAGATTCGATCACTTTTTTAGTTGTTTTATGCGTTGTATTGAGACTCTAGGTGAATTTAAAGTGTCAAATGTTCAACGAAGTGAAGGTGTTTGTCTAGATGAAAGCTGCAAGAGGTCGGAAACTATTCCGACATAACATACCTAAATGGCATGAAGATCACTGTTCAGAATTTGAATGAATTATATAGGTGATCGTTATAGGCATATTACTACCATTTTGTTGATCTCAATATTTTATTCGATCATTTCGATAATTTTGGGATAATTTTATTGAAGTATACACGACAATCACTTGGGAGGGCTATAAATACACAGATAAGGGTACCATGGGTTAGGTATGGTACGATAAGTCTCTTTCTCCAATAAAAATTTATTTGCAAGATAGTTACGGCGTTTGCTGCTATACTTAGATCTTCAAAATGTATCACAACGCCCCTCAACCCTATTCAAAATCAAAAGTTTTAGGCTCAGTCCCGTTAGGGGTTGCAGGTTCGGGGATGCAAGGAGCTGAGAGTTGTTCCTCTCAAATCAGAAATGGACGGGCCCGAACGGTTTTCTATATTTTTTCATTTTAAAGCCGGAAAATTAATAGAGGTGCTAAGTTTTCGTTAGACCATATTGTATATGTATTGGAACTAGTAATTGTAAACGGATATTGTTAGAAATCACATGAGAATTGGAAAGAACAGGCCGACAGAAAGTCATTCAGTTCTATGAGGAACTGACATTTTAGGTCAAACAATGGTATGAAAAGTTATCGAAATGTTTCATTACTACCCCAAACAATCCTTCCCCGAATACTTCAGCTCCGAAATCTTCTAACAAGAAAATGAGATTTATAGTGGTCCCATTTTTACCGTTAGACCTCTAGCGAATCCTTTTTCTCACGCCTGAATTAATAGAGGCTTCACGTTGTCGATAAGACGTCGCATAAGGTTCCCGAGATTAGGTAGTGAAAAAAAGCTCCCAATTAGAGTAACAAATAATTTCTATTATGTATACCGATATGAAGGACGTACCCTGTATCCTCTATTTCTCTTCTATGTGTGATATATCGAGGTTCCGATAGTTAAAAATGACTACAAATAAGCGATGTCCTTTGCGTTCATGTACCGACACCGCCCTGAACTCACGTCAGGGCAGGACTTTTGGTAAAATTTCCAAATATTACAATAAACGGTCCAGCATGAAATTCCAGACATTCAGGCCATCATCACCAAAAAGGTGATAATAGTTACACTGTCCTAAACGAGTGCAAGGAATAGTAAAAGTACACAGGGCTCGAGTTAGATTCTCCAGTTCCAGAGAACGGAGATCACATATTAAACTAAGTTTTCATAAAAGAGCCTAAACGACGCTTTCAGTAAATAAGTTTTTCTGACGACATATATTATATTCATTTTCTAGAAATCATGCATATTTTACAAAACCACCTCAACTGAAGGTATTCACGAAAATGAGAGATTTCTCGGTCAATTAAAAACAAAACGCCTATAAATAGAGTCCTGCATGCGAATGCTTCGCTTCCTAGAACCATTGTGTTGAAGTTCAATTTTATTTCAAGTTTTCTTTTCCTTGCATCAAATCATGGGACAGTCAAAGTCTTATTCAGATGATGAAACATTCGAATACCCTTCATAGAACGATAATGATCCTCAAGTGGAATAATGACATAATAATTAGGAAAACCTCTAGGCATTCTAGGTGAACTAGATGACTGAAAAACAACAGGTGTAAAAAAAGCACTCTTTGATGAAATATCTTACACGCATACGTAACATCACATCAAGGAGATGTTGGGTGCATTTACCCAATATCATAAGGCTGAAGAAGAGAATCATGAAAAGTACACAAAGCGGGCTAGTTGAAACTCAGCAACAAATCAGAAACCATTCAGAAACGACTTGTGACTAAGTTTCATTAAATTTGCACGTTTTCATTTGAGATCGAATGTTCTACAGAGAGGGTACATGTTGATTTAGAAAAAAACATAAGCACACATATTATATCTCTCGCAAAAAAAAGGATTACAGAATAGATATTATATGTCCACAAAGCCAACAGCATTCGTAGTCACAAAAAACTTTCGAAGCTACCACGTTCTACTGTAATTATGATAAGCCATCAAACTTTAGCCTATATTTTAATTTTCATTTGATGAGAATAAGATAATGGCGATGGTATTTTTGATTTTTTGTAGGGCTTCCGACAAAATGTTCTTTCAAAACTGAAATTCTTTGGTTTTGATGGGTGGCATTGCAGATGATTTCAGTGTTCAGATGGTCAAAAATGACTTTTTTCTGGTTCTAGTTTCGTTCATAAAGGAGTGCCACAGGCTACAGGGATCTACATAGAAGCCTATGCTATTCTCTATATACTCTAATGATATCTTGAATAGAATCACAACAAATTTCATCCATGCTGATCATATAGGGCTATTTTTCAAATTTCCTCAGAGTACGTTCAGAGGTTCTCGTTACAGCACAATCCAACTTCATATCCCAATAAATGAATTTGGTAAAGTAATATAAACATTCTCTCGACGAATGGTATTGTTTTTTCCATTAATGGAGAGTCAGTTTTTTAATTGAACTAATAATTCATTTCGTTCTTACATCTTTTGTTGCCTCGCCCTCAAATTGCCCATTGCGAATTTGTTTACATTGGTTATGTTACTGATTTTTTTGTTTTTTGTGTGTGCTGCTTTTCTTTTGTTCGTATTTTTTCTCTATGTTTCTTGTTTTTCATTCATATCATCTCTTTTTATAGCAAAAGATTGCTGTTCAACATCGAACTTGTGTATAAGTGTAAAGAAGTTGAGTGGGCTCCCAATGAGAATTGGTTTTGAATTTTACGCCCTCTCTCCATTTCCTAATATTTCATCAATGAATTCTTTTGCAGAGCTAACGATCATAATATTAACATGAGGTAATAAAAGTATTTTCTGAAACAAGTTGCAAAAATGGGTTCTTATTCCAACCCGAAAGCTTGTATTAGAAGATATTTTCTATATTTCAGTCAGGTTTTGTGAAATACTCTCGAAATTCAATTATAAATGCGTCCTAGTTATTTTTTTATTGTATCTTGCCAGTTGCGAAATTTGCCAGATTACGAAAATTGAAGTTCTTTATCTATTATTCCTACAGAAGAAATGAGGATATGGACGGTTTTCATATCTATTGATTTACACTGTTTTACACTCTCTCCTGAGTTCTTCTTGAGAATTTCTGTATTTTGATATTCTTCTACGTGTTCATCCACTACTAAATTGTTGTTTTTTGGGATGGCCTGTTGAATAGTATCGCTCTTCTTTCATCAGATGCACGATGAGGTCCGCTGTATTATGCGGTAAGAACAGTGCGATATATTATGACGCCTACTTTCCGAAGTCCTTTCCTCTATTTCTGTCACCTCAATCCATCCTGAACGTTGAATTTTTCATCGTCCTCTAGTTTTTTCAATTATCATTAATATTTTTATCAGTTTATGTTTGCTGTGTTTTTGCTCGTACCTATAGTGGAAACTCGTCGATACTGAATCGCCCCTGCTAGAGCCGGGCCTGTATCGACTAGAGGTGTTCCTCCGTGGCGAAAACCTAACCGATACCGGATTCTAATTTGGGAATTCTCGACGTATTTCCGAACATTCCAGTTGATACACTTTTTATAAAGAAATCGACATCTGATGAGGTAAATAATATTCCTCCGTTCCGTCGTCCAATTAGAGTTGTTGGTAATTTGTTACTTGTCGCGTCCGATATTCGGTTTCGAGATTACTCAACGTCTGGACGGCAAAGAAAAGAACTTTAGGTAATCGAAGGCATCATTATCTTGTGATGTCAATCGAAGCAGGTGATTTTATGGCAAAAATTCTACCCGTAAGAATAATCTTCGTCATTCCTTGTAACTGTTGGTTTTTTGATCTGTGAGCAATGATCTGCGAAAGTAATAGGTGGGCAAGTATTGCTGTTTAGATATTTCTCTTAAATTTTTCGAAAACTTCATTCGTTTCATGAATCCTTCGATAGCAATGTGAGCTCCGACTTGTTTCATGCAAAAAATGTTCACAAGAATGTGCAAAGCCTTACTGTACGACATACAAACCTAGCTTTGTTCACTGTTCACGTAGGTCTAAAATGGTAATTTTCAAGCACAATTTGTCTAGTTCTTCCATAATTCTTTTCATTCTCCGTTGTCGAAAGACGTTCGAATCGACAAACACCTTCAGATAATCCACAAAGATTTTTGCCCCCTGCATACGACTCGTATGAGATATGTTTGAGCTGAGTCCCCAACGCTTTTTGAAACATTTGCAGTGAATATAAACTCGAAATTACTTTTATTTCATTCATATACACACAAACAAATGAACCCTCCGTTACCGCAAATATAAACATGGTTTTTATACTGAGTAGTTATGAATCTTTAAATCCTTCAAAAACAAACCGACAATTGTGGAATTTTCCACTGAATCTATTTCACGAATTACAAATCAAAGATACCTACAGTTGATGCATTCATTAACTAAATGAAGGCATGAATTTCTTCTCTTTCTTTCTCTCTTCTTCTTTCTCTCGTTTCTTTTTTTTCCGAATAAATGCTATTGATCAAATGCCATTCTGGTACCGTGGGACTTCGTCATCCATCTTGAATTTTTTGATATTTTATTCTGCATTGACTGAGGTATGCATAGCAGAAGTTCGGTAAAAGTTACAAAATTGCAGGTATTTTGCTTGAGATTTCAGCGAACGTATTTTCACAACGGACTGAACTTTGTATCAGAAAAGGCCAAAAATGCAAAAAAAAAATTTCGGAAAATGCTTTAGCTGTAGTGAAAAAAACTTGTATTCTGTAAATGGTAATACAAGAAAGGAAAAAAAATGAATTAGTCAATATGTAGAATCGCTCTCAGAGTAATAAGTTTGCAGTTCTTCACCACTCCTCTGACTGAGATTGACAAATCGTAGATGAAGCCTCTGTAATTTGCTTCACATTCCCCTCAACTTGCTGTATATGTTAAGTATAAGCAAATGGAAGTCTCCATTTGACAAATGAATTGTCCAAGGATGTTCAGTTGAGTTGAGTTGAGTCCAATTAATAAAATCGATGTATTTAGTAGATGCAAAAAGTTCACCTTTCATATTCACGTATGGAACCACACGTGACTAGATGAATATTAAATGATACAAAATTGTATGATTTTGTGTAAATTCTTTTATTAAAGATTTAAATTTGATGTCAAGATTTTCACTTTTATAACGATCCTTGAAATGGAAACAAGAACAACAAAATTGAGTCTTCATGTTTCATTTAATATGCAATTGAAAAAAATCTATAACGGGAGTTATCAGATCCGTTGTCCTTGATTCAGGATATTCTCAATACCCTTAATACCAAAACAAGGAACAAATTCATCACACATGTCTAAGTGAAATCTATGCTCAACAAAATCACAAGTTGTATAACATCTCAAGCTGTTAATATGTAGAAATATTTTCTAAAAAGTGCTTTCTCATCCCCATGATATGAAAGATATTTTTCTTTTGAAGGAAAAAAAATAAATTCGAAGCCTAATTTCTATGAGGTAATATCCCCCTCCTCACTATTTCATAACAATTGCGAGCCATACCGATTTCCACTGGTACGGAACACCTTTCTTCCATACGATATTTATGCTAATTCAAGCGCCTAAAGGTACCACCCATACGCAATGCAGGATGAAATGACGATACGAGGCGGTACGTTTCGAGACGTGTGCTTCTTATCGGAAGTGGACACAAAGGAGAACAATTCCAGAGCCCCCTAGATCGTTTTATCATTTTGCCGTATCCTCCCACTTCCTCCGCGACAGCGCTCCCTTCGCGTGTCTAAGCGTGCTATTTTTTTTGCAGGCTGAACAGGAATCGTTTTTCCTATATAATTATGTTAGCGGATAGAGAGGATATAACAGTACAATGCCGGGCTACGGTATTACTTGGGGTGATATTCGAATGTTGGGGCAGGCTTGTCTGGAGAATTTCATTAAAGATCAGATCTAATATTTCACGATATGTCCGATCTTAGATTCAAAAATTTGAACTCACAACTTTGGACCTTCATCAAGTAAGAAGTATTAATTTTTTTAAATTTAATAAAACTTGTATCGGATATCAAAAAACGACCACGACTTATTCTCCCTCTTCGTTGCAGAACTTTTTTATAGCTGCATTTCACAGTTCAGGGATAAACTAAGACATATGAAAATATATAGTTCAAGACATGTTTTACGATAACAACAATCATTTTCATGATGAAATGACTGTGCTTGATTAGTTTACTAATCATAGTGAGCCATATACAATGAACAATAATTAATCAAAAAGGAAAGCAATACCATTAAGCCATACAGAAAAGAGAGCAATGGACCAACAAAACGATAGGAAATATTTTGGAATTATTGGTATAGACGAAAATTGAAAAGCGATAGGGAAAAACTACTGTATTCATTCACTAGAGTAAAAATAAGCCAAACCCAAACCGGAAGATGGATTTGATAACCATAAAAACCATGAAAAGATCTAAAGTCGGAAAACTTGTTATCCTTCAAACCAAAGACATTGGGGGAAGCACTGAACAAACCAGGATCATAAGGAATGATTAAATAAGAAAAATGTCAAAAGCACGGATAAAAGCCTGTATAAGATAACTGGCGGGAAGTGTCTACGAAGAAATGTACCAATACTATTATCAGAAATGCAGTAGGATATGGCTATGCCGAAAACTGAAGGCTCATAACACTAAAGATCATATGTCCTGATAAATATAGGAAGAAAAAAAATTTTTTTTAAAATGGCACAGAATAAACAAAACACAAAAGCAATTTGAGAATGAACATCCTCAACTGTAAATACACGGAAAAACATAAAATAATGATAATATAATAATTATATAAGGATCATGAATTTGTTTTTATTCACGATAAAATAAACAAAAGGAAGGCATTTCCATATAACCCAAAATATTAGAATACAATACAATACCGAAACCAAATGAAGAGCATGTCGTTGAAAGATTTAACAAATTTTGGAGGAGTTAGATATCTCGCTTTTTGATAAAAAATTTGCATATTGGGAGCACCTTCTTTCAGGTGTTCCGAACGAAACATGAACTCTTTTCTGCACAGCGATGCCGCGCATGTGGTGACTATTTTTTTTCAAAGTAGACTCCATTTTAATTTAGTTGAGTACCATTGTTACTTCCCCCACTCTCCCTTGTTTTTTCCATCATATGTTCAAAATTATTTCTTTCGTTGACTTTCATGGATATCGTAGTTTATATTTTGTAGTTCATTTGCCGATTTTTTTCGTAGTACACTGAGTACTCTTTGAACTAAAATTACCTACTCCAGGAAAAAATTTATTGTTTACGTAAACTGGGAAACAAAGAACTCATTATTATATATAATTGTATTTATATTTTGACGTCACCACCCCTTTACTTAGGAGCAAGGAAAGAAGGGGGGAGGATTTATATTTTACATTTATATGCAATGAAACAATTCCACTCGTAAAAATTATCTGTTATTTCAGCCGAATGATGCTTGAAAATATTGACATTTTCTCAATATCTCGCTTTTCCCGAATGAATTATCTATCGAAAAAGTTGTCTAATAAAAAAAGCCATAAAATGATCAGTATTCAAACAGATGTTATTCATATTTACATCAATATTCATAAATCGATCGAAAAAAAGTGTTAATGTTGTTCTTATACCTTATAATTATCTATAAGTTTTCAATTCTGACCTGATATTTTCGGATAATAATGAAACTTGAGCTCTCAAACTCAACAAATTGTGGATTTCAATGCCAATATTCGAGGTCAACTATGGCCCTGCTACCGGTTTTCACGTCGTTATCTTATCTGTTCATTAGTTTCGGAGCTACCGTTGTCTCATTGTTTCCGAAAGACACGGAGGACATGATTGTACTCACCAATTAGATAACTAATAAAAACGTCATTGTGTGTGGCCCCTTGGATAAGACACGCCGAAGAGAAAGAATTATTCGACTCAAAGGGTGATATCATAGACTTCGGCAACTTTAAGGATGTCAAAGTAAGATTTGTGTGTCCAGGAAAAAAAGTAATGGTGAGAAAATAGCCTACTCACTGTTGATTGAGAAAGGAACCGTTTTGATTTTCAACGATTTGTCGTACTCTTCAGGGAATTGTCAATTCTTTTTTCTTTATGAGTTTGATTTTATATCTGGATATTAATTAGATATTGTTGTAGTTTTTTTCTCAGTAAGTTTAATAAACACTTCAGTGAGTAACCTTGTATCGTGAAAATTTTTCTTTCAGGTCTATTGGACGACAATTCCATAGAGAGATCACAATGGTCTCTATCTAATTTTGAAACTGATCTAGAAAACGAGAGAAACCAAAATGAATTAACGAAAAGGTAGGTTGCCATCAATATTATTTCAAAACAAACTTGATTTTTTCGTTTTTTCGAAGCATTTCGAAAAAAAGTTCATCAAATTGTTTTGTTGGATCAGAGTCACAAGGTTTATTATGCTACTGATCACATGAATCAGCAGAAACTATTCTCTTCAAGAACCACCCATTTCCTGAAGAATGTGCACTGATTATAAGAATTTTAATTATGACCGATGCAGTCAATGCATCGAAAATTGAGTCATATTTATGTTATTAAGCACCTTCAAATACGGCATCGATCGTTTTACCCGATTAACGTCCCACGGGCTTTAACACTATTCATCATTTTATAGCTTCTCTCCATAAATAATCACCATTTTACATAAATAATCATCAAATCCGATGAAACGGCCAAGAAAGCATGCTCAGTCGAAACCGACTCCATATAAATCTCAACTCATTAAGGACATAAAGGAAGGCTGAACTACAAAGATTAGCTTTATCAAATTCACTGTGGGAATATGAGAAAAACGTTGATATTTCAATTAGAGGAGAATCATTTAACATAATTAAATCAATGACTTCTATTGGTTTAACCTAATGGATTTTGTAGCTGTCGGAAATTAAAATCCCTAGTTATTGAGAGTTATAAAGCTGATTGGCTGTTTCATAATCAGAGTAGAATTGAATGGAACGAGAATTATCTTTACGTTTCTCTTGAAATTATATATATATTGGTCAGAAATTTTCGGGAATTTAAAAAAATGTCAATGAAGAATTGGGTCAACAGTGTTAACGAGGACGAAATGAAAGTATATAAGAAATAATACAAACGAAGTAAAATTCTTGAAAATAATTTAGCCGTACCTCAATCTTTGCACATCGATCATTAATTCTTCTGCCAAATGCTTATGTATATTCGTGTTATCATCATGTAGAAACGAATTAAATTGAGAACTATTGAACGGATATCATTCATTTTCAAGCACAACCTGATGATGGAGTTTTCTGCTTTGGTTGCACTAATCGTTACCCTTTGTGATTCTCCAAGCGCTGATGCATGTACTATTAATAATATTAGAAAATAATGTAATATGGATACATACGCAATTATGGACAAAGAGAGCATTCGTTCATCTCTTAGCATGAAATGTTACATGTCTGCATGCCAACAAAAACTCTTACCTCACATGTTGTCCTGGGAAAATCGAAAATATATCCAGAAATGATAAATAACTAAGCTTACAACTTCTCAAAAACGACTTCGAGAAAACTCATTTTGAAAGTTCCCCTCCACACTATAATATATCCAATGTCGGATTCAAAAAAAAAATTCTCAGGAGTATTGTATAAAATAGAGGGGACTTATCGAAATAGGTTTTCCATTGTAATGTTTGAAGTTGAATTCACAAGTCGTCAGTTTGTTCGTTAGGGCATTCGCAACTCAAGATAGGTATGATTGTTTTTCATGAAATTTAATTTGTTGGAGGTTGAAATAAAGTATGAGAGGTCTCTGGATTTTCTGAGAAATTGACTCTCGCAGTATTTGAAACAAAAACCAATTATCATCAGTAATTTTTTGAAAAAAACCTACAGTGAAAAATATTAATAATAAAGAACCTACAACAAAGTTTACGAAGGAATTGAAATAGAATATTATACTATTCTCCTCAGATTTTTCGAATAAAAATAATTTCAAATCAATTTGGAACAAGCGTCTATCAGAAAAAGATCCTGAATTGGAAATTATTACGATGGCAAAAGATTTATTGATATGATATAACAATTGTGACTTTAAGTGATGACTAATGTGACTTTAAGTCACATTTGAATCATTTTGACAAAGTATAAGGAAAATTTCGTAAGAAAAGTCTTTGGGCCTATTTAATCCTGTTATTTCTTTCATTATATCCATTGTAATATCGTACTAGAGTTCTAAGCAATTAGATTCTTTTTAGTGATGTATTTGACTGAATTCCTGGATACTTCTGGAGTACCATTTGTCTAAATTGTTGAAATATGAACTTTTTTTTGAAGATTTTTCGCTTTCGAAATAGGATTGGCATCGGTGATGACAGATTCCTTGCAGATGGGGAATATTTTTTATAGAAATCTTGAACATAAGGAAGGAATCAGAGAAGTTGGGAATATGAAGAAAAGTTGCTCATTTCTGACCGAGTCAAAAACAATATGGTAGGAGTTGTACAATTTGCGAATTTTGATTTTTTTTATATATAGGTACATAAAAACAGATATTCTTGTTTCGTCCTAGTATTTTGTACGTGCTTTCTGAAATTATTAGGCTATTCGAATTTTTGAATTCGTTAATGGTACACCATTTCATTTTATGCGTAGGGGTTTTGATGAGCCAATTAATTCAGTCATGAAAAATATTAATTTTAAGGGAACGAAATTTGCTGTTGTGGTATATCACCGTTAAATGTCTCTTAGGTCTATAAAAAATTTTATTATAATAACTGTTCCAAATGAACATTTAGACCCATTAGTCCAATATGATTTCAACTCCCAACTTTTTTTATGAAGCTCTACAACAGCAACAATATTCAGGGTCTCGAAATCCAAAGAAACGGAACACGTGCAAAGTCATTTTCCAGCCAATAAATCGGAATAATAATCTCCGGTGCTCATATTGGACATCGCGAAGAATGTCATTCATAAAATCAACCACTCCTGAACGTCCAACGCGACAATGTCCAAAGTCCCTACGATCCTACAACATTAATCAAATCACCACAATGGCCAGCTATCCTCCCGGACACTCTCAATGCTAATTCGGCATCTTCCGACACAAGGATCACGAAAATATCCAAAGGTTCGGCGCATAGAAAGCAGCCACTTCACAGAGTCGGCGTTTCGGTGTTGCGTCGGGCAATTCTTCGGTACATTAGCTCTTCAACAAAACCGAAATTCAACAAATCGATCAGCACGCTCCGTTGGACGGGGTAATTTTAACACTGGCAATTTTCTGCGTGGCATTGTTCGCCAGAGTGGCGGAGTTTTGTGCAACGATATTCTCGAGTGTCGGGCCACTCGAGTCGTTTTCGTTACGTTTCATCTCTTGTGGAGATGATAGCTTGGAGACGTGGACCACACGTAACAGCAATTGTTTGCGATACGCACTCGTTCGTTTCCTAATTCCTTTTTCGGCTAAAAACGCGCTGAGTGATGCTGCATCCTGTTAGGAGGCGTTTCGCGATGTTTCGAAACACAAATGTTGCTACACCAAAATCAATGTCAGCCGATATTCAACGTCATACATACAATATTTTTCTCTATTTCAGAATCGTCATGAGTTCATTACAGTACTAAAAGTAGTGATGTAATGAACTTATTACTGCATTGCTATTTTTCATTTTGGGGGTTGTCCGATCCTATCAATTTTCAAATCAAATCAATTCAAATTTCGTAATCTGTCAAATTTCGGAAGTCACACCTACTGCCAAGATACAATACAAAAGTCACTAGGACGTATTTTCATTTTATTTTCGAGAGTATTTCACAATACTTAACTGAAAGAGAGAAATTATCGTCTAATACTCGTGACAGAAGGCAATTCCAACACTTATGCTTTAAAAAACTGACATCCTTGTCGCTTCTTTGCGACTTGTTTTAAAATATATACTGAGCACCTTCAAAAAAGAGAGGAAAAATTTTGACAGCGATACAGTTCAGAAATAAAGTTTCCGGCAGAAGCCATGACACAAAAATGAAGCTCAATAAAAACATGTAAACATACTCGAACTCAATGTTTTTTATATCTAATACATTCCATAAGATTTGCAATTTATGTACCACTTCTGGCATATGACCACCTTCGTAGGTGATACCAGGCTTTAAGGCGGAAATGAAAACTTCGCAAGGCTCGCTCGGTAATTTCCTTACAGACTCAACATTTTAGGAGTTCTAACTGTAAGGTGTCTGCCACTTTCAACGTGCTTGCCTTTAGAAATAGAAAGAAAATATAAAAAATAAATAAAATGAATACATAAATAGAAAGAAAATTGTTTCAAGCAGCTATAAGCTACTTGTTTAAATTCGATATCAAGTTTGTCCGAGGGCGGATTTAAAAAATTCACTAAAACTAAGTTGATACAATAAATCCATGAAATCCTGCTATAATATAATTCAGAACAGACGATATAATGTTCTAGAAAAATCAGAAAGAATACTTCTATTGAAAACATTGCATGTATTTCAATCACATTTCTTGTGCGTAACCTCATAACTCATAGTGCAATTAGGACAAAATTTGAAAAGTGTCTTGAAAAGGTAAATACCAGTCGGATCTCATGGAAAGAGAAAGGACTTGATAATGTCAAAATTTTTTTTCCATTTAGCCTTTGTTCCTGAGTGAAACAAGAAAAAAAAGATATATAACTTTTCTCGCAGGTTCCTTTGATTTTTTCTATAATTATGTTTCGGAAATTTTCCTTTTCCTATTGTTTTTCTGAAATGATGAATGCTCAAGATCCCGTCAAATCCATGTCGAAAACCACCACATAATATTCCAGGCAAAGTATTTGTCACACCTTCCTACTGTTTTAGCTTTCGATTAATGCTTTGATTTCTTCATGGTGTCTCTGACCTGGTTGAAAATTCCTATGATATATGTTATTTTTATCGCGTAACATCTCGTATGATCATTTATAGAAAAAGATAAAAATAGAACTGGAAGAAGTACCGCTAGTGAGAGAACAGAAGAGTTGACCAGATCTCATCGACAAGCGTGATGGGATTGAAGCAAGGTATACTAAATGCAAATCATTCGAAGTGTTACTGGAGGCCGGTAGGCGTGTCTTTGGCGACCTTGCCTATGGTGATCGTTCACGATGGAGAGGAATAGAGAATCTCAGTGTTACGAGTGAAGTGTAGTGGTAACAAAAACAAGCGAAAAAGCACATGCACCAAATCTCCTATCAAGACATGAATTTATCCCCGTAAACTCCAATTGACCCGGTTAGAACAAGTGTCACTAATTAGGATATACGGTGAAATCGCAGCATCAGCCACCGAAAAAAAAAATTCGGAAGATATTTCCGCCTTAGGTCGAACGAACGTTAGAAGGAATGTTTGGCGCGTGTAACTCGCATAAAAACTCTCATCTCCAAGCTATTTATCTGATGTATTACACGTTAATTCGAGACTTCAAAGCCGCAAATTAGACAGCATCCGAGCGTAATTAAATAATGGCTAATTTGCATCTACGCATCGGGTTCGATAGGAATAATTTTTCTAGGAGAGTCATCAAAATCACGTTCCTTGTATCGCGTTACCAGAAATCTCACCCGAGGCCAAGATATGAAATACTAAATACCACTCTCTTAATTCCGTCAAATGATTGTAATCTCATTCCAATTAATCGTTATAATCAAAACATCGAATTTCAAAATTTTTCTTGGCTGACCAGAAGAAAAGCCTGTAATTATTATAATGTCTTCGATGGAGTTTTTCAAATGTGGTCCACTTCGGGTGGCAAGACTGGTAGCTCGACTATTCGCAAGAACGGTTTCATATACCTGCACTGGTAGATACGTCTGCTTTCTCATTAGGGCTCAAGATTCTATCGGTGAAAGCTCTCTCACCCCAGCTGAAATGAGAGAAAAACTATTAGTGGAAAGTTTATTGAATACAGGATTTGGATAATCTTCAGTGTTCTCATAATATATTCTAGAATCAGTTTTTTTTTTCCTTAAATATTACACACATTTTACACATTGAATGAGAAACATTCACTATAGTTTTCTGAACATTTTCGGTCTAAACTCCCAATCTTTTGGATGGACTCAATTAAAAAAAATTAAATAGTATGGACGCACGCTTTATGTTTTTTATATATTAAGATTTCATTTCAAATCATATTGTTCTTCAAAAACACTTCTTATGTTGAGCATTTGGTTGTTCTTGAAAATTTCCTCTCTATTCCTGATACCTATTGTTATAAAAATACCTCACAAAAAAGCTCGTTAAATATCCTCTACACTTCAAATTAGAAAGTTGAATTAATTAAATATTTTCTTGAATGTGAGTTCGCATCCATTAACTAAAAGATTCGGTTTCAACTTGAACCTTACAACACAGAATCATTAGAGATTTATTTAAAAAACAAAACAAACTTTCAATGAAAACGAAATATGAAAAAAAATGTTCACATTTGTTATGTAGGAATTTGTGGAAAACATATATGTACAGGAGAAGCATAAAGCCTTTCAAAAACAAGAAAATGTGAATATAAAAACAACATTCAAAGCAGACATATAAGGAGAGTACAGATTGCAGATGATGGTGTCCAATACTTGAGGTCACATGATGGATTATTACAACAAGTAGTTTGATTACAGAACCTGATCATCATCATTATAGGATGAGAAATTCCAAGAATTCACTGTATTTTGATGCATCAAGATGGAAATCTTGTTGCTTGATCAGTAGGATTGAATCGTATTTGGAAGGTATCAATAAGGTTTGAGTTGACAAATATCCAATGATGGATTCAAAAGAAGAATAATTCTGAGAGTTTTTCAACGTATAAAGAAGTCTAATATAGACTCTGAAACGTATTTTTTTTAGTAGTATTGTGAAAAAGCCTTATTTGTTCGCTTTCTGTGTAATTTTCACTCATTCATTTCTTAAGATGGTTTCGAAAATAAATTTCTATTTTTAGTTCAATGTGTTTTAAGAGCGTGATTTTTTTAGTTTTTTTCATTCAATTTATTTTTTTGAAGATTTCTTATTGCTTTCTCTCGCAGTCCCTGAAACAAGAATCAATTGTATTTTTTTTCAGATAAAAGAAGACAGGCCCCTGCGTAAAACTTGTTCACATTTGTCGGGGGCCAAATCTTATAAATCCTATTTTTGCCAGTCGGATAGAGGAACAATACTTTGAACTCTAATGAATTTCTGTTTAAGTAACTGGGGGAGAAAACCCTAAAAAGAATTTCAAAGACCTCCCATACAATATTTCAATAGATATCTAAGTAGTGTTTCAAATTGCGGGGCTTTTTCAAAAATAAATAAAATATAGATTTCGCACTGAATTATTCTCGCTATTTTGATATTAAAGAAGTGTGATGCAGGACATTTATAAAAATAGCTTCATACACGATACAACAACGCGTTAAAATTGATGAATTATTTCATGAAAATCAGTGAAAAGTGTTTCTAGAAAATAACGTGAATGTTAGAGTTCATTTACATAATCGTCCATCTGAAAGCACTATTGGTCGAATTATTAAAAGAATTCAAGAAACCGGTTCGGTGGAAGATCAAAAATACAAATATTGATTTGATTCGTGGAAATGTTGCTGAATACCCTGAAATTTCCATAAGAAGACGTTCACAACAAGTTGTACTTAGGGGATCCACAACATGACGTATTTTACCTATAGGGTAAGACCCGGATAGATGCCCCAGTTGGATAGATGCCCCATTTTCAAAATACCTAAGTTCCCAAACTCTCCACTAGGAATTAATAGTGTAAGAATGATCCACTCTCACCCTCAACCTCAGTTGATAACGAAATATGGTACAGTGAAGACGCATTTTGCAAGTGTATGTGATTATCTCCGCAACGAACTTCCAAAACATGTAAAAGTTTCAAAGGCTAGTATTTGCCGTTGTAGAACTTTTGAAGTAGTTATAAATTCGATTATATTTTTTATTATGACCAGTTGTTTTTTCGTTTTTAATTTGTGAAAAAAATGCATGGCATCTATCCGTACCAAAAAGGATAGTTGCCCTGATTTTTCGAGGGATAGAAGTCCTTAGGGCCATATATATCTCTATACAACCCATACCCTTGTATAGTCTGAGTATTAATTGTTTTAAATATTTTGAGTGTTCTGTTATAGTTTGTGTACCGATCTGAACTATTTACTGATTGTAGCAAGACCATTCCGCGGAAGTATGAGAGGAAAGAAGGAGTACAAGGTCAAGTTTGCTCTTGGACCACAGAACAACTCGAAGCAGCTTTCGATCAGACTGAACATTACGAAGGCGTTATGCCACTGAAATATGGAAATATGAATGAAAATACAAAGTATCAATCCGACTGGATTCAGTGTATCACAACTGGCCTCATGAAACCTGTACACTTTATCGGAACTACTGTTCAAGATGTAGAAAACTTAAAGCACTATCTGACTGATTTCCTCTTCGTTGTGTTGTTTTGTTTTAAAAAGAGTATTTCAATTTCTGTTGAAACCTATTAGGTATTTAATATTTCATAACAACAATGAAAAATTCGTATACATATTTGTGGATACCTACCTGATATTTTATGATATAAAGAATTTATATTTTCGTTTAATAAATGCTTTCGAAATTTCATTAAATGGACTGATTTAAGGTTTATTGCGATTATAATAGACATAACGATAAAAGATTTCATTGAATGTGGCTTTGTAATTGGATCACACAATATGAAGGGCATCTATCCCGGACTGAAGGCATCTATCCTTCTCAGTATTTTCATAGTGGGGCAACTATACATACCTGTAGGTATCTATCCCCAGAAATATTGTTCCACAAAAATCAAAATTCTGTGAAATCTGCTAATGCTAGGTCAGAAAAAACCTACAATATTTCAACTCAAATAACAAGGCTAGCTACTTTAATAAAAATTATTCAGATAAAATGGATATTTTCGAAAATATGAGGCAATTTCAAAAAGTGGGGCATCTATCCGGGTTTTACCCTACGAGAATTCAGCTTTGAAGGCATATAATATTCAAATAACAGAAGAACTAGGGCCATTAGATCATTTTAAACGTCGTTCATTTGTCAATTTCATGAATGAACGTCCAGCTGATCTCAAATCATGTTTTCCAATGACGCACATTTTGAACTTAGTGGCTATGTTAATAATCAATTTTTGTCGTAGCTGGGTTGAGGAAAATCCACGAATTATACATGAAAACCCTACTCAACTAAAACGAGTCACTGTTTGGTGTGCATTATGCTCAGGTGGTATAATTGGACCCTGCTTCTTTGAAGATGCTGCTGCTGAAGCTGTAACGTTAATGGTCATCGATACCTTCGATAATATCGATCCAGAGGACGATTATTTTCAACAGGATGGCGCTACACTTCATTTTGCAACTGACGCAATTGATTTATTGAGACGAATATTTCCTTCCTGTCGAAAACGTCATGTAAATAGAATGCAATTATCGAAAATTAAAACGATAATTGCATTGTAGAAAGCGAAAGATCCCTGCGATAATTGCACTGCTCGTATCCATAGCAATTTCGGGAAATATTCCCCCGAATTACACTCGTGCATCAAAATGACCTGATAATTCTGCATTCCAGCGTGTTGTCTTTGAAAAACTGCATTGGTTCATTTTCATGACACCGAAGGTGGAGGGCTCTTCCTCCAAAAATGAAAATGAACTCATGCATTTTTTAGACAACACGCTGTCATGCAAAATTATGGGTAATTTTGATGCACTTGTGCAATTACTCCATAAACGTTGATTTCAATTAGCCACGAAAAAATCATGTGATTTGACAATTTTCATTGGGGTTTTGTGAAAGGACAGGTTTATAAGAATAATCCACAATCGATTCTGCGATTCCTGAGCTGAAGGATGAAATTATTCGTGCCATTAGTGAAATAGAGCCTTAATTATGTCAAAATATCATTGAGAATTTTAACAAAAGAGTGGAAGTTGGTAGAGCTACAAGATTAGGTCACTTGCTTCATATTATTTTGCATGCATAAATGTCATAACTGATATTTCAATTTGCTATGAAAAAATCGCGCAATTTGAAACATTTTCAAGCAAATATTGTCAAGCGATCTAGATCTCTTTGCACCATCGCAAGCCAACGCCACCTCGTTCTTCATCTGCGCGGTTGCGTTGAATGAAATTCCTCGCACTTTCAATTCCCGTGTACCTTGCCCGCGACCTAGCGCCGACTTTTCCGGTCTCGTCTGCTGCCGCGAGTTCTTCAGCCTTGACAACAAGAACGGTTCGGTCCGGTTGTCGCCCATCAACCGCGTCGACGGCGGCGGTTGGATTCGCGCCATCCGCCGTTCCTCCACTTCCTAGTTTCCGTTGGATGCAAGTAGACGTGCACTTGATCTGAATGCAAGCGGAGACCCTTTTATGTTGCATCGATCGGGTCTTGCTGCGCTGTCCCTTTTGATGAGCGGTCCAGGATTGGGGTCGGGCACTTGGTAACCTTCACCTTGATACCGAAGATTGTGAAGAAATCACGGTTCGGGGTTTGCCCTGTTTCTTTAGTACAAACATAAGATCAGGAGGATATTAAGAGAATGACCCTTAGGTTGGGTAAGACACCCTTTAGATTTCAGACACGAGGCAGAGGAGCATTTCATGTTGAGAGCGCCCTAGGCAAGCAACCTATCGGTCCCCTTTGGCGGCCTGAGTTGCAGTAACGTCCATTAAAATATGAAGCTTCCTTAATCCTCCTTTAAACGGAGTATCCATAGACGGTAGCCATGGATACTCCGTTTAAAGGAGGTTTAAAGGAGCTTCAAATTCTAATGGACGTTGCTGCAACTTAGGATAAAAATTTAACTCGATTCATTTGGTGTCAAGTCTCTTAAAAATGGTAAGAATTGAAATGACAATATACTACAAGTTTCCTTTCAAGTTCAACCAGCAGTCTTCAAGGAATACTAGAAATACTTTGACCCTGAATGTTTTTCTATCATTTGATAAAGAAGTTATATCTTCGGCAGATTCATCTCTACTTTGCTTTAGGGATAATCCGCTACTGCTCCGGGGCTATTTGTTTCGAGGCGGATGTAGTCACAACGCTTAGTTATATCTTCCTCCTTCCTGAAGAAATTTTTTATTGATCGTGTTCTCAAAGAAAAAAAATATTTCAAGTAAATCTGCCTTCTGGCCGAATATTGATCCATTTTTCATATATTTTGCTATTGAGTACGTTTCCTTCACGAGTACACATCACGTTTTGGTTTCAAAACGTATTTTCAATTTGTTGCCAAATCAATTAAGTTCACTCGGACAAAGAACAAAATTCATAAGGAAAGCGAAAGAATTTATTTTCGAGCATCAGAATTTGTTTTCAATTTAAGCTCAGAGGGAAAAATACTGTAATGGGTAAATTGTGAGATGATTCTGTGTTTAAGGTAAGATGTAAATTTTTGCATATATGTTGGGTTTCTAGTCCTAAAAGGGCTACAATTACATGAATGTAATTATTAATGAGCACACGCAGGTACTTCACCTAGGTGCATTGTAGATTTTTAAAAATTTTTGAAAAATTGTAGAAATTGTGCTTATGAATGAAGGAATTTTCAATTGGTGAAAGAAAAATCATTTGTGCTTTGTTTTTATTGAAGAAGCTATTAGGTTATAACCTCAACTGCAGTGTTTTCAAACTGACACTCACCTACTTTTTTTTTACAAATATATCAACTATTTTTTCTCGAAGGCTATGTATTTCGCTGGTTGTAAATACATATAAAAATAATAACAACCGTCTTTAGTGGAGGAAAAAAGTCCATTCAATTAACAATAGGGGTACAATGAGGTCATCTCTAGCTTGAGCTATTCTTATAGCAGCACCTCAGAGGTAAAGTGTGTTAAGTCGCATTTTTTCAGATACGAACTATCTACAATATTGGATTCACATTAGTAAATTCTAGATAGTGGAACACATTTTTGACTTCCTTGGTATATCAAGTCACCATATAATGGCAGTAAACATTCTTTGAAACAATAATGGAACTGAAAAATCGCTGTTTTGTCTAATTTTGATATTGTGACTTAACACACTTTACCTCTGGGGTCCTGATATACAACCGGCTCGCAATGAACAAACAAAAAAATTATAATTTCAAGATGTGAAACTCAGCACGGAGACTGCGATTCTGGATAGCCCAACACCACATCAAAGTTAAAAATACAAACAAAATCCATAGAGGGTGACAAAATCTGATTTCATTTCCTCGCCGTCATTATGAATCATTTGAGATTCTATCAAACGAAGAAAGTATTAATTGTGATGAATACTATTTTGAAATTATCTAGGTTCCAAATGATATCATCAACCTCATATACCTATGGAAAGCATTATTTATATCTTCTATTTATTTTTCCAAAGTGCATAAGAAAAAGTATAAACCGGGTGAATATAATGCTCTTTATTCACTCAACCAATTGTAGGTGTAGCTCCTCTAAATCCACACACTTTTCGCCTCTTGATTTTAAGTCTACTTTAAGCCCTAGTTTTATAATATACTATTCATTTGAATTCAATTTGAATTGTTCCTGTAAATATCATTTTCATGTATTAAATTCAGGATTTGTTGGCTTCAATGTATCCTACTACTTACACAGTTTTTGATTCGGAATAGATTATATAGAGTGTCTACTGAGGAAGCGTGTGTGTAAATATTTCCATAAGTTTTATTGTTTCTGGAAATCACGGAGACAATAGACGAAGCTTTGACTTCCTGAAAAACTATATTTTTTTCTGAAAATGTATTCTTATTCCGATTAAACAACTGAATAAAAAACATGAAATATTCGATATAAGTTCAGATTATAAATAAGGAAATAGAGATGTCATTGCAGTTTTCCGCATCTTTTTCCGAAATAAGGATGCCAATTTTTTAATTGAGAATAAGGATCAATTCAAGCAATATTTCTTGACACAGCTGACAATAACCTTGATACTAATCAAGGTAAAAACTATTCTACATACAAATCTCGTAAAAGTGTATGCAGTCTGACTAGGATATTTATAAGCAAATGCGACACTTTCGATGGATTTTTTATCATAAATGATTTCTCTTTCGTTATTCGTATTGTTTTTTAATGAACTGCATTTTTTTCGGTACTAGCAACCAAGTCTCAAATATGCCCCCTCTGAGTCTTTACATAATCCTGAAAAAAGAAACAATCACTATATGTCAAACTCGTAAATATCCAGTCTGAATGGTTATATCAAGAGCTAAGAAAACCATAAGAAATTATCCAAACTTGAGGAGTGCACAAAGCTAATATATCAGAACTTTGAATAGGGACTGGCGTTAATCCATTAGGCACTCAATAAATACCGAAATCTTGATAGGAAGAAAGAGACCAAGATTATGCCAAATCTCTCCGGAGGATTAAGATCACAGGTACCGCGGGGAGCTCTGAAAAGTTGGTATTAGCATATTCATGCCATAGTAAACCGGTATCGCTATCGCTTCTTGCTGATAAAACGCGGATCGTATTTGCTATCAAATTCTGTTCGCTCGATTCTCAACTCCAGTTCGACGCGTATTTCGGTTAATGATTGACGAATGAAATGTTTCCTACTGATGATCAACGATAAAGTCATTTATTCCTGGAAGGATTGAAGCGTTTTTTATATCACGGGAGATTAAGATCGTGATAACATTTTCTTCGGTTTGTTGTTGAGGAGTTATAAAGTGGCGTGCAGATGAACCGTCATCTTTGTCGATAGAATGCGGTTGATACCGTTTTGATAATAAGGCTCAAAGCTATGACCAAGATATCGAAAGTAGTTTGTAATATGTCAGTTTTTGATGAAATATTTCAGACAAAATAGTCATTCTCGTTTGTACTACCTATTACTCTTAAGTTGAATTTCTTGATACGGGTCACAATAGGTCATCCGTAGTAAAAAACAAAAACTTTTTGGTTTGGCACTCCGTTCTTTTATGTTTTTGATATATTTTTGATAGAGAAATAATTTTTTCTAATTCTAGAATAAAAAGTCCACGGATAACGGAGAAAATATAAAAATTTCCAAGAGAAATACAGAATATAATACAAAATACCACGAAGTAAAAATTGTGGTACCCTACAATTTTGCCTATGATATATAAAGGCGAATCAGAGGCATGAGCACTTGAAAATCTGTCTCCCTATTATTGTACAGGGTGGTCAGATTTCGATGATGTAGTACTACATCTCCTAAATTAAAAGAAAGAAAACATCAATTGCTGAACACCGCAAGTCACTACGGTGTCTAGTTTCCATGCTATAGGTGATTTTGGAATTTGGCCAATCATTATAATTATTGGCTATATCTTCCGCAGTATTGAAACTACTACTTTATCCTATATTCGCAAAATACCTGCACGTAATACGCATATTACAAGTTTAAGTTCGTTGAAATTTATTGGAAATTCGTGAAAGATTTGCAGAAAATTTCAAGTACCAGCATTTTTGAAACATTGTACATTGTTCACATAATTATGGTGCTCATATCTCTATTTTTCTCATATATTATTATTCAAATACTTACTCCTTTTTTTTATCAGAAATAACATTCATTATAGGCCTCCTCAACATAGTCGAGATCCTTCAGATGTCGTCAATGGGGCCCCTATGTTTTTTTGTTTCAGATATTGACAGTGAGAACCCTAAGTTTCAGAAAATTCAGAATACATATCCATCGATATACATTTTTGCGTCTTATAATACACTATACCACCCATTGCACGGCTCGTGTCTTTATAAATCCGAACCAGTCACCAAAAACTGATGTTTAATCACTTTACCTGGAAGCTGATCAGTTGAACGTAACGCCATCGGCTGAACCAACAAAGAGTCGAATCCATTACATCAAAAAACGTAATGCGGTTTCTTAATATTCACACCTTATTTATCTCGGTTCATCTCTAGATTGAACAAAGAATCGGCTGGATAAGCAGCCGTAATTCTGTGGCATTTCCCATTGAAAAGCCGCACTTAAGGTCTTCGGGCGAGTCGTAATAAGAAATGACGGTAGTTTTTGTCTCTTTGGTCGGTATTTGATTCGATTTGTTAGTTGATGAGTCTTTCTGGTCGGTGGTTCTTACTCATAATCGTGAAGCGGATAGGCTGATTCATTCCTAAGTATTTTTTGAGCATTAACTAACAAGAATTCAATGTTTTTTTTCGAATGATGAGAATGAACGTTGAAAATCACCCTACAAGTTTTTTGATTGAAAAGGCTAAACAAATGTTTCAGAAAAAAAAGTGTTACCATTTCATTTAAAATTTTCTTTTTTTCTCAATTCTGCAACCAAATATCCTGGTGGTTATTTTTTCGAACTATTCTCCGTGAACTTTTTAGTTGGAGAAGTGGGGTACGGTTGTGACAATTTTCAATTGATCGTCGATCATTTTGGTGGTAAGCCACTTTACTGGAAAAACGATGTCTTTTATGGTGAAGTACATTTATCTACATACAAACACAAAATATATGCACCTGTGCAATAGTTAACTTTCCATGGGAAAATCAGAAAAAAAAATGTAATAACCGACCACATCCTAGGGGTGGTTGGAAGATTGCTTGGGGCCGGTGAAGAAATGTTCAAAAATGGTCAAAAATCACTTCAATTGAAGACAATATTTCACATGACAGAACATAAATGTTTCTCTGGAAAAATTTAACATTAACCAAACAAAAATAATGAAGTGAAGGAACACTTTAATCTCTTGAAACAACTGAAATGACGAGTCCTATAACAGTCTTCGATTTCAATATTATCGGTATGATTGAAATCTACAAAATTACAATCAGTCAAAAGAGTTAACTAAACAGTTCCGACCAAAACAGAATTAAGTTATCCTGAATGGGGGTTGAATATCCTTCGTTCAACTCTTTTTCACTTCCTTCTGTATCAGCAAACGTTTATTGAAATGTGGTTTGAGTTTCCTTCTAAAAACGTGGCTGTAGGTTTCAGAATAGCAGTGGTAATTAGTGCGTGGTTCGCTCATTTGGTGTTCAACATGATCTGAAGACTAGTGGAATCAACATCACCTGTCTAGGCATCAGCAACACCAATTGAAACATTGAGCAGCTGCTCAATTAACAAAAACGTGTCGTAATGCGTTCGAACAAAAATAACAATTTTCACGCAGGTTTCTCTTCAGTTTTTGAGCGGGACCTACGTACACATCGAATCATTTCACTTACCTCGGACGACGAATTAAAATTTTTCGGGCCAGATCTCTAGGCTATTTCGATTTAATTCATTTTTAATTGATCCAAACACAAAAACCGCTACACAGGTCCGTTGATTTCGCATCAATATCTTCTTCATCGGCCGAAAGAACCTGAAATCTCTAATTATGAAAAAATCTTATGACAATATTAGCATATCGACATGTGTCGTGGCAGGTGTATTTTTGGGCACGCGTCTTCGCTCTGCGTAAGAAACACCTTGCGTTCTTTTACATAAACGCACGGCCTGCCTGTTTTCGGCCTCTTTTCAGACTTTCCACTGGTTTTAATTAATCAGAAGTTGATATATTGGCGGACAAAATTGTGCCATGATACGCATTGCGAAAGAATGCGATCGCATTTTTAATTTATGTTTCCTAGAAATCATTTTTTTTCGCCATCTCGGAGTTTTCATTGGCTGTTCGACTATTCAGATTCAAGTTCGAATCAACCTTTCATTGAGAATATTCATAGAGATTTTTTTTCGACTTCATCTGCATCTTGTCGTTTGTGAGCTTTGAAGATTTTCCGCCACAATTGGTCTAAAAGTCGTAAACTTCTTTCGATACTAACAACATTCTTTTGCAATACCTTTTCTATATTTTTTGAATAGATATTTCTTGGAGGAAATCTTTCAAAATTTATGTGCAGATGTATGGATTCTAGAATATGTCCATAAATGATGTTCGGTTTTTATTTGTAGTGTAAAAGTTCTTATAGGCGCTTATACTACGATTTTAAGAATTTCATCTGTGTCTAAATGTTTTCTAAAATTCCCACATAATAATATTCTTTTACTCTTGTTCCCCAGTCTCTTCAATTAGATTAAAATTTCAAAAACTGACATTCGGTTCGGTGTAGACATTGCATTTGTAATAGATGTGTATGAGAGTTTGTTCAAGAGAAGAATAATCGAATCTATTACCTGAATCATTCACTTATCTTCTCATGTTGATGCATGATAATTTAGTCTAGATCAGGGTGTAGAAAATATTACTCACCACAATTAGGGAAATTTTACTCTTTCGAGTTAAATTTTCATGGATTTTGAAGAACGGCATTTTTACGTGACAACAAACATTACGAGAGAGCTAGTAAAGTATTTTAATGAAAAAGTTGTGCCCAAATATAATTTTGAATTTTTTGAACAATTTTTTTCATTCGATACACTTTTTTTAAATCTAATGGGTTGTTATTTCCAATGAACCTCCTATTGTCTGATGCCCTGGGATCAGTTTGAATATTTGACACAGAAGAAAAATAAGAAAATTACGTAATGACCGAATCTACTGATTGTTAATTTATAAGAAAAATCGTTTCAATGAAACAAAAAATTTAGTCAATATTTTGTTAAGATATCCATTGCTCCTGAAATTTCTGGAAAATAATTCCAAAACATTTTTCAAAATGAAATTAATTCTTGAGTACCCATATGAAGAACTATATACCTCAAAATGTCGAACATAAATATTCAACAAAATTTTTTTCATAACAGGAATCAATCGAAAATGGCCATTTATAAAATAGTCACCGTTTCATCGAAATTTAATTCGAAATGATAAAATGAAGACTTTATATTCTACGAAATGATAACATATTTTGCCATCATTTCAACTGATTTTAAAAAGTAGGTTTTCTAACTATGTGGATAGGCAGAATTATTGGGTTCTATCGTTCATTTCATCCGAATTAATCGGATATTATTGTTAAAAATACTCTTCCTGGTAATTGCAATATAATATGGATAGAGAAGTGAGCAGATACCTATAGAATCTGATTAGAAGTTACAAATGTAACAGTTCGACTTCTATCATAAATTTCTGATAGCTTCAGACTATATTATGGCTATCTCAAATCTTTTATATCGAACTTGTATAGTCGGTTCTATAGTTGTTGGTCATTTGTAAATGTTTTTCAGCGATGTTTCCGTCTTATCAGCAAAGAAAGTTTTAATTCACATAGGGTTCTAGTTCACATTGAAACAAAACTTAAAAATATAATACAAATTTATTTCAATAGGAAACTTTCATTGATCGATCAGTATCAAAAATAGAATTGTACAATGTACAAAAATAACTTAATTACATAGGACTGTTCATGGATATGTCGCTCTCAACAAACTTACACATAATAAAACTTCTTAACCTAATAAGGAGCTTTTCGAGTAATAATAAAAAATTTTGATTTCTACAAAAATTTTTGATAAGGCAGCTCTGTCTCAATGAGTTAACTATTCTCAAGATGGAACAAAATAGAAGTTTTCAATAAACTATTCAGTTTGGAATGGAAAAATCATGGTAAACTAGTAACAATTCTACAACTATATAAACAATATATACAATTTATTTACAAAAATGACTAGAAAACACATGTATAAACTTTAAAATGGACTGTAAAATCTGTACATCACTGGCTTTGTAAAGGCACGGGAATTTTTCTTATTGTCACGAAAAGACTGGCCAAGGAATTCTGAAACAAAACAAAAATCTTTAGTAACAATATCCAGAAGATATATCATAAGGCAATAATAAAGTGGGGCGTGCCTTGAGTCATTCATTTAGTTCGTTTTGGATCAATTAATTTTTCAGCGGTAACAGTTCCAATAAGTTTGGAAGTGATTAGTCTACAACATTTACTCTTCGTAAGGTGCGAAATGTTTAATCTCATAGATACGATGATTAATTGATCCAAATGAATATGTTATAGTCAAAAAAACTCAATTAGCATTCCAGCATTAATTAGAAATAATAGTAATTCAGATTGGACTACTTTTCCGTTCAGTTAACTCTACCCAGGTTTCGTCCGACCAGAAAATACAAGCGACGAAGTCAACGTAGATGAAATTCAACAAGAAAGAATAATAACTGGCAAGGATCTCTAAGCCTCGTCCCAGACAGTATTGTTCCAATAAGAAAAGTTGCTTTGCTAAAAGAATATTGCCCTAAGGTGAATTTCTTTCAATTCGAAGGAACTCCTCATGAAACGAGTCTCAGCAAGACCCTCCGTCAAGATTCTTTTCTTCCACATACAAAAACGCATTGAGAATAAAGAACTAGGGAGAGAGAAGTGCATTGAATCGGCCAGGTAGGAATAATATAAAAAAGGGAACAGGTAATACCAAGTTCATATCGAGTAATTCCGAGATAACTTTTATTAGGTGTTCGCTGCTTATTTATATATTCGTATCCTTAGCAGCAAGGCAGGAAGTAGCTGCTATTTGCTTTGTAAATAACGTTTTCCTCGACAGATATAATTTTTTCAGGAAGAAGTTATTTGCTCAGGTTAAGATTCTCTATGATAAATGTTTTCATTCATGATATTAGTAACTTAATACTGAAAGAAACACAAAACGTCGAAGCTCCTTAAAAACCGCAAACCTAGAAGAATCGAATTCACGGGGAAATTGTTGATTTTTCGGATAGACCCTAACTAAATAACCATTGTTAAGTTTTGATTTATTTTCGTATCCGAAATCCAACGGTTGTTCGGATGTCTTAGAAAACGCACGTGTATCATTCACGTCTTTTGATCCGCGAGAAGAAAAGGAAATCCAAACTTGACATTCTGTAACAATTGAGAGCCGGAGGGTAGCCTCATTGTTAGATTTTATGAGGAACTATTCAACGTCTTCGGCAGGTACGTTACAGGTAGCGAATAAATTCACTGGGTATGGGAAAAATCCGAGATACGTTTAATCGGACGTTTTTACGCCGAAGAATGAATGCACAAATTGTCCCTTTTCGAGATTCTAACATAGGTTTAATTAAAGATTGGAATCAGGGTTCTGAGCAGTAGATCGTTGTGGAGTGTAACTCATCTCATAAAATGAACCAGAAATTATTCATGATTTCAATCAACAAGGAACTTTGTTAGTTCACTCATTTGGACCGGCAGTGGTGCTCTGGCTTCACTCAACTAGTGCAGTAAAACAACCAATTAGCTTGAAATACCAGCAACCAACAATTTTGTATGAATCATTCATTAAAATGTGGAAGAAGAATTTCTGGGTTGACTTTAATAATTCAGCTCCTCGTTGAATAATAAATAATGTTGTACTCGATGTCAAAATATAATTTGGATTAGATTCAAAATTTGTGGAAAATAATTTCAATAAAATTAAAGATGAAATTCAACTAACCTTGACTTTCTTCTTATTCGTTCTGCTGCCATGAAAATATGACATCTAGAAGCTCCTCGTCCACCGGACTCTTTGGTTCGTAGTTTTCGTACGTCTCTTGGTAAAGATTGTTCGTGTAAACTGAAGCAGCTGAGTAGGAACTTTCGGAGCCTTGTGAGGGGGTCGGCGACACTGATGCTTCTGAGCAGGAAGGTGTTGGCAAGAGAATAGGGTAGGAGGAATATTGCTGGTTCAAGGAATCGGGACTGTTGGTGTAATACCGACTGTCGATGGTGTTCTCGTTGATCACCCTGTTCATCGTGTTGTCGTTTTCGTGTTCGTCGATGAGCTGCTGAAGGCTTCTGATGTATTCAACGGCGAGCCTTAGGGTTTCGACTTTGCTGAGTTTCTTACTGGCACCCCTGCCGGTACCTGCACTTTGGGGTGACAATGCTGAGGCCAAAGCTGCGGGGATGTGTTGCCTCAAAGTCGCGAAACCGTTGTTAACTTGTTTCACTCTGTTCCTTTCCCTTGCGTTTCTCCTGGCTACTGAAGCTGGCTGTTGTGGCGAAGCTCCATAAGGCATGAACTGTATTTTTCGCTTACAGCGAAGATCGTTGTTGTTGTTGTTATTGACTAAGACCGAGGTCCTTTCCACCGGATTCGGAGCTATGGCACGTTTCTGGGTAATAACAGTCTGCTTCTGCATAGAGTTCGGAACGATAACACAGTTGTTCTGCGGCGATTGCTGCTGAACTAGGTTGTACATTTTCGTTTGCTGTCCAAGGGTCATGGTTTGAAGGATGGTAGCCATGTGATTCGTAGCGCGTCACGGGTGATACTGAGCTTTCGCGTGGGTGCTGCGCGTTTTATACTACCGTAAGTCGAGCTTAAGTCGCGTGGCACTTAAGGCGTTAAGATACGACGGCGAGCGGTGTCTACTGTGGGTACTACTCCCGAAATGTTCCAGCGGAACGGTGAAGAAGCTCTTTGTATTGGTGGCCGACCCCCACCAGAGCGGGTTCGGGGTGCGTGCGCAGCGTAGGCACATAGAGGGTTGTATGTAGCGCGTGCCGGCGACGTGAGACGCATGGCAAAGAGGGACCGAAAGTCGCCGAACGGTTGATGCTGCATCCTGGACCACGGCTTGCAGATGCATGGACGCGGGTCTGGGCTTCTGACCGGAAGCTTTTGAGTTGCCTCACTTTCAGTGTGCTCCTACCTGAGACCTGAACTTTGATTTCAGGCCGTGTTGCGCGCCTATTGTCGTCGCAAGACGCCTCAGTGTAATGAATGGTTGTTTGTAACGAGTTCGTTTCGTGGCCTCGACGTTGCTTCATGAAAAATAGGGATATTCGTGGTATCTGGTATCCTTGAGTTCTGTCGAACTTTAATTGATTTGCAACTTTGAGGTGTACTGGCTTTTCGATTTATCTCTCTTATTTTCCTATATACTTACTATATCATTATGAATGTGAAGGATTTTGTGACTTGATTTTCGTTGAAAATAGTTACGGGTACCACATAATATAGTGGTAAGGAAAGTATCTTCCAATATAGAGCCCAGGTTGACAGTTTTTATTATCGGTCACGACATCATTCACAATAAAAAAAAAGTATCTTGAAAAAGAATGAAAAACTAGTTAACGCTCAGTTTTTATTTATTATATTTCCTCAGAAGAGTACCGTTTCAGATTCCAAAATACACAACTATCGTTTTCATACAATATAGGTACCCCATAATTTCATAGATATTCCTTTTCAATAGCAAGCTTCTATTTCAAGTTGAATTTGTGTCTATTTTTTTCCAATTCAGATCGGATACATAGGTATATTTTTCTAGTATATTTTCGGCGATTATAACCAAATTTGATGTCTTTGAATTTACATCCTGCAGTCACAATCGCGAATAATTGTAAAGATTCGCATATCAACGCAGTTAAAGAGACATCTTTGAATTTAACATCTTTCTTTAGCTGCGATGACGTAAAACCTTCGCATATATTTGTAAAACAATTTTTCAAATGTACCAACCTCTCTTTCATAGAGATGTGCCATAAATTGTTTGGAAAGATTATAAATGGCATAGTTTCGACAAAATCGAAATATGCGATGATATTGAATCCAGCGATACGAAATTTTAGGTACCTATGTATGCTTCAATACGAAACCTGTATATTTGATTTTTGGGATTTTTTTGTCATAATTTGACAGAAACAGAAATAAATATCAGGAATTTCCGTTTTCGATAGAAATTGTTTAGCCATGTTGGGTAAAAATCGTAATTTTTTCATGTGTGCTTATCCAAAAAATCCTTTGACTTGTATCAGACAAAATATGGCGAAGTTGCTATATTCATAATAGGTATATACTACATATACTACACTTTATTTTTCCACGAGTCCAAAATTCAAAAACGAGCCATGAAGGGGTGTTAATGAACTTTCACAAATTCTACAATTTTATATGTATATTAAAAATTCCCGGATGGCTTCATCATCAATATTTACTTCTTTCAAAAATTTCGGATAATGAAATTTTCGTTTGTAGGTAATTCTAAGAATTGAGTGAGGAATAGTATCCAACAAGGGCTAATGTTTCGAATTGGCCCCAACAGGTGTAGGACAAAGGGACAGGTGTTTGTAATATATTACGTCTTCATTTTTCACTATGTCCAAGGTTGATGCAACAGGTATTCATTGAGAAAAAATCTTATCCATATGATATGAATGAAAACGAAAGTTCACTGTTGTTGGTATGAGGGATATAAAAATATCAGTCCCCGTCATTTTTTTGTGAAATAAAAACTCATGCGATATAGGTACCCAGATTGAAATGGAAAATTTTTTTGGAATTTGTTCATTCAAGAGTTATGTTTTTTTCACTAACTCAAAAGCAACGCAATATAACCACATAAACTATAAATTAAAAAAAAATCCTGATGATATATTATTTTTTCATTTGACGTGGTATGATAAGTATTTACTTATTTATTTATTCATTTATCTATTCATTCAGAAATACAGGATACAAACAGAACAAGTTCAAAACAGTATCCACTTTCTGGAAAAATGAAAATCATAATTTCAGTTTACAGTTATTACAGAATACATTTTTGAAGTTTTTGTTTTGAAAAAAAAAATTCATAGTGGGTGTGCCTACCTTATATTATTTAAGATATTTCACAACATACTTTCATAAAAGACAACAATATAATAAACAAACCAATATAGTTTGGTGGTAAAAGAGTTACACATGAACATTTGTTTTTATATTTGTTTCACTCTTGAAGTTCATTTTTGGTTTGGGGTATCGGTTTTTAATCACTTAGATTTCGATTTACAATCCCTTAAATAACTTTACCAACGTGTCGGACTTGGTTTGGTTATTTTTCAAGGATCCTGATGTATCAAAATTCAACAACAATTCTGCTTTCCTCATATAATTCTCTGTTCTATTTATCTTTTGGCAATTAATATTATGTAATACAATATCTTGAATTAACCATGCCCTATGACTACAAGCTTTCGCAAAATATAACTCGCTCGGTTTACGAGTTGCTGCATCTCCCGATAGATGGCGCCCTCATGCCGACAGAACCCCCCGAATTAATTCACCACTTGCCCAGTACGCCGGCCCTTTCAATGCGTTCCTAATTCAGCTGGAGGCTCGGACCAAGGGTTGTTCTTTAAAACCCGAGTTCGGAATACTCTGAATTCCTTTTTTTATACGGTCCTCGGCTATTTGTATTTCCAATTTATTTTGTTCATCTAATAATTAGACCAATCCTCACCGACAAATTTATTGTACATCAACCGAATTTTAACGAGCTCCACTAGAATTTTTACGACACCAGAGACTAAGTGGCCAATGAAGCCGCGAAATGTGAAAAAAAGAATTCGATGATTTAATGAATGTAGGATTTCTCTCTATTTTTCAATTTATAATTAAAAAACTAATGAGTTTTATGATTGCAAAGTCAATTCGAATAATTTTGAAATTTCAATTGGGATCCAACGATTTCAAGGAGAGTAAAATAAAAATACATGAAATTGTAGTATAAATATTTTACAATTATTTTTATTATCATTAACATGTATTGTATCAAGCAATGAAATATACGGCAAGAAAGTGAATATTTTCGCTTTTGTAAAAAAACTTAAATGTTATAGTTTATATTAGGTCGTCATAGTGAAATAATTTTTCTAAAATTTTAATCTGATCACACTCACACTTCTATAATTCTGTTGTCTCGTATATTCTTTGGTCCTAGATAGTCCCAAATCATTCGCAGATAAGTGTTACAAGCCCAAAGATAAGTGTAGCATGCATATCCAAGTTATTGAAAATAACAATGAAAAAATCAAACTTCGAACAAAAAAAACTTACTTTGAAAAAAATCCAGGACAATTTAATATGCACAAAAAAGTAAAAAAATTATTGCGTTTTTACCACGCAAAAAGGTAGATAAATACTCACAGAAGTAGTATTATTTTTGTTGTTGGTGTAAACCAAGATAGGTTTTTGAGTATTACATACATAGTTGACTGACACCGACTCCAAAACTATCGAATAATTGCTACTATTATCCTACCTTTTTGAGTGGTAAACACGCGATTATTTTTTTACTTTTTGGTGCAGATAAATTTGATTTGGAGTTTTTTTATGTCAGTTTATTTTGTTAAAAGTTTTATTCATTTTTTGATTTCCCACCCTGGGATATCTCTGATCATGCATGTGAACTATTACTCAATTTTCCATCTCTTTATGTTACTGAAGGAATTTGACAACCAAGCATATGATAGCTCGCCTATCTCCCATAATTGTTGAAACATTGTTTTTGGCAACCTGGTGCCATGATTTCATTTTATTCATCTGGAAACACAGTTTTCAATCAAATGCGAAAATCACCTGATCACAACGACGTTGCGGTAGGAGACTCAAATATTCGGATACTGCATAAATGATTTCACCCAGTATCCTTAATTCGCTCCCAAATTGAAGAGTTCTGTTTTTTTGTCATGGATTTCATGATCAGAATCTAACCAAATTCTCATCAAACTACCTTTTCAAATAAAAAAGTATCATCGAAATCGGTTGGCGTTCATTGTCGCGCACATACTTAATGCTCATTTGTGACTTTTCTGGTTTTCACATATGTACCTACCATGGTCAGAACTCAACCATGCTTAAATGGGGTGAACTGCAAACAGAAAATAAGAATCATCAAAATGGGTTCACCTGATCGAAAGCTCTGAGGTAACAAGCAAAATTAAAAACACATAACTATAGATGAAGTGATAACCACTTTTTTCAAGTCTGTTGAAAAATAATAATAACCGTTCTTCTTAGACATAGACATAGACCGACCGAAGTACAAAGCCAATAGTTCAATAAAAAAAACATACATGAAAAATATCGAATGATTTTCATCAAATGAATATAATAATCCGAGTTCCCCCCCCCCACTAGAAGCGTTTAAAAATATTTTTCATTATATTATCCGAAAGATTGTACTTTGAAGGAATTACAATAAATTCGAGAAATTTTTAGATATCTTTCACCGTACTTTTTTGACACAGTAGAACGATTTTAACAGGTTTTTTTGCGCACAAATAATAACGGCGCTCATTCACGAGGCCATCGATATTATCAAACAGACTGAGATCATGCCCCCTTTCGGTCTCACACGATCATTAGCAGGAAAAGACAAGCGATTCTTACCTGAACTCGAAATCTGCGGTGTCCAAATAATTTGCGGAACATACAAAATTGAATTTAATGGATTTCTGAAACTGAAAGTAGACCGAAGTGGTTAGAGGAGGTGAATGAATTTCTGTTGAAAAAACTTAACGAGGACGAATACCTCCTGCGTTTCACAAATGGGAACCGATTCATTTTTAATTTTTTTCCGAATAATCCGTATTGTTTGTTGAACATGTTGGAGTTAATAAGAAATAAAATTCGCTGAACACGGAGTGATGATTGTTCCAAGGACCTTAATTTCTTGTCGTCATTGAAAAAATTTAGATTTTTAGATATTGATTCATAACGGAACAACTTGTAGCGACATCTCTCGAAGGGCGTCGCAACGTTGAATATTCAACCCTGTGAAGAACCTTTCCAGAGAATGAAATCTTACCTGCTTCTCATAGCCACACATGCAACGGAAATTCTTCAATCTTGAACTTCTATCAGCTTGATTAGGGGATTTCTAGGGGTGGATTGGTTTCAAATAGCCAACGAAAATGAACAGCAAAGAAAGTTTATTCTTCAGAAGTTTAAGAACCGTTCATTATCAACTTTTACTTCAAAAGAACACAAAAGTGTAAAGGCGTAATTTATACACAAAAGTTAACTGGAATTCGGGTCGAAATAGTGTCAAAATAGTAGTAAAAACTGTTAAAAGCCTATATTATGCCAAACCGTACCAAGAGAAAAAAAAAGAACGGCCGACCAATGAAGTAAACCGGGGAAATAATCTACAACTTTCGTCCTATTTCAATAATATTTGAGTGGATTATCTTTGGGTACACTACATACGATTTAAAATTTTTTCGGTCCCCTTTTGATTGACACGCTTTTGAAAAACTCAAGGTGTTGTTTCCTGGCAAGAAAACTCATATCAATAATAATAATAATTTTATTGATATAAATCACTACAACGAATGATTATATATCACAAGGTGAGATTTAGCTCACTGGTTGAAATGGAAAAAATTGTTATGCTATTTTAATACTAATATTTGTGTGATTTATCAACTTAACTCGAGGAATTGAAGATATATGGGAACCCGCAGAGTTTTTTCTCAGAGGGGGGGTTTAAATAAAAATTTTCGATAAACAACACAGGCGACATCAGTATTCTATTGTGCTGAAAAATGAAATCAGTAGTGCAAAGAATAAAAGGAACAAATTTCAGTAAAAATTGCCTATATGCCTGTAACCTATATTATGGTATGAAATTACGTGGGGGGGGGACATTGAAATAAAAATGTAATATTGATTTATGTGAATTTGTTCTCTACTATATTTTGGTTGAAGCCTATAATATATAATATATAATTGAAGCAAATTTAAATAAAATATTATTTCCAGAAATTGCTGATTTACCAGAGCTGAAATTCAAACTATAGTATAATTACATCTATTATAAACATAACGGACACCTGTCGACATTTACGGTTTCGTACCCCTGATCTGAATACTGACACATTTAGTTATACCAGTTACATGAAAACAAGATCGATAAATAGGTATTTTTATGTATATGATTGATTATTATTTTCGGTAGATACTATTATAGTTAAAAATAAATTTCATTCAAAATTCAATGAAGGGATGCATCCTTTATTCGTTAGGTGGCTGAATTGAAAATGCATGTCTAAAAGAATTAAAAAATATCAAAAGGTCAAATTATCTGTATACATTTCAGATATTTTCTATATGAATTTGAAATTATCAGAATTGAAGTCCATTTATTAATTTTCATTAGTTTTCGAATTTCAAATTCATTTATATTCATTGAGGAAGGTTTTTCTGTGAGGATGTAGAGCTGAAAACAAGAGATTTAATGAAATAAGAAAATGTGTAGATTCTACGAAATATGGAGTAAGATAAGGTGGAAAGGAAGTATATGGATTGGGATACAAAACATCAAGTTTTGAAGAAAGAAATAGAATTAAAGATGAACTATAAACGACAGGAATTCGTATTGTTTGTAAATTGGACTATAATCTTAATATATATATATATATTATTTTGAATAAGAGAGCTAAAATAATACAATAAATGTTGAAACAAAAAGAACCTAATAATAATTCTGATTTGGGAACTATAGACATTGGTCTCATAGAATTGTGAGTGCTTAGTTGTGTTTCTTTAAATAGACGATGGTTAATTATAGTAATAGTCATTTGGAAGTCAAATATAGACAATTGTAGTTGATTCATGAAAATATAATTATTATTGAACCTGTAAAATTAATATTCCAGAATTTTTAATTTTTTACTCTGAGTAGAGATAGGTTCAAGAGATAGCATTGGAAATTTCAGAGATATTTGATTTGTTATTTGATTTCAATTTTGATAAATAAATAAGACAATTCGAGAGGAATCATAACAGTACCTACTTCATTTTCGCAATAAATTAGGTACTCAGCTGTTAGCTTCAAACAGATCAAATTTTTCGGAGCTTCTATCGATATTTTTCGCATTTGGACATTCATAGGGAACACATTCCGAGCACAAATCGACGTATCGAAATGACTGTTTGACTCAATATTTTGATTTGCTCTAGAGAATGGAAATATCTTGATATCAAATTCAATGATTATTCCATTCCGAATGAAATAGCCAGTTTAATATTTACCTCTCGTATCCCTTGAAAGAAAAAAATTAAAAGTAAAATTAATAATTAAATTAAAAAATAAAAGAAAAATTGAATATGCAAACTTACTGCATTCTGATTCGTATTATAAAATTACAACATAGAATCCAGTTCTTGAGTCCTGCCTGTTTGTTGTCTTCCAGAGCAGCCATGAATCGACCGAAAATAGGCACATGATTTTATCAAACAAATTGTTCTGTTGTGTATCGAAAATTTAAATTTCGAGCTATCAGAGGTAAAACGCGACCAGCTTGGGTGGGACAGGGTTCATCTACCCACCGCAGCCAGCATTTTACATCCGCGAAATCGTGATCGAGACTTCCTCTTAATTGAATACCTGTCTCGAGATGGAAATTAATGAAATTGTCAGTCAAGGCGCTGATTTTATCGGGTAAGTTAACTCTGATTAAGTCATAGGAAACCAAAGTGTATGCTAAATTTTACGATGTTGGGATGAGAGAGGCCAATGGGGAGAACTGCACCGTCATTACATTGTTATTTTAAGTGGTAATTTCATTAGTGCATATTGATTAATGGGTCTGTCTAATTTTTCGATGCCTTCTGGAAAAAAAACAACGAGTATTGTATGAAGATATCTACAATGTGACATGAACTTTCTGCTTTTCATCTTATATTTCTGAAATTCCGAATATCCTGTGATGATGAGTTGCAACAGGCCAGTTTCAGGACCATGTCGATGAATTTTTTCTCCTGATATCATCTGTTTAAACATATGGAAAAATATGTTATCTTTCAGATCATATCTACAGAGTGAGTCGGGGAGAACGGACCAAACTTCAGGTGTGTATTCTATAGCTCGAAATAATATAAAAAAACTCATATGTTCTTATCCGATTTTCATTTGTTATGAAACTATAGCGTCATTATAAAAAACAACATTTTCTATATTAAAATGGTTTCATTTATAGCATTATTTTAATAAATGCACGAAAATCCCGCCATTAACCTTGAAACACATTCGTCTGCGAAGGGCTTTTCTGATTGATTCGTGCTTTTCTTCAAAGAGCAATGCCGTATTTCTAATGCGTCGAATTAGAGCATCCCGAGTGTCAACTTTAACTTTGTATACCTCGTTCTTGAACCAGCCCCACAAACAATAGTTCAATGGTGTTAGGTTTGGAGATCTTGGAGGCCAACTAATACGACCACAGCGACCAATCCAAAGTCCGAGAAACTCTTGATCTGAATATTGCTTGACCTCATTTAAATATTTTAATTACCCTATAGTTTTAAAACAAATGAGAATCGGATAACAACATATGAGTTTTTTGGAATTATTTCGACCTGCAGAATACATACCTGAATTTTGGTCCGTTCTCCCCGACTCATCCTGTATATAGAAATAGCAATATGCTTGAGTCTGATGAGTGACCAATACTGGGATCTGGGACAGCGGTATAAACTGCATAACGTATTTTCAAGACCGTCACTTCAAGGCTTTTTTGCTAATGATGAATCCAGATTCTGTGTTTGCATCATGGCTGTGCGAGGAGGAGACATGGTGAAGTAGGAACGTGAGAAATTTCTGTGGAAAAGATTGAGTACCACACTGTTGAATTTATTCTATGCATAATTGGTAGGGAAAACATTAAGACCTGACACACCTTTTTCAAAATACGCCGTAAATCCATTGTTTTGAACTAACCGTGGTCATAAAATCATAAGTATTAAACTTGTATTGTATAAAATTAACATAAAAAAAAACTCAAACATTTTTCAAAAATGAAATAGAATACAAAACTATGATTTTGGCAATCTCTCCTGCACCTCATGGGTTCTCTTCATACAGGGCATACAAGATATTTTGAGGGACACGTGTCAAGATTTCACCTGCGACATTCCGCTGTCGATTTTCATTCTCGTAGTGCTCCAAGTAGCCTACGCATTCATTGGCTGCGTTCACCGAACGTAACAGTTGTGGAACTCTTGCGGAATCGTCCGGTGGCACATACGCTACAAACTCAACACGTTCTAGAGAAGCGGGCATTTTGGGAGCGCTTTCAAGTTATGCTAGGTAGCGGTAGCGAAATCTCCGTTCGGTGAATGCAGCCATTTTCATCAAAAGTTTCGTCGTCTGTGAAATCGTTTGTAAAAAGCGCACTCGTCAAGTCATCCTGTGTTCATTCCCCCTTGTACTCTTACGACTAGTGTAAAAAAAAGCATTTTTTTGTCTGAAAATAAATAGTTATTTTTTTATCTAGTGGGCAAATGCTACTTTGGTGATCGAGAACTAATTAGAACAAAATAGTCAAGATCACCAAAGTATTTCGTACGTAAGGTGCAAAACAAAATTTTTTCTACAAACGTCAAAAATATTGTTGTAAAATAAGTAACATGCTTAGCTTAATATGAAAAATAGTATTGAACTGGCTTAAACTGTTTTTCCAAATCAAGTTATAAGTGAAATAAGTGAAACTATGAAAATAAAATAGCCACTCCTTGCTGATACGGGTGCCGATATATGTGTTTTGAAGCGATATGGAGGATGAAAATCTGCAACTGTGACCGAAGGATACGTGGAAGATTCTATCAACAGTAATATTCAAATATCAAATAAAATTTTAGACTGTGAAATTTCAGGATCAAGTGCTGTCACCTCTACGGCAGTTGCTTGCAAATAAAAAATGGATAGTTTTCCAACTCCCAAAACTACGATATCACGAGCTGAATCTGACTTATCCGGTTTTGGAATAAATATTGGTTCGTTTACTGGCTGTACCAGCAATGCTTACATTGTAAATAATAAATAAAATTATTTAGGAAGTGTTAAATTTTCTCACAATTTGAATGCCTTAATTACTGTTATACATTAATAAATAAATTATCTCTTGGATTTTTGCTTGCTTGAAGAACATAGAGGTTATAATATAAGAATCCCATATAGTGTATATGAAGTAAAGTAAGTATTTCGCTTACTACTTCGCCCACGGTGGGTGCGCGTCTCCTATCCCAAACCCATGGGATAGATGAAGCACCTGTTTGGGTTACAACAAATTCCGAGAGGAGACTTTAGATTAGTGAATATAACTTTTATAATAACCCAATTGTCCTTGACAGAACTTCGACTTTCAGCGGATTTTTAATAAAAAGTGGGATCAAACTAAACACCCTGCAAACTTTTGAGTACTTAACAACTATATATCACCAAATATTTTGCACTTTATTGCACTTTCAACACGATTTTTCAAGAACGCCAAAATTAAAACGTCTGCATGCATCTATCTTAAGCACATTGCACTGCGTTCACCAAAATCGCGAATTATCTGATTGCGTCGTCTCTCCCGCCGCGTCATGTCTCCCTGTTTTACCCTACATATTTTCGGATCCACGCTCCATAGTTTCATTACCATCAAACTGATTTTCCGTAAGTAGCTTCTATTTGATGAGACACCCACCAATAACCTGTACGAAGCTCTCCATTGTAGTAATTAACTGATAAACAGATAAAATATGTCGATCTGATAATTCTGAAAAATTTATTGTAAGCTGGATTTTTTTCGTTGAATAATTATCTGAATCATTTGAAAAATTATTTGTGCTACATAATCTATGGTTTGTTCAATCAGTCCCATCCTCTCAAAATGTATCGATAACGAGGTGATCAATAATAAATACTTAACAGCTCATTTTTTAACTCTTACTTAATTTTTACATAATTTAACAGTCATACTGTCCTACAAATTGCATACTCCATCCCGGTCGTACCCTTAAAAGTAGTACCATTTATACAATGGTAGTAGTACAGAACTCTGATGTGGAAATAATTACTATCAAACTGAATATTCGAGAATAGCATCGTTTCGATTAGACTCCTAACAATTTCCTATGCGAAAATTCTCGACTGTGGTAGCTGACCGAGGTAGCAAGAATAGAATATGTTTATTTGATAATTCCCAAATATTTATTACTAACTAGACGTTATTCTTTGAATCTCAGGATAATTATCTATATTATCCGACAAAATATTTGTCCCACACAATCTATGGTTTTATAAAAAAAATCCCCTCCTTTCAACATGAATCGATAACTTGGTCATCAAAAATGATTAGTGTCCAGCTGATTTTGTTTGTTTACTTAGTTAATATTTATATAATTTAACAGTCATATTTTATCACAAATTGAGTGGTACGCGGTGAAACCATAGACCTTGTAGGACAAATATATTTTCGAATAATTCAGATAATTATCTTGGAATAAAAAAAGATATCTAGTTAGTATTGATTTTTCTAGAATCATCACATCGACATATTTTATCCTTGCTACCCCTGTTAGCTACCACAATGGAGCGGATGTTGTTGGGCGTCTCATCAAATAGAAGCTACTCACGAAAAATCAGCTTGATAGTAATCAGGAGCAACAATAGATCGTTAATCCTGGACTAATATCAGCAAGTTGACCTTATTTGTTTACAGAGGAAGTGGATCCCAAAAGTCTTTCTTAAACAAATATATAGACACTCATCAACCGACTCTCCAAAAAAATAATGCGAGATAACATGATGTTGTTCCAATCAAGTCGAGAGAAAATCTCATTAAGAGTGTAAGTATTTTCGAGTGCATAAGACATCATGGCGGACCAACATACCTACTAACCATTAACGCTATTTCCGCATGCCGTCAGTTCCATGATAAAAATACATATTTTAAAAATGTGAGGTTTCCGAAAACAAAACTTTTTTTGTATTTTCTTCGGATTACAATACGACGATAAATGCAAATGGGAAAATTCACTGAGTGTTTTTAATGTTTTTCAATAAAACATATTGAAAAAACTAAACAGTCGTTTAACAATTATCGTAGAAAAATAAACCCATTGTCATTGCACATTTTGCGATCCTCATCTTGAACAATTTAACTATTGATTTATGAATTAGATTTAGGAATCAGGAAAAAATGGAAGAAATGAAAGAATTACTAGCTGACAAATATCATTATTATTTCAATTTTCTTTCGAAACACGAGTAATCTTGAAAGAATCTAGATCCAGGGACTCAGTCTAACTATAGAAAATATCTTACAATGCAGACACAGAAATTTGCCCAGTGAATGAAAATCATTCATTGCATTGTACGATACGTCTTACTTACATAACTGAAACTACATAGCTGGATATGTAAGAAAAATCAATTCTGATACGATAGAAATCCAAATAAAAAGTAATCAATATTTCTCTTTCAAATGAACTAACTGAAATAATTATTAAGGATTCTTTACTATGTAATAAGTCGCTCCCAAATTTAATCAGCTATGACATAAAAGGCAAAACGAACACAATCGACGACGATGTCTCCTCTGCGTATTATGATTTGCTATATCGGTTCCGGTGGACCGTCATAGTAAGAACTGAATTATTTTTAATTCAGGTCAATTTTATCGTGATTACATTCAAACTATTCGCCCTAAATCATTTGTGTACGAAACAAAGTTCATCTACATCAAATACTGAAAACGACCAGAATATCAATTTTGATGAAAATTTAGTAAATACTATGAAATGTGCTTTGTGAAAAGAGTACCCAATTCAACTGTATTTATGGCTCATTATTTTGGATATAATCGCTTCTATACAGAATATGATCACGGGGATTTATAGGTATTTAAAACTTTTTGGGACAAACAATACATTACAATATTTGGACATTCGGTATCGCTCTGTTTGCATAAATATAACAATATCATGGCATCCACTAGCGCATCATTATTTTCATGCGGCTTCATGTTCAACATGTAATATCTTCTGGGATATCCATTGAAATCGAATGATGTAAAGGCGAAGTTTTTACCAAATTATATACTTGTGATGAAGAGCTTATTTACTCGGATGGTGATCGTTATAGAATTCATAAAAACATCCTCTCCAGTTATGCATTTTTATACATTAGGAGTTCAAAAATTTGGTGACCATAAAAATGTTAGGTATAGTAACTCAACCTGGACTATATTTTGTCTCAGATTTTTCTGTAGTTGTATCAAAGAATTAAGGAGGTACATTGCTCGTGTTAGTCATACGCTCTCTGCAGCGCATTAATTATGGCATATTTCGATGGACTTTTGAAGTTGAGTTCGATTCCTCAATATTGCCTAGAGCCTACGTAACTCGTACTGAAATCAATCCAGTAGGTTTTGAGTTAATTCAAAAAATACAAATATTCATCCGAATGATATGAACATTTTTTAGTTGATTGAATTTGAAGTTAAACCATTCACTAACAAAAATTCGTACAGTCAAGTCGACTATTGATTAAATGGAATCAAATAATAATTTGAAAAATGTCGAATGTAAGTTGACTTAGGAGTTTTCGGTTATAAGTGAATTGATCGGAACAAAAATGGGCTTCCTACTTATTATATACTTCAACTGGTGTACGTGTACATCCGATGGGATTTTTGAGATCAATTAACGATTTTTATCAATCGTGGCACTCTTGGGACTCTAAGTTTTTTGAGGTTGAGGTGTTTGTGGGCCAATAGTAAAATGAAGCAAATTAGACCACGAATTTTTTTCAGTCCATCCAACCTTAACGTTTAGGTCCAGTTTCGTCGAAATATAATCGGAATTCGTTCACAATTATATGTTGAGAAACTCTCAGGTCCTAGAAAAAACGAGACATTTTACCTTTATATTCCTCAATTTCAATCTCAGATATTTTCATGCGAAGATGTTTTCTAATCGACCTTTAATAGGAAAAAGAGAAAAAGTAGGTTTACTAACATTTGATTACAGAGCAGCTCTTCGAGAACCACGCTCAGCAAAAAATCGTGTGGAATCACGAATCATTCGTTTTTCTTTAATTGATCGTTTGTGGTTTTTATGGAGCGTAGCGATAAAAACTTAACGAGTTGTAAATTAAACAGTGGATCAAAATCACGTGATTCCCTCGGAAGAGAATGAAGCTATTATCTACGAGGTAACCGAAATTCATATAGTAACATTAATCAAAATTAATCCACATCCGAAAATGTTGATTTTGACTGCTACCCTTATTCCGTACGAAAATTAATAATTATTAGTGTGTTTTACTTCTCGACCGATTCGTCCGAAGCGCTATTAGTCGAGCATCACATTTTTTCTCACCTCCCTTTTATAATTACGTGAATCATAGCACGCCTTTGCTAATAACAACCCCAAAAGGGCGAGAATACGCTTTTACCTTCGCCGACCAATTTGATCGAGCAATGACCAGGCGGCCGCCTCGATGGGATTTCGGATAGTCCTGAAATATGTACCTATGGTAGCGCTTTATTGCTTCTTAGGTAGGACCAAACACGACTTTAAGATTCGGTAGTTTGATGGAGAACGGCGATGAAAAAATTTACCTCGAAAGAGCTAACAGTAGTTGTACCTACCCATGATGTTATCTCCAAATTGAAAAGAACTCCGGACCTTGGTTTTGATGCGAATTCGCCTGTGACGGTTTCTCTGAATTGAAGCTGAATACTTCATTTCACGTGAAAAAATAATACGGAAAAATGAATTAAAAAATTATGTGTTTCTACAAGAGTACGCTTTCCACCCTTTTTCCGCACGCATTTCAATTCGGAAAGAGTCACATTTCCAAATAGTGCAGGAAAAACCCCTGCTATTCCATTCCCGCACACTTCTCAGTGAAGGAAATGATTAGCAGGGGTTTTCTCAGACACATTTATCAAAGAATAAACTGAATTATGATAAGTCTCTATGCACAATGGTAACGACATTTAGAATTAAGTTCGACAATTGAATTTATATTAAGTTATCAAATTTGATCTGTGTGTTGAATTCAAATCGATCTCATATAGGCACTTGTAAAAAAAATATTGTTCTTATCTTGTGCAGAAAGTATCTTTCCTGTACTCGATTGCTTGCCCGAACGACGGGGAGCATACGGGAAAGTAAAACTTTCTGCACTTTATAGGAAAACAACTATTTCCTACTAGCGTTTGGAAAGTATTACTTTTCGTTGAAGATCTTTTAAGGGTGTCCCCGTCGCGCTAATAGGTTTCGAAGGAACCGATACTCTGGTTCGGGTTCTGAAATGTAGAATTTTCTGCATTCACAGGGTATCTGTCAGACACAATCAATAGTTGGTTACTCTTTATTATACTGTTTCATAAGAGTGATATATTTCTCTAAAAAGATCTTCAGTTTTGACCTAATTTGGTACATAATAGTAGCATTATAGTGAGAAGCAAAGTAAAGAAATTGACCAATATTAGATGGGGAAGACCAATTTTTTTCATCTACCATCAAGTCGAAGAATGAAAGTTTTTTTTTCACCTGTAAATTTCATCGAATTCCTTTAGTTGATATGAGCAAATTTGTCCCCTGCAAGCCTGATTCATAATTTTGGCTTGAAAAAAATTCAAAAGCTCTCCTTTCTCAATTTTTTATGGAAAGGTTTACCACAGATGGAGACACTAAAGATGAAAAATTTCTGCTGAATAGAAAGTGAGATATTTCGTAAATTCTTGCGCCATTCAGAATTGTGTATTGGAAAAGAAACAAATTTCTTCAAGCAAAAGAAAAAGTGAAATAACAAAAATTTCTCTGCACTTATGGAAGGCATATCGATAACATTCTTGAAACATGGATTATTTGAAAATGGTGATCATTGAAATGACTACCAAATTGAGAATGGTATTCCTTTCAAGATAACTATTTTCAGTTTATCCATATTTTAAAAATTGTTTTTGAGAAAAAGAATAAAACGTTAAAAAAAATTCTTTGCCTTTACGGAGGCCACACTGAGAACATTTTTGAAACATAGATGAATTCAAAATAGTTATAATCGAAATGAATACCATTTTCAATTCCCAACCTCATGATGAAAGATCTCTGAGCCTGGGAATTGAAAATGGTATTCATTTCGATGATTACTATTTTGAATTCATCTATGTTTTAAAAATTGACCTACTTTCTCCTTATTATCGTTTGTATAGTACGTAATGAAAATCTCACCTCCCTTGAAATTTATACAGGTTCGAAGAATTAAATTTCAATAAAATGCACCTTTAACGAAAAGCGTTTGTGTCAATTTCCATACCAAATATGCTCAGTCGATTAACTACCATATCGGAAACATAGTAACCACAAGAAACACCAAATTATATTCAATCAAGAGACGAAACATGTGTTTCTGTTCGTGGAAGTTCGACTGCATATCCGGTCTAATATTTCGGTACATATATGGTAAGCCACAGAACTATCATTACATAACTGAAACAATTAAACACCCCTTTATAGGTGTTGTTCCTAGCACCTTCGTATCTCTATGATTATCATTGAATATCTGACAGATGTTGAAGATTTATAAGCCACCCATAATAATTTCACAACGTCAACTTATTTGAAGTGCCCATCTAATCTTCAATTGATTAGGTGTTTGGGCTGTATGGACCCTAATCTAATAATAAATAGAAGAAGAAGTGGCGATTTCGACATTCTTCATGATTGATGGCAATTTATTCATCGACGAAAGTATTACTTAGTGTTAAAAGCTTAATAATACATATCGACCTATCGCCTCTTAAGCTCCTGGTCAAAATGAGTGAACCTAAAGTGTTGTTCTTATTAAATATTTAGAAATTTTATGCCACTGGCGTAGATAATTTACTATGATTTAGTTGACAGCTGATTAGGCGCATTCGAATTTTTTTTTGCCACGATTTGTTGTATGGTAGGGAGTAATTTTCGTTTTATGGTATAGCACCAAATCATCGTTTCTTAAGAAACAAGAAACTCAGAATAAGAAAGGTTCATTAAAAGTGCATTACATTTTTGTCTAGGATTTCTAACGATGAACCAAATTGCTTGCTAGTGGTCTTTATATGAGTACCGGAAATGTTTATGACTGATGTCGGAGTTGTCACATTGACAGATAATACGATTTGAGTTGATCAACATAAGGTGAATGAAACCCAAAATGAGAGCCTGTATTTGAGTCATTCATCGACTTCAATTGGAATGAAGTGTAAATAATAAATCATCACGTTCTTTTTTCGACCCACCTTTGTGGAATCTTGAGAAAATGATGACATAACTGCCCCGTATTCTTTCAATGATGAAATTTACCGTGAATGACAGAGAGCGTCACATCTTCTTCTCCTGTTTGAGTAATTTCATTTCCTACTTTATACTCTTATGCTGCTACCTCACTTCATCTAATTTACTCAACTAAATTTAATTGAATTTAACCTACTATTATATACCATCCGAACAGAACATAACTAAATGGTTTGAGAATCAATGAAGCTGTTTCTGAAATTCAGTACGAACACTAATTTCCCTTAGTCATCAACTGGTTGTCGTGGTATGCGAGCTTAAGAAGTTGTGATGAATTCTGAGACCCATGTTCTTAGGACGAGCAACGAAAAATAAAATTATTCAGCCTCATTGCAGTAGTATTAACAAGTATGGTATCATAAGGTTTCCTTCAATAAGTCATATACTGACAGTTTTAATTCACCCTAGCGGTAGTGTAAGCAATAAGTTGACAAAATGTTATTGAAACAGATATTATGCAATTCACGGCTAGTGTATTACCTGAAGCGCAATTAAGAAATCATACAGTTGTCCGACTTATAACTATTTCTTGAAGATTGATGCTCTTGTGATATCCTCGTTTGCGCAAAGGTAGTTTCTGAACAGATACCGGTTACACTGTCTCTCGTGTAGGGGGAAGAAATAATGTATGTGTTATTGAAAAACATAGCACGAAAGTAATTATTTTTGTCGATGTCGAAATATTATTGTAATAATGCCTATTTAAGGTTTTTTGTTATCAATGCATGTATTTATATCGACTGTTTGATATAGGTTTTTTCTCTTATGTATTATTCTGTTCGATTTCGTTACAGTTTTAAGGTCATGGCATGTGACGTTAAATAAAAATCTGGTTGGAGGCTAATTGACCATTGTTGGTTGTTTAACTGGTCAACAAGGACTGAAAGGGTAAAGAAAAAAATCTTCCTGAGGCTAATAGAACAATAAAACAAGAGTGACGACGATGATAGTGATGAGAATGAAACATTTTCTTTGAAGTTCACTGAATCCTAGTTTTATAATTTTTTCGTTTTGTTGTGAATAATAAATAATAATAAACTTTGTGCTTTTTTGAAATCGCGGAAGATCGCAAATTGGTTTCAATAAAAAAATGAGAAATGCATCGACTTTTTCTGTCTTTCATTCTATTTCCTCGTAGACTTCGCCCTTAGGTATAACTTATAAGATCATCTTACCCCAGGTGAATTGGTCTGTACCCTACATCACTGAAAATAACGTGCTTCTTTACCCTTTTTCAAATTTCAAAAGTGAATCTATCAACTGAACCTGTTTTCAAATTAATATACTCTAAGGAAATAAATATAGAATCCTTCAAGCTGAAGCTTGGTCATCCATCCCCGGTCTCCCCTACTTTTGAATAAAATTGTAAATTATAGCACTTATTGTTTTTCTTTGCTCCTGTAACCACGTTCTCACTAATGTTAACAAACTCAAATTTGGCTTCAGAAAATTTCTTGAGTCATAGTACTGTGTGATTTCTCTACAGTTTCCTCAATATCCTTTTTCTAGACACAATGTTTCCGGAAGTTGGTGCAAAAAGTTCTTCTTGAATCGACACATCAGACTATAGTACACGTTTCATATATTAAAAAGTTTATTTTTGACCAAATTGTCAACCTGAACCACCTTCGAATGACGTTTATCACACACACAAAATTTCATTAAAATCAGTACGACCTCTCAAAACGAGTTCAATAACAAAGACATCAGATTCATAAGACCTCTACTTCCACCTTGGAATATATCGATGATTTTGCAGTCGATAAATTCAAATCTATTTTTTGATTTATATGTGAGTACCTATAGCACCTTTGGAAATCACACCGTTAGCCTTTGAATATTTCATTCCATATTCTCCCATAGTTGGTAATTTCTGATTTACGCGGGAATTATTCTAACGTTTAAAACTAGTGTCTGTCAGTTCCTATGACGTGCCAATCTCTCTGACTAGAATACCATGTGACTAGTGATCGCACTGGCAGGAAATTGCCTTTTGGGTACCGTAATATCGAGTCATTCATCAACTAAACCGTAAAACAACCTTCATATATGATCACAAGGGCAAATTACGTGAGAAGGCGTAAAATGGCGGTCTGTACAAAAGCCCCGCTCAAAACATTACCCATTCGTTCTCCTCCTATTCTTCGATTTTTTCTATCAAAAGCCGATTTGCTGTACTATCAACGAGGCTCACAATAGCACAATAGACTATGGTTTGATCGGAGAACTAATGGTGCCTTGTTAGCGATGTGCCATAACACAAATGATATCTCGCAGGCATCTTTTGAACGTCGTCTCTCCAAATTGTCGGCCTCGCATGATGTGACGGAATAATTCAATATTTCTTTCGGAGAAGGGTTTGGATTTCCGAAAATGCAACCTCATTCTGGACACCCAGGAGCTTGCCTCGAGTTTCGTGTGCGTTGGTTGGGAGATACATGATTCAGTTTTGTGTGTAGCCCCTAATAGATGAAATGTTTCCTTTGAATATGAAAACGTCATAATGGGCTTCGATTGTCACTTGGTTATCTTCATTTTTCAGAACGATTAACAGGGGCTCTGACTTTTTTTTCTTACTTAGTTTTATGCATACCATTTATATTTCAGATTTAGCAACATTTATGTGTAAGCTTCAAAAAAACAACCAGGAACATAAGGAAGACTCTGAATATTCAAAGTGCGTCTCAGATTAGTGGGAAACATTGATTCAATGCCAGTTGTGATATTTAAATTATTGAGATGATTCAAAATTAAAATATTCCGAAGAAATCATAGAATGAAAATAATAATTGAATCGAATAACAATAACCGAACACCTTGATTTTCATCTCTCACTTCATGTTCCTATTGGCATCTGTCTTTAATGTTCATACTTTGAAAATATCTAACCTCTAAAACCTCTGCTCTGACAGTTTCCACAATGTATTGTGCTTAGAGCCGTTTGCACCACCTTCCCTTGAAGTGATTCCTCAACTAAATGTCCCTCAAAGTTGAAGGTCACTTGAATTTAAAGACTCACTCCACAGAATTTTAGGTACGTAGAGAGATAACGCACCTTTTTAAAATGCGACGTAAATCCACTGTATTGAACTGACCATGTCATGAAATGATGAATAATTTTTTAGGTATTTAACTTTAATTGTATAACAACAACACCATGAAGAAAAACATTTTTAAAAAATAAAATACAAAATTCTGATTTTGGAAATCTCTCCTGCACTCCATGGGTGAGACGGCGCATGGAGTATGGGAGAGATGGCTAATTGGGGTTCAACCTAATTTGTTCACTTTTGGGAAATTATTCACTTCCCACAGGGCAACAAGATATTTTGAAGGATGCTCACGTGTCAAGAAGCCACCTGTGACATTCCGCTGTCGATTTGGTATTTCGTAGTGCTCCGAGCATCCTACGCATTCATTTTCATAAAAAGTATCTTCGTCTGTGAAATCGTTTGTATAAATCCACGTCAAGTCGTCCTATGTTCATTTTTCTTTTCACCCTTACGGCTAGTGTAACAAGTAGGCATTTTGGGTCTGCAAATAAAAAATATTGTACGTCGTTTATCCCGAAACGCAAGTTATTATTATTATTACTATAGCTTTTAAAATAACCCAACTTCAAACTGTCGTCCACAGAACGTCGACTTTCAGTGGATTTTTGATAAACAGTGGGATCAAACTAAACACCTAGCAAATTTTTGGGTACTTACCAACCATATGTCACCAAATATCTTGTAACTTTATTGCACTTTCAACACGATTTCTCAAGAACGGCAAATGGCACTGCGTGCACCGAAATCGTGAATTATCTGATTGTCTCCCGTCGCGTCATGTGTCACTGTTTTACCCTAAATATGTAATTTTATCTAGTAATATTTCAGTTTTTCACGTTGTGAAACTTCAGTATAGTTGAATAAAGCCATTTCATTAGTTGGCTACAGATGGTAGTTGTCATTTCCTTAATCTAACTTCACTGCCATTTTGACGATTTCATGCAACACTCAGTGATTCGCTTGTTGAAATCCCAATTTTTTGGGTTTCTTCATGAGAAATGATTCATTTCTTTTCATTGTTTATGCTCTGTAGCGATCTTCGAACATATGAAGTTAGTTGTGAAAATCTCGTTAAACCTGGTTCGAAAAAAATCTCTCTCTACCCAGGGGATTTTATTATTCATTCCATTGAAGGAATCTCAAAGGAAAAAAGGGATTAGTTTCAAAATTAGCCAACGTGCATGGGGTGGAAATGACTTTTCTTCAGGAGACACGACAAAGATAGTTTGTTTTTCAAACGAAACCTTTGGAAAAAAAAATTGATCGAAATATAAATAGCTTTCATACGTTTGCTTATGAAATCCCAATCTCAATTACTTTCAAGTTGTCATGTACCTTAAGCGACTGTTTCCAATCGTAATGAATCCATCATCAAAATTATTTTCTAGTAGACACAATGAATTAAAAACAACAAATATTCTGTAATCAGTTTATGAGATTCACATATAATTTTCGGTTATAATCCTATCCTTCAATATCTAAGTGGACATCAAAGGAGGGCTAACATTTGAGATTAGTTTTTAACATCAAAACGTCACTTAAACCGCAGGTGCAGCGTAATTAAAGTTGAGGGTGATTTTTAAGCGATGCTTAACATTAAGTGAGTTTGGTGCAAACGGCCCTCAATGCAGCGTACTTCAAAGTCGCTCCATTTGTCTAATGGAGATCGCTCACTGAACATATTGAGCATGCGATCGCTGATCAAATGTGTTCAGCGAAAATTCGTGCAATTTTTTTTCAACTGTTGTTTCCGCTGAACGCAGCTTTACTTCCTGATCACACCACTCTGTGGATCGGCTTTTCGGAGGCCCATGCAGCATCTGCTTGTGGAAAATGTTTGTTATGTTCCATCGAGGAACTCATGTGTTAGATTACATTGACTAATCTTGTGAAGAGGAATATCCTCTGATTTTTGTTTTTTTATTAATGAGCTTTCCTTTACTAATATATTCAAATACACCTTTTGTGAAGACAAAGGTTAAGTGATAGAACACCGTTTGGTGAAATTTCCTCTGAGATTTCTGGTGAGATACAGACATTTATTATTATTATCATTGTAAAACAAACAAGTGTGAGTATTGTTAGTACATTGTTATGCAAAATTTTTGTCTAACTGATCTCCTGGAAAATTTGTGGAGGATTTTGAGCAGGAGCATTTCAATTATTGAAAAATCTTTCATTGAAATTGAGTGGAAACTCAGAAAAAAATCGGATTACTACGAAATATTGAGAATTGTCCAATAAATTTTTATATTCTTGATGTTAATTGTACTAGGTCATACAATTCGTAAAAAGTACGGTACTGCATCATTTAAAGGTAATCAAGGTTTCATTGAGAAAACCAAACTTTCACGAGAATTACTCCTTGCTTTGAAATTTCATTAGTTCAAGAGGTCGATAAAGTAACAAATATGGATTCGTATCTTTTCGGTGGTAAAAGAATCGAGTTTCGAGTCCGTCTTCCAAGAAATCCGCGGCCCCTTGGTACCTCAAGTTGATGTCTGGAACATTTTGAGTCGACCGAAAGTCACACGCAATTTCACCTTCCTGCGATGCTTCTGAGAGAACAGCACAGAGGCCGCAAAAGTTAATAACGCAATAAAAACACGAAAGTTAGGCATTTTCTAGATAGTAATTAAAAGAGCTTAACGGGGAACCACTCCGGCCGGTAAATAAACTGATTATCTCGAACGATCACGTAGATCTTTAGCATTTATCCTGACTTGTTGAACTGCATTTCTTATAAGAAGTTATTAATTATGCAGCCGAAGTTGACTAATCTGCCCTTTTCTTCAAAACGGATCGATGAAAATAAACGAATTGGAAGCTGCGTAATGCAATTTTTGCCGAAGAGATAAATGGACCAGCCAACCAGTTATCCACACACCGCATCCTTAACGAATTTCCTTTGTTTCTGACTGAACACCTATTATCGATGCACTTCGAATCTTTTGTGGAGAAACAAGTGGAGCATAGCAGAAATATTCGAGATTGATAAGGAGATAAGTCAGGATATTTATCAATGTCAAGAAATACAAATTTTATCTGAATCAACAGGTCATACGCCCTGGCAAAAAACGCACCAGGTATTTTTTTGTGGGAACTGAGTTGCCACGACTGCTACTCTTGCTTACACAGAGTTTTAGTGAAATTCAGTTTACAGTTCATCTACACCCAAAATTATAGTTTCTTGTCAAAGAGAATTTCTGGAACATGGACAATGTTATATGTGGCTCACAGTTGTCAATTCACCAGAATTATATCATCTCTTTTTATGAAGAAACGGAAATACCTAATCAACTGTGGGGGATAATTTAGTTGTTAGGGTCTTATAGCTTGGATGGTTCAACTAGGTTTAGGCCAAACCGCAGCCACTCCCGATTTGAATCTAAGAAATGTAGAAGGACAAAAGCAATAAAGTTTTGAAACTGGAGCTAACGATCATAGTTTGGATGAGATTGTTTTCAAGATATCAATACTTCAACTGAGGAGGGTCTTCTGGAAGTATTCTCTGAATGATTTTGTTCATCATTGATCTTCAGGAATCCTTCAATATTGTATTTAGGAATTTGTGGGAACTACTGAACTTTCATCTATATTTGATAATATTCAATATTCCACAATATAATATCAATGTCCAGACTAAAATAATGAGGGTTTGTCATTTGCATTGTATTACTCGTCTGAACGCTTTCGCTGAAAAAGTGAATGCTCATCTTTTTGAAACATGGATAAATCCAATACATAGAGGCACTGCTGAAATCTCAAGGAGTATGAGAGGAAGTGATCATTTTTTTCAGCATCTAGAGATGACGAACGTTTTTCTGGCAGATGTTGCCAGTTGTTTTTATTGAATCGAAAGGCTTGAACTAGTTAGCACAAAGATGGAAGATTTTTTTTCTCAGGGATATGGGATTTGGGCTAATAATAATGAGCGTCTCAGTGACAAAATCTAATTTCATTTCTCCAGTCTCAAGATGAAAGATCTGTGATCCTATGAATTCAAGAAGCTATTTATTCCGATGATAACTATTTTGAATTTATCAATGTTCCAGAAATTTTCTTAGTGTGGCCCCCGTGAAGGCAAAGAATTTTTCGATCATCATTAATTCTTTTTCATGAAAAAAAAATTTGACTTTTGTTAAGGCAGATTAATCAATTTAGACAAGCTATCGATTGAAACCAGTTTGGGCTTCACCCCTACTCTCTGAAAAAAAGTCGATTAAACATTTTTTCAGAAGGAAATACCCCTTAGCCATTTCCGGCTCAAATTCGAAGAATTATAATTAACGTTCTGAACTCTATATCCAACTTTTTACTGCATCACCTTCTACATCATCTTATAGATGATTTTTCAATTTATCATCTGACATTTTCCAATGCAGAGACATTGACCTTATTCATTTTGAAAATTTCTGATATCAGTCCTTTTTCTACAAATCAATCCAAATATGATCATCCACACGTACTTCCTCCTTCTACTGTACAATTGGGGAAGTAACGATCTTTATTCAATAACAAACAAGAGTAAATTTAGTTTTTTCAATGCATCATGTGATCCTCGGTATTAAAAACACATAATCACGCAATCGGTAATATATCTTTTGATGTTGTTTCTATATTGAAGATCTCTCATTCCTGAATGTTTTCCTGCAAGTAGATCAAATACACGAAATGTTATGAACACGAATTTTTTATTTTAGTTTTTCCAAATAAGAAAATGTTTAATTGAGATTGTTTCAAATGTCCAGGAGTAAAATAGCAATAGTCTCATGAGACGATAAAAGAAAGGGCTCCTTCTTGTCATTTCGCTTGAATTTTTCAAGAATTGCAGCCTGCTACTATGTTCAAGAGTTACATAACTCCACTTTTGACAATGATTTTCTGGTGGAAAAATAGGAGAATCATGAGAACATCAATTGACTTTTAAGCTCGTGTTGGAAGATCTGAAACATTTTCCATTTGATTTTCAAAAACAATGAATATACTTCAATTGTCAGTCGCCCCAAGCCCTGTTGTCATCACGAAAGCATTAACGTTATTAGATGAGACTCCCCCCAACTTATCGACAATGAATATAGAAACAACGAGCCCCCACAAACACACAATATAAACCCTGATTAGACGTAATTATTTAAGTCTAGTTGGGGGTTGAAATATTGAGATATCAAACATGAGTCGATAGTTTTCGATCGAGAACCTGATCAGATATGACTGAATTTATATATACCCTTACAACGGAGGGGTAGATCCAATTAAGGCATTGCGGGGAGATGGCCTATTGTCTCTGATTTTATCGGGAATGATCAATAGGACGAAGAAAAATAGAACATGATTGCATTTTGTTGGAACAAATTCAAAGTCAGGTAAGACATCGCGTTCGTGATTTTCTCGAGGAATTATGGATGTACGGCGCTATCTGATGTCTATCTAAGAGTTTCTTGAAATATTGGATGGGAAATGTCGATGAGAGAACTTGAGAAATGTCGATTTTTCAAACCCTTGTTCTGAGCTCAGCTTAAGAGAACCTTTAACATTCTCTTATTTTCTGCGGTAGTAATATCTCCTTCAAAATTGATAAGAAGACGTATATTCTTGAAAAAGAAGTTGTGATCACTTCTGTTCACTAATTAAGAAATATAAGGTAATCCTGTGCCATTGTCTTGCATCGTGTGTGCAAAGTTCGGGGTTCTAATAACCATCTAATCCAATTTTCTTAGTCAAATATCGTACAAAACAGCAGGTAAATCAATATTACTAAAATATCGTTGTTTTTTTCTTCGATGACGATACCATATTATGATTACCCAATTTCAAAGTGACTATTCGAAAAATATAAAGTCGGTTAAATGGATTGTATGAATATATTTTCAAAAGAAAGATGCATCGCTTATTGCTGAAAATCACAAGGAACTTATTATCACCTCCCATGTGATCGCAATGACATTTCCAATAAATCATTTTTAACTGAGCAAATGCTTCGCAAAAGAAGGCTTGTTCGTCAGAAATGTTCATCCTCAGATTATCGCTATAAAATTTCATTTGCAAGATATCTTTTGACTATAAAGGGTTTGTCAACAAAAACTTTGTTTTTTTTATCATTTTCAAAAAAACTTTTTTTTTACTCTCGCCTCCAGAATTAGAAATTTTCGTTTCCATATTCAAAATTCAAGAATTTCTCCCAGAAAAAATCGCCTAAAGAAAGTTGAAGATAATCATACAAATTTGTCGAACTTTTTGAAAAACCTATATGTTGCATCACGAGCTGATAACAGGTTGAAAAGGGTTCGTTAAGTAAGCGAAATTTTTTATGAAATTCCAATATGTTTGTGGTCATAATCAAAGGAGGTGATTACTGATTTCACGAAAATAGTTCATGATTTTTTTCCTCGGGTATCAATAGCACTAGTATGCACCAATTAATCACTTAGCATTCGTAATTTAATTTCATGGTTATTCGAAAATGTTGAGCGTGAAGTCACCACCAAAATCTTGAACTGTCAATTCTTCAAAAACTAATCAGGCATTCAATATTTGACATAGTTTCAAAATTAATGCTTTCAACTTTTCGCCTAGAAATCAGCCTGAATAGTTTTTTTTACGCTTTTATTCAAATCCCTGTATTCACTGCATCCATCAGAGCAGTGAAAGACCAAACACCCCAGAAAAAAAAATCAAATTTTTTTTCCTTGCAGGGAAAAGATTTGAAAATATGTACAGTTTTCAGTTCAAATCTATTTTTTCTCAGAAATATCGAAAGAAGTTTTACTTTTTTCATTTGTTTGGTACTAGCACCATACCCCTTCTAAAACTGAGGAATATCCGAGGGAATATCCCTCGGAGCGATTTCAATGGAACCCTGATTGTACTTTGTACTTAACTGATATAGTGAAAACAGCAGGGAATTATTTTGCCTGCATTCTCAATAGAATGTTTTTGAAGCAACAGTTGTACTCTGAGTTAAAGAAAATTCTAGTGGGAAACAGAAAATATTTTCATTTCATCTTAGATTGGCGGTTGCCATCCAGATTCAGTTAATCAGATGCACCATTCTGAAAGCACAGATCTGCTAGCCAATTTTGTTCAATTGAGTGTACTCTTAAAATTCCAAAATTCCAATTTTTCTCAGCATCGTCATCTTCACAACCTAGAATGTCGTTCCCTCCTTCCACCAACTACATCTCCCCAATGTTTATCGAGAGCATCTCCCGACTTCACGCGATCATTATTCAAATTCTTTCGCACTATGTGCTTGCTAGTCGTTACCGGAGTTAACATAAAAAGTTGCAGGTCTCGTCTAAAAACTAGTCGTAAACAAGCCAGTTAACTAGAAGTTCGTCCTAAGCTTCGCTCCTGGAGTAAAAACGAGTCTGCGCTCTTTTCATACTCCATTCATGAATTCTGGTGGTCGACGAAGGAGAAAGGACTAATGCGGCACCGAAAAAAAAGATTCAATTGGTTATTGGTGGTAGGCAATTATCGAGTGGCTCCTGCCGGTTTATTGTTCGAGGTTATCATTAACACCTTTTATTTTTCCGTCTGGTGAAGGGACACCTATTCCGGCTGCCGCAATGGTGAAATCAACCACATGAAACTTCTTGTTTTTCAACAACTTTTTCTCATGATGATAGGATTGATGAGCACAGAGTTGAAAACTACGCCAAACTAGGTCCATGATGATACTTAAATTTTAGGTTCTTGTGTCTATGAACGAATTTTCGATTGAGCCAAAAAACTCAGGTTAGAGTTGCCGATTGAAAATAGGTTGTCAAATTAGATAGCGTTGGTATGCCAGACATAGATCATTTGAATTACCTTTCAAAAAAACATTTTTAGTTCTATTTGAGAATCACTTAAAAATTCGAAATTATTCAATATCCTTCAATTTATTTCTTCCAAACAGTTGCAGTAGGAAAAACAGTCTATGGCTACATTCGTAAAATATTATATTCTGACTATACGTAGTAATCGGTTATTAAAAATTAATTGAATGATGGTTTCGAAGATATAGGGGATTTACCTTCAAAAGAAACTAAAATTCAAATCACCTATTACGAATCTCTCTGATATGCGGTGAGAAAAATTTTAAAAGAGAACCCTTAGGCCCTTTTCCAAAAATAATTCATAATGATTATTCATCGCAGATTGAGGTGAATGAAATTAGAAGAGTTTTCTTCATTTTATGGATCCTCAATTGACTCATCCATCGAGATAAAACTTATAAATCATATCGAGAATGTGGAGAGATTTTTTTCTTAGTTTTATCAACTCCTTCTCCGACATTTCTGAGAGCTTTTTCGTCTCTATCAAAGCTCCTGCTTTTTTCCCACTCAGAAGCAACGTTGATGGAAAGAAGCATACGTATTATACCTAATCTTATTAGCCATAATATGTGTAAAATGTGACTCCCTGATGAAGGAGAAAGAATTCTCCAAAACGTCGTAGTTAATAAAATATTCAGAAAACAGCTATCAGACATTCTGTCCACATTCCCGAGAAAAAAAATTTTGAAATATCCTCGTCGTGAACAACAGAACAGAATAAAATTCTTCTTATCTTTTTGTTATGAAAAACACTGATGACTTTCAAATTCAATGCTGGGCTTGTTATGCACAAAATGACAAAATATAAAGAGTGATTCAAGCACAATCCGTCTTCATTATTTTGAATCAAACACCCTGTTGATTCTTAACTCATTCCAACAAACTACATCACGTGGTCTATTATTAATAATGTCGGATGAAATTTCGCAAGTAATCATAATTACTTTTGAGAAAGTGTACACTACAATGCGTTATGTTATTGATTTCAATACAAATTGAATGCTCTAATAATTGCAGATCAAAGTTTAAGTTTAAATATTCCGGAATTCTGCAGTAATCCTTTGTTTCATGTCTGCGATGCTTCCTTGAGTTAACAATTCCGAGATCCATGAGCGTATCGAGAATTCATTCAGAAAAATTTTACAACTTAATTGATAGTTAATCATTACTTGATTGTCCCGATCGCACGATAGGTCAAATCCTGAAATTTACCGTTTGTCACTATATCAACTGGCTTTTTCGACACAATCCTGAGAGAAGGTAAAGTTACTGCAGTTTAAATATTGTTCATAATTATCTTGAAAAAATTAACGCATTTCATATTTGAAGCGTATAAATGCAAAACCAGACATTTTATGACCTGCCAAAATCATAGTTCTGAACTAACAAACTTCCAATTTTGACCAAAATATTCAGAATGGTGATAGGTCTATTATTGCATCTTTCATAAAAATGTAGACTGTCTGTATAAAGATATTTTGCTAGAAAAAAAAGACATGTCCGCTTTTTCACCTGAGATTTGCAAATACCTGTTTCTGCATTTAATTTTGTATAACTTTTTTGTCGGAATGAACTTAAAAAGGTTACTTTTGTAAGTTTTCTAATATTCTGAGGTAAAAAAAAAACCCTGCTGCCAATAATAAGGCTTTGTAATAAAACAAAAAAGAATCTTACAGGTAACGCTTTTATGAAACCAAAATAAATTCTACATCAACATCTGCATCTGATTCATCATCTACATTATCAGAAATTGGCTCCCCTTCAGGGTCTTCGAGATGACCTAGCTCATGAAAAGTTTCAAATTCAAGAGCACATTTGAAAAAATTGATATTTTAATCAGCCGCCCAATCTCTCCGAATCTTCTCGTTTGAAATTGAATTAAATAATATTTATACATTTCATTGTATCACATTTACAACAAAAAATGATGTCGTGATGCTTCCAGGATCACGACACTAGTAAAGTCTCACTAGAATTGGCCAAACGGCAAATGTCTGCTTTTGCACCTAAGGAGCTCACACAAATGTCTGCGTTTGCATCTGAGGCTAGATTTGAATCACGAATGAAGGCTTACAAAAGTCTACCTATGAACCTGGGTGTTAAAGAATCATATTGGCAGCAACTTTTTTTATTCTTATCCTTCCTTAACTCATTTTTTCGGAGGATGTCAAATGTCTGGTTTTTCATTTATACGCTTCCAAAGATTATAGAGTTAGAAAGATAGGAAACGCCCTTGTATCTGTGGTACTAAAATCCGACTACGATTTTTGGCTAGTTTCTTACTTATGACACATAGATGACGCTGAAAACATTATTCAGTACAGAAAACTATTTCAATAGGCGCGAAATTCGAAACACATTTCTCATAAATTTTCATTCAATTGAATACTTTGTCGAGCTTTTAAAAAAATATCCTGATCGACAAAAAAAAGGAAGGCTCCGCTTTTTGATCAGGATGATCTTTACTTCTGCATATTGCTGTGAAACAAATGAAATACGCTTCTGGATTCTTTATATTTTTATTTGAAATGATTGTGTAAAATCAACTGCAATACAATAATTATGAAATTGAGTACATTTCAAAAATTTGTTCACATATTAGAGAATTATCATAACAATTTCAAGAATTTATTGTGAGTGAACTCTCGATAAATCGAACATCGATAAGTCAAACAGTTGTTCTGGACCCGATTCATACATATCTTACCCAGTGTATTTTAACCTCAATGGGTCTAGAGGGTCTAGTAGATGAGTCGAACTGCTGGAAGGGTCGTCAAGAGAACCACCACCTCTATAAGTCGTTCTTCTGACCACCATTACCTCTATGAGTGGAACTTTTTGATCTAATGAATGAGACCGAAGAAAAGTCGGTCCGCAAACAAATTATCCAGAACAATATATTTTTACCCCGAAACCTCTATCCATTTGACAACACTAAAAATAAAAAGCAATGAACAAGACAATTACATGATAAGAGTTTCAAAACTTACATTTCTATTCTCTTTGGTAATGAAAAGAATGCACATTCAAGATTATTATTTCTGCAATTAATCACCATGCATTTCGAATGTCGGCCAGTTTTTAACACAAAATTTATAACAGAAAAACACACGAACCAAGATTATGGAGTGAGCTAGTTGGTACACTTGTAGATTTCGAATTATTTCAGTAGAAAATATGCGAGAAAATACAATCATCATTCAGCAAAAATATTTATTCAAGTATTTCTTTCAAAATTGACAAAAGCCTACTAATAATCTCTATATAATCTATGCCAAATGGACCCTAATTAAATATTTTAACCATAGATCGATTACTTTTGAAAAACAGATGTCGCTGACATCACTGTAGTCGCTTCGTTTCCCATCTTTTTACTCTATAATCTTTGTACGCTTCATTTATGGATGGTTCTATTATTCTATGTCAAGATTTTTCATAACTAATGTTTTAATGACAAACTTGATTTTTCCCTACGCAAAATTTCTCGAGTTTGTTGAAATTCAGACATTAGCTTTTCTATTCTAATTCATACAAAAAATTACTTCCAGGACTTCCACGCCGTGAACAAACTATAGATGAAATCACAAGGAAGATCTGCTCCTCGGTGCTATGTAATTTGTAAATTGACAATCAAGAACTTCTCGTTCGAACTGTCATTAATTTTCGTAACGACTATTAAGAGATAACAGGAACGGAAGGTAATGATGATCCTCATGAAAGTTGTAACAGATTTTTTATCGGACAATCGGTGTATCAATTCTCATTACCATAATCATTCACTGAATTTATTCACCATAGTAGAATACTGCAGTAGCCTTTAGCAGATAAGCGCAATTTCAAAATGGCTTTCGTGTAATCAGCAGATCTTATAATAAACTCTGAAGTCATTTAGGAAAAATCCACAATAATGCCATCATCACTGGAGCAATGTAGATGTTATTATGAGAGTGATTTTAATTCGGACCACCTGTATTGAATGCGGGTAAATTGGTGGATAAATGGACTGATTTCAAGAGGAAAACTCCATATGAATTCGTTAAAAACTTTATCGGTATTTCAGTTCGTCGAAAATTTTTTTTATTCCATTAGAATCACATTATGAGAGTCTTAAACCTTATTGACTTAACAACACTCGGAGAAGTTGATCTGTTTACTTTTATCATTTAACTTTCTGATGAGCATAGGCTTTCTCGCAACATTCTGGCTTTCGGTATTCATAATTTGAAGAAAATGGAGTTTGTTAATAATCGTGAAATGCTGAAACAGGGACTGCCGAACGCATTTAAATAAAAATTTTCAGAATTCGGTCAAAATACAATTGATCTGCCGTCACATTTCACACTTGTCCACCTAATCGCTGACATCTTGTTAGAAGAATTTTTTCTGTGAATCCAGAAACTTAAGACACCCGTCGGGTATGATGGATACTCAAAGAGCAACTTTTGATTTTTCGCTCTGCTTTGTTACATAGTTTTTCACGAACTCATCACTTTTTAACTATTGATGAAAATTTGAGAATGATATATATTCTTTCATATGTAACGTGTATTCGAACAATTTTTTCTTTTACATTCTTCATTTTCATATATACTTATATGTTTATTCATGAGATTCGTGAATAGTCAAATATACAAACGCTAGACTCCAGCAAAGGTCAAATTAGTTTGTTGTGAGCTTATTGCATATACATATAGACGTAGAGATGTCTTAGTTCAGTTCTTCAAGCATGTGTATCTGATCAATGATATTAATTCTATGATTGTCCTGGAATTTGTCCGATTCTAGATGCAAAATTAAATATTCATTCATAGGTATTTTCAACCCTAGGGAGGAAACTTAAACTTCGCATGCCTACTTGTGAAGCAACCAGAGAAATCAGCTTATTTGGATATTCATACGGGTAATTCCGTAGAATTGGCAAAATTATGAAACTAAAATTTTCTCTGAAAAACTGGCCAGCATGTATCTGGCGAACATATTTCATTACATGAATAGCATAATTAAGTGGCCGTATTTTATGGTGGCATAACATCCGTTCAATTTGGAAAATGCTTCCGAAATTGATGTACGCACACAGAATAATCCACGCTAATCGTTCTCTCCGCCATTATTCATGAGGATTCTGATGGCTACCTGCTATTTTCTCGAAAACTTATATCGCCAACAGATACTTTCCTCAAATTTAGCCACCGCGAACTTAACGAACGGCATCTTTTGCGATGACGAAGCCTAAGAAAGAGGCCATCAAAATAATAACATGTCTTCATACTCCTTAATTGTTATTTATAGTGATTGGTAATTCCAACTGAAATAATGGCCATTCACACGCATGCTCAGCGGTATCAATTTCTCCTAAGAACCTCTTTTATTCACCGTAACATCTAAAATATGGTAAGTGAAACTCTATATCATTACCAATCATATCGTAGTGTTGTACGCCTACCTTTGACTCTCTTGAGTCAAAGACGAGATATTCTTTTCGTATTCGCCTGAATTTTATCGATATTTTCAATAATTTTACAAGGACTTTCAAGATATATTGTTTATTCTCTTTTTCTGATATCGAGACTCCATTTTATTTCAACTGGTCTCAAGTGTTTCTATAAATTCACCTCAAGTAGGTACACTACTGACCTTTGGAGTTTGATAGCTTATTTTGCAATCATATCAATTACATGTATTCTATCAATGGAATATTGTGCTGTATTACAGTTATTAATTACAATAATAATGAATTTCTATCAACAATTCATTCACCTGCCTCTATAAACTAATGCTGTTAGATGATTCTACACAGAGATATCACAGGTGTTGAGGTCTGGGTAGCGTGTATCCGAAGAAATTGGAACGTCCTCTCCAACTATTTGAGTAATTCTGTACATTTCGAAAATGGGCAAGTGCTTCTTTCAGTAACAATCACTTCCTATTTAGAGGGAAATTATCTTATTATCCTGAAAAATTGTTATGCATAAAACAGAAAGAGTCTTTCCCGATATTCGTGGTTCTAGAAAAAAGGCCCAATAATCAAACCATCAACGAGTCAGATCCGGACGATCAAGAAAGACCTTTGCTGAAAACCTGTTTTGTTGACAACATGATTTTCTTCTTACAACCACACCTCCATGGGAATTATGAAAATTATTTACTCTAAACTAAACAAAATATCAAAGATAGAATAAAACAACATGAATCAGATTTAAAAAATACACGTAATTTCGACAAGACAGCTCTCACAGCACATGCATATAACGAAAAACATCTCTTTGATTTTAAGAATACCACAGTTCTGGACAGAGAAAAGTGTAATTATAAACGAAATATTAGTGAAATGATTCATATAAAACTTAACAACTCAGTAAATTTCCGAGATGATGTGAAAAACCTTAGTATGGTGTATGATTTTCTTATTAGACGTGACTTGACATGGTTGTTAGCTCTGGGCGTATGATTACATTGATGTTGTGCCTAGTTGAATTCATGAAAAATGTTAAAGGTCCAGATCAAGGATAGCCTGGTTCGAGTTTTCTATTATACAGTCATTGCTTGTTTGTTGACCAAGTGTCGGTGGTCTCGTCCATGACACAGTCTATGTTATATACTCTAACTCTATGTATTTTATCAGGTTAGGTTGTCTTATTTGTGGTTAGCTGACATGTGCGTTCTTGAAATTTGTTTTACGGTACCTATTTGAGATGTTCATGAAACAATTAGATCTAAGTTGCTGTTGACGATACAAAATATTGGTTGGTAATCGTATTTTCTTGTGTACTGAAGATTTGTAACGTCTAATTTAATTTTTCAGCCTTGAAAAAGAGGATAAAAGTAGTTATGAATGTTATGTTATGAATGAGAATCTCGAACTGAATTATTTACTCTATTTCTTACCAAAGTAGCTTTGTTACTAAACTTAATACATGTGGTTGAATTTTTTTTTCAAAAACCCTAGATGGAATTATTTTCTTCGAAGATGATCCTCTGGCGGGAGTTCTTTTAAATGGTGACGATTTGTATTCCAAACTTTACCGTGTCACACTTGACGACTCTGGATAATATGAATCTTGTACTCATAGTTGTTTGTTCCTCAACTAATTCAAGAATCTGATCCTTGATTTCGCCCATTTGAGATGTAATAATTTACGGGCCTTCCAAAATATGCTCCCTGGGATAAGTTCAAACAACCACTACCTCTACATCAGATTCATGAACATTCGCGAAGTTGGGAAATCTTCTTTTGTATAAAGCGCAAGCCGCACTGATGGTATTCTGTTTGAATTGAAATCATGTAAACAAGTTCATTTTGGTGATCTGACTTATGTCGATGAGTTTCATAAGGTACCTGTTGGAATAAAAGCCCAACTTTCAACAGTATGAAGAATTAACTGGGCAAATGTTGGGGGCAATGATCAATAATCCATTGTCTGCATTTATATTCTCGAGAGATTCTTGATCAGAACGCTGAAAAAATATCCATTGAGCATAATATCTATCGAAATGAAAAAAAAACATTAAAAAACTAACATCTGACAGGCATTTGTCAATTTGTATTATTAACAAATCTTTTTTAAGTCAGAACTTGGAAGAAGGCTCTGGAACAAAAAATACCTGATACTAAGAGCAGAGGCATAACTCAAATATTAAACCTCCTCAACAAAAACATGTCAATCATTTCTAAGATAACTAAAAAAGGCAAAAAGTATTGAAATGATTCATTCATTCAGAAAATGTTTGGGTAAGGGAGTATTTTATTGTGTTTGATTACTAACTATCTGTAAAAGATCTGTCTATCCTTACTAACACACTTCAAACAGAATAGGTCTAGAGTATTGAAACTATTAGAAATTGTTGATATCAAAGGACGTGAAAACAAAAAATCCATTTTCTCAACGACATTCCTCAGGTTTAAAAAATGGAACTATTGTTGTAAAAAGGATACCCAGAAAATTAAAAAAATATCATTTTTCATCTAGGGCTGTGCACCTGGATGAAGAAGTATATAGTTCGGTTAATTTTTTTGGTTTTGTGTATGTTCCAAAGTTGGCTGTAATAAGTTGGTTAGGGTGATGATGTCCGACTGTGAAAGGATCTTTAATCATGATATGAAAACGATCTGCAGTTTTTCAGTAGATTAAGGTATTACGATGAGTTTGAAAATACGTCTAACGTCATTTACAGGTTGGAGTATCGTGATTGTTCGGGTTGGTTATGTGGCTTAAAAGAAACAGTATTAAAGAACGTAATGAGCGAGCACAGTAGAGTTTGAAGACATTTTTTGCAGATTACTGTCCCTTTCCTCTTTACTCCCATGCAGTTCTCAATAATCTTACTTGAGATTTCCGCATCGTGAAGGTTTAAGGAAAGAATTCGTCCATTGAGTTACGTATATTGCAATTTGAACAATGAGATAAGGCTGTGATTACCAGCCTGTGGTAGCGCTAACTCGCTCGTCTCTGAATGTTGTTTTTCTAATTTCTCCCTATGGAGCCTTATTCCGTTAAGTTTATGTTTTTGCTGTTAGTTCGAGTTTTTGAAACATTCTGACAGGCTAAGTAACCATTATTATATTGGCAAATGATTGTACTGTTATTCATTTCTGTTCATATTTCTCAATAGTTTGTCTTCATTTATGCCGATTGTCTGTGATCTTATTTAATTCACCAATTAATGGTTGTGTCAATTTGATAATAGTTGAATTAGTTGAGTAGATTCATTATAGTTTTCTCTTCTGCTTCTTCGCATACCGAACTATAGCACACAACTAAATTATATATCTGAAAAAGTTTTGTATGAAATTAACGTTACGATTGTAAATTATGATGTTTCTACACTTCAGGAGCTCACTGTTGATTACATTCTTCTCGATAATTAACTCTGTCGGAACATCTACACACTAGCAAGAGATAATAGCCGTAAACTCAAGGTGCGAAACATCTTCACCTACTGATCTATATCTTGTCTCAAATGGAAGCAACCGCCAGACAAATTGCACTGTTTGGGGTACAGAATCCTGCAGAATTTCTCGATGAAATTGCGCCCCAATTACCTCTTCGCGCTGCCTGCAGCAGAAGAAAGACTTCTTCTTGAGCCTTCCGCAATTACCTTCGTTGACAACTACACGATTTCGGTTTTTTGATGATTTTCGCCAGCAGTGTTCTTTTCTCGTTAACGGACACGAATTTTTCGGAAATTTATGTAAATTGTTTAATTCTCAATCGCTACATGAACCTGCGATATAAGCGGTATTCTTGAAATCGTTAAGACTAGGTGCCACCGATGACGATGGTGATGTCGTCTTGTGATTATCGTGTTGATCCGATCGAAGATATCCGCGTGAAACCGATTTGTCGATAGGTGCTATCGCTTATCTTGATAATTATTGAGAGAAAATTGTATCGCATGGTATCAGGTGTGAAAAGAGCCTCAGACTAAAAGTCTCGTGCGAGAATTTCGTTTGTTTCAAATACAAAAGAAACAATTGTAACAACTTTCATTCAGCGATATCATGATGAAATTAATATATTTTTCTTTCTCAGCTATTATTTAGGATGAAATATTGTTATCTCGTTGACAGGGAAATTTTCTTTTGACAGAAAATGAGAGAATCTTATTGTATATGTTCGATTTATATCATCACTGTTCCAATCTTATTGGAAACAACATTACACCGTTCATACAGGAGAGGAGCACCAATTTTTCGGATGGAAGAAAAAGGTTCCATTTCATTGTGGAAACTATTAGAATTGATGTACAGAAAAATATAAACTTCTGGAAAAATATATATTTCAATCGACATTAATAGGAATCGTAGATAATCTTGTTATGAGTAATGTCAGTGTAAAAAAGATATCAGAGCGGCTCCTGGGTGGCCATGCAAACCCCCCGCCCCTAATAATCTGGAAATACTTTGCTTAGAATTAATTGTAGTATATAATTATGGTGATTTTTCTCCTTTGCCCAGTAGTGAGAGCGTCGTGTCGGTATGACATCGCAGGGTTTCTAGTTGAATCTCAGTCATTTCAATCAAAATAGAGTCAACATCTCGGAATTCCAGATAATTGGCTGTAAACTTGTGAAAGCTTTAATTTTGACAACTCAAAGCTTCTTCAAGCCCTACCGACTGTAGAGTGTCTATAAAATTTTTAGTGTCAAAGGTCAGAAAAACAATTTTTCTCAAATATCTCGGTTCCTATTAGATTTTCTCAATTATTATCGATTATAAATATTCTACAGGAATTAAACATCATGTACTTTGAAGGGTTTTTGGGACAGAGGGCAGTGAGCGCCCAGTATTTTACTATGACGTGTACCATTAGATAGAGATCAGTCGGTCGTCGCGTTCAAATAATATGTCCTCCGCTCGAATGATACTCGACGTAGTAAAACACTGAGCGCTCACTGTCCTCTATCTCAAAAACAGTTCGAAGTACAAAAAACTTCTGAACAAAAATTGTAGATAATTTGTTCCATCATAGAAGAAAATAGCGAGAATACAAAAAGTCGTATTTTAGACCTTTGACCTTGAGAATTTCATGGACGAGGACACCCTATAGTTGGCAGGGTTTAACACCAGTTTTGAGATGCCAAAATAAAGACTTTCATAAGTTGACATCCAATTATCTCGAATTCTGAGATGAAAACCCTAAAATTACTGGACTACTTGGGAAGAAACGGACTCAGCTAATATTAACTATTTGGTGAATAATCGTAAGTGCCGCGCTTCATGTGCCGTAAGGACACAATAGAACACTGTAGATAAAACTAGTGGCGTATTTATCATAGGGGGGCATAATATCCCTAATAAATTAAAAACGTGCAAACGCATTAAAAATGAAATGAGAAAAATACAAACATAAAATATTTTTTGCTACGCGTAATGCAATTATCATGAGATTCTTTCTACATTGTATTGATTTCTGAGCGCACAACGCCCCTGCTCATTTCTGTATCTGATATGGAGCAACTGAAATTAATGAAAGCTAACATGAAACCATGGAGAGAACCTCAAACGATGAATTCGTTTAGCATTTAAATGTTAGATCTTCAAACCTTTCTCAGAGGTACAAAAAGTTTCCGATTCAGTGAAGTTGAGGCAACAGTGTTCTGGGATAATAGAAAAAGGTTTTTTCCCTGTTCGACTCAAGAATACCGCCTGATATACTTGATAATATCGATTCATCTTCGTATCGATCGTGAGGCTGCTGCCCCATCAAGCTATTAACACTTCTTCGTAATAAGTCCAGGCAGTTCGCACACGTTGCAGCTGAACGGATCAAATTAACCCCGAACTCCCCAATTTCGAATTAATTAAAACGGGACCGGATAGCGATATCGTGCAACAAATCTGCAACCCCAACGACAAGATTGAGATCTTTCAATTTTAAATCTGTAAATCACCGAAGCAATCATCCCAAATTTTGGGTGTAATTTAAGTTTTAAACGTTGGTTTCGAGAGACTGGAGGCAACTGAGTGTTAAAAGATCGACCACACCGACTTCAGGGGTGTCCATTTCAGATCGATAATTTGCGATACTTGAAATATGGTAAAAGTGGTCGTGAGATTTGTAGATTTTTTTTTTCGAAATTATTGACAATACTTGAGAAATTTCTCTTTTCTGCCACATCCTTCGAGTGGAAACAACCTACATTTTCTCATTTCGTATTTATCCGGAAAAACGATATTGTTACCGATAATTTCTGAAAGATTCCATCCTTGAATTAGTAGCGAGCAGCAAGATGAATTCCGATACCGTTTAACACCTAGCCCTAATTTATCTTGATTTGGGACCTTCCATGATTTTGCTGAAATTTGACGATGCGTAAGTGGAAATTATCGAACCAATTATTTCGGATTGAATCTAATTTTTCCGGCAATTCCGAATATTTCAAGAAATTCCAATAGTTCTTGGGGTGTTATAACAGAACGTAGTTTATTCCTTTATGTTATAATTGGCACTTTAAAAAAATGAAGGCATACTTCGTTCAATCAGTATTTCATTTGTTGAAAATAAATTAATGAAAAACATAAAACATAATATACATGTTGCCAGACTATGAGATTTGGGATATTAAATATTATCTATCAATACAAATAAATAATTTTCACATTGGAACATATTAAGTATTCCACTCATTTTTCGAAAAGTATTGTAATAATGAATATTTTGCATCAGTCTATGTATTCCCATTTCGAGATAAAGAATCAATCACCTCTGAAATACTTGCAGCTTGGCAATAGGTTTGTGGCAAATTTTGCCATGTGCAGGAATCATTATTGCTTTGGTTTGTCAAGATTTTTACCTGAGAGTGATAATAATTTGTATTATCGGCTCGACTAACAAATGGAATTCTTCGTCTTCAACGACGGAACCATATCATTTGGTTATTTACAAGAATGCACATATGCATGGCAATGTGAAAATATATATCAATATGATTTTAGATATCCTTCAAACAATGATGATGCATTTTGTATTTTAGATAAAATGTGGGAATCGAATTATGTGATTCCCCTCCACTTCGGTTGAATTATATAACGAAAAAGGTCAATATTATGAACATTATCATCATCAGAGAGACAAATGCGAAGGTTTATCTTGAAGTTTGACAACTCAGACTTCAATAGCAATTTTGTAACCGAGTTTTTTTATATTTCCTGAGAAATTTTTTTTCATACTTGAAATGAGTGATTGCAAATGTTCATCAATTCTCTACCGGGGCATGTTAAGAGATCGGGTAGTCTAAGATTGTTTCGAAATAATCTGATTGAATTCCTTAATGAGGATGGTTTCCTTCAACATGTGTTGATGTTTTTTTTTAGATGAGATATTTTTGTTTTTTTTTGTAATGTTCACATATATTGGATATTGGATAGGTAAGTGCTCAATGAAAATCATTTCATTCCATTTTGTTTTCATTTCATATCATTTCAAATGCAAGCTATACACTTATGATTTATTGGTTGTAAATATTCTTCAATGAATTGAAATATATCATCAGCTATTTTAAATATTATTCGGAGAGGGTAGGCATTTACCAATACCTCGTTCTTTGCCACAAAGTGGATTTTAGAAGCTTCTCTGTGAAATTGTCACCATAATAAAAAGTTGTCAGGAATGAATATCATGACGACTAACGAATAGTTATTTGTTCTTTCTTTAAATTTATCTAATTCTGTGGCAAATCTATTCTTTCTGCCACATCCCATAAAACAAAATGGTGCGATAACGAGAATATTTAAGTTTCGCACAATTTTCATGGTTATATTTAATTATTTCATATTGGCCTCCTGAAACGGATTTATGCATTAGCTGTCAAATTTCTACTACAGAAAATACTTCCGCCAACCAATATTTTGCATTGCAAAAATCAGTAAAAGGAATGTATGGGCATATTCTATTAATTTCAATAAAAATTCAGTCAATTAAAGAAAATGTGTAATACTCGTACAGAGGGCTCAGTCTAACACTCGTTCATTTTGAACTAGTGGAAATATATCAATGCCTTCTGCATTTGCATCAGAATAACTATTTCAATACAAGCGCAACTTCTTGCACAAGTTCAATATTCAAAAACGAAACACGAAGTGGCGAGTTTTTGATAAAATAACCTTCTGTGCGAGTATTATACGTTTTTTCTCTAATTCATCGAATTTTTAGTGAAATTAATCGAATATTTCTATAAGAATCGTTAGAGATTTTTGCATTGTGAAATACTGATTGGCAGAACTGTCGTCTCTATCATTTGATAGATAAAAATATATCCGTCTCAGAAGGCCAACATATAATGAGTAAATATTACCATAAAAACTGTTAGAAACTTAGATATTCTCGCAAGATTTTGTTCTACAAGTGAGTCAAAATAAACAGATTTGATAATTACAGAATAAACATCAACTGGTCCAATCCATATAATTTGGGTGAAGAAAATACAGTATTTCCTCGGACGAAACTTCATTCTGAGCCGATTTGACGATCTTCCTTCTCTTGTTACTATTCAAATTTGACGAACAATAATTTTAGACGAGGGATATTTTTGAGTTCGAAACGTGAAGTCATTTTCAACTTTCATCAATTTTCTTTGTGTTGAAATGTCTCCAATAATATTTCAGCTATTCACTGGGTACCATCTGATTTTTTCTGAGAAATCAAGACGATTCAATCTATGATGAAAACTATCGAAATTTCTGAATTCCAAAAGGAAGAAATCGAGGTTGAACATATTTAATTCCATATTTTCTCATATTATTTCTGTAAATAAATCATGCTGCATCTATGTTCACGGTTAAAAAATACAATGAAAAAAATATCAAAAAGTGATATGCGAAAATGTTTTTCAATATGCCGAACTTATTTTACATTGAAATTATAAAAAAATAAGTCGACAATCATTGAAAAGAATAACAGAATCATCAATGTCTCATTAACTAGAAAAAAATTCTTATTTTGTAAAACTGTACAGAAGTGGGTTTCACTATTATGTGCTCATAGTTCATGTTTAACAAAGTCCTGTTTTAATAATGTGTGAAACATTGAATGCAATTCAATAGATAGAAACTGCTCTCCTCCACATCTTGAATATAAAGTCGGAGATTTTGGTGATGAATTATACTGAATTCCAAAGTTCTTGAGAAATTCGGTGAAACACACCAATAAACTCTGCACCTGGATCATTGGTATCAATTAAGTATCTCCAAATTATTTGTGAAAAATTTATGAAGATTTTCCCCGCCATCATGAATAATTGATGTTGAACATCCTGTAGAGCGAATACTGGATTCCCTCGTACATCAGCACGATTCGGTGCACATGCATGCATGCCCGCCAAGTGTTGGGAAGGTCTGAAGCAGCTACAAGCTCCCATTCCGACACATCCAGGAATTCCAATGAACACACCAAAATGTCGAAATTAGCGTCGATTCGAACTCAGAACGATCTTCCTGATGTACCCATGAATCTCCACAAAATCGACAAAACTCCTATACGCTCAACGACTCAAAGAATCCAAACCCGTTTGTCCTTCCTGTCCGAAACCGCTGTTTCCACTCTATACGATGTGTTTTGATACAAATTGTCCGATCTGTTGGCTCCTCTCAGCGCGAATTAAATCGAAAAGCCCATTTCGAGATGTGTCTCGTAAAAAAATCCATGTCATCCGCCGGCTCCAATGATGTTTTATTGTGTTTCACGTGGCGATTTCTTGTAATTTTTCCGTTCCTGTTTAGTCGCCGGTATTTCAATACGCACCGAGTTTCTCGGTCTCTGCTGGAAGCCAATAAAATCGTTGATTTAATGGCGGGGCAGATATCCCCGGATTAATTTATGGTAATGGAATCGGAATTGTAGTTTACGCGAGCCGTGAAAAAAATCGTGGGATTTTCTCTGCCTCATTATTGCTTTATTCGGTTGTACTCGAGCTTGCTGATCTCCTAGATTTTGCAGAGTTTATCAGATCGAAGTTGCATGGAACATAACGAATACGAAAACTAACTTCCAGTTAAGAATGCCACTATTGGTAAACTCGATAAACCTCATTGTGTATTGGCGTACCTTAATCCTTTAATTTGTCGCGCTTTCAGATAATAGTTCAGATGATATTTATATTTCACATCTCCTGGCGAGACCACCATAATAGTTAATAATGCTTTTTGAATATATCGACTTCTATTTTTTTTTCTTGCTTTGTCCGACAGATATTTCTCTCCGAGTAATTACACAAAGATGTTTGTCGAGTTGATACTCTCTCACCAAGTCACCTATTTTGACCAAGACATAGAGTTTGTGAAATAAGGACTTGTGAAGATGAAGAGTGTAGCGTAAGCAACTTGGCTCCACATGAGATCTGATAACTTTTTGACAATGTTGGATTTCAATTTTTTTTGTTCGTTACTTATGAAAAGATCCTTTCATTTTGTTCATTTTTTCCCAATTATATTTAAATGAAACATAATTATTCCGAGATCTATTTCAAGTCAAACTTATTCACAATTCATGTTCAAAATCAACAATGTACGAAGTGGAGAAATATACCTTACCTCTTTAGGTTCAAGCTGAGATGGCGATGTATTTGAGAGCTGCAATCATGACCATTATATGAAGAATTTTATTATTATACAACGGAAACTTGCACAATGGAAACTGTGGTAGAGGTTATTACAAAGAAATTATATTTAGGAATTTAGGTTAAGTAGAGCAGATATTATGTTCGCATAAATCTGGACTTCGCCTTTTCTTGCAAAATTTAATATAATTTACACATGATCAAGTTGTAAAATCTTCTGTGAGAATAAAGACAATTATTATTATTATTATTATTATTATTATTTAGTGTAAATACACATAAATCGTTTTACGAGCGCTTCATTTCATCGCCTCAATCAAAATGTGGGGATACATTTCACTGAGAATTCTTGCATATTTTTGTTTACTTTCATAACAAGCAGTGTTCCATGTATATCAAATTTCAGACCACTAGCATCAAAATTGGCGGAACTTTTATACAAACTTATACATCCCCTGCTTCAAAGGGTTGGGTGTGAAAGTTTCAAGTTTAAGAATTTTTCCGTTGTTTGTGTACTGAAACTGACATAAATACCAACTTTCAACTTGATATTACATCAGGAAGTACCCTAACAGTTTTTATTATCATCAATGAGTGAGTCACCGAATCGGGGGTTTTTAGATATCTTTTAAATATGAAGTGTACTAGCTATGCACTTGAAACTTTGCAAGTTTGATAAGTTCAATACCGGCATTATATCCTGAAAATTTTGTCCATGGTATTCCATATTGTCAGAATGACAATTCTCGCAATATGTCGTAGTTTCTCGTCCTGAAAAATATTCTGTTTTCTTGTGTTATAAAATGTTTGGTTTATCTATGGGAGATGATTTCCTTCCATTGGGTTCCCGTAGCGGTCTTCAAACATCTGAAGTGCCGAAAAATCATCACCTGGAAGGTCGTATCAGGTTTGAAAAACCCTCACGACCAGAGAGCGAGAATTTGTGGATTTTGAATCTGAATATCGAAGGAATTTCTAAAGACAAGTGTGATTACGTCTCCAAATTAGCTGATGAACATGGTATCGAAGTGATTCTTCTGCAAGAAACCCACACGTCAACAGAAAAAAATCCTCGTGAAAGAGGACAGTTGAAAGTTATGTATTAATTGATTTTTTATAAGTTTAGCTTGTTATGTTAAAAAATTATCAGTTTTTTCAACAGATTCGGAAAGGGGAAATTGATGGAGCTTTTTCATTTCTTTCAAATTTTGTGACATTTATGTCATAAATATTTATAAACCTCCGAACATTATTTGGCCAAGAAATCTGAATGTTGATGTTTTTTAAAGTAGCAAATGCATTTGTAAAATGCATTCGATTTATTCTGAATAATCGGTTTCTTTTCTGCTTTTGTCTTTCTTCATTTCAGATTAAGAATTGCGAGTCATTTTGGGAAGAATCTGCTCATCCGGGCCCATCGACGGATAACATGAAGATGATCACACTGATGTCTTTCAAAATTTTCCTGATATTTGATATTTTATGTTATTTTTTTTACGGGGAGACAGGTTTTTGCGGCTGAGGTTTTTTCTTCTGGCTGTATAGTATCGTATGATACTAGTGATGATAGTATCGTATGATTCTATAGTATCATACGAAGAATGTTACTCATATTAAAGATGAAAGCGAAAGTTTGGGAGGATGGATGTTTGTTACTCTTTCACGTAAAACCTACTCAATATATTCAGATGAAACTTTACAGTATTGTAGCTTATCCTATGACAATGCTGATTCAACTCCAAGGTATTCTTGGATAGATTGGAAATCCAATGGGGCCTGGTAGGTTAGGTTGCAATAGGGATCTCGAAATAAAATAGCAATAATAATAATAATATTTATAAAAAATGGTTTGGGCAGACGAAGTCATCCATGAAATGAAAAAGTCGAGTGACTTCTGTCGTCAATATTCATTGAACTACTTCTAGACGGAAAGATTGAAGTTAAAATATAACAATCACCGCAGATCAATAATAATAATAACATCATCAATATAAAGGATGTAACCAGATCTTCGAAACTAGGTCACAACAAAAAATTCAATACGAACACCACATCTGGACCGCCTTTTCAATGACAGGATTGATAGCAATAACCATAATTCACTAAAACGAAATACATTGTAGCAGTCAATTAATAATAATACCGCGAATCGTGATTAATTCAAGAACATAATAAATCCGAGCTTCATTTGTAGTAGCCAGCTCCATTTGGAGTTTTATGGCCTTTGACCATAAAAAGTGAGAACAGAGTTTTATGAAGACGTGTCCGCGAGAACGATTCATTGTGTTCTTCCTCTTGATCCACCGCAATTTCTTTCAACCGAGATCCATTCAGTTCGCATTGAACACAATCGAAACGACAAGCAATAACATAACGATTACCGTCTTCCCGCCTTTCTTATTACCCCGTAATAAATGTAAATAGTTGAAAGTGTATCACTTTATTGTATTGCCCACTTCTTCGTTCGGTCGCGTTCTTTTCATTCCTCATACTAATATTTTCTTTAACAAATGTGAGATCGATCTCAGATGTAACTTCGAGAACTTTTGGAATTAAATTGCAAGTTTCCAATCTGTCAAGGAAGTCAATTGTCTTCCTGGATTGAGTATGTTATTCACTCATTTCCACAGGTACTTGAAGCTTCTTGAAATTTTTCATTGTTAGTTCAGTTTACTAGGTGATCCATCTAATGCATCTTATTCGTTTCTTTATTTAATCTCTCTATACATTCAAAATTCTTCAGGGGAAATATCCCCATTATTTCTAAAATCAATTTCAAATATCAAAAATTTTAGGCGGAAACTCAGCAGTTCTTGAGGAATTTTGTTTTCTAGATTGAATTATTTCTTTTAATTAGCTTTTCTTTGAAACATTCCTTACATATGCCCTTTATACATTATCAACTCTTAGTTCGAGCAGGATGAAAAAGTGTTTTATTACAATTTAGTGTTGTCCAATTGGTAAAGCTGTCTGAAACTGCTTTTAAGAGAAATTTGCAGTGATTTGTTGAAAGCATTAAAATCTGTAGATCATACCATTTGAAATATAGAAAAAAACCAATTCAATTTTAACGTAGTGTGGCATTCGATATTGTTTCGAAATAATATCTACCTGAGAAAAAGATCGAACTGTAACTTAAAAAATAGAAGATATTCCGAACATATCAGAGAAAGAACACATAATGGTAATGGGTGTCCAGGAGAGAATACTTCATCTATTATTGTTTATCGATTAACTATATCAATGACTGTCCAGACAAAATAGCTGAAAATAGTCAGAAAGTTGACCTAAAAGCAAATATCTGAGCTGATGGTGGTACTGTTACTAACGCAGATTAACAAATCTGTGGCATAACCAGTGTTGAATCCAATGGGATGCCCGGGGGAGATTGGCCCCCCCGCCGGAGTATGACCGAAACCCCACCGGAGGAAAATACTTTATCCTCCACAAATCTTATTTTTCACAAAATTTCGCAGAAATTAAGAAAAAAACTATGAATGAAATGAAGTAGAAGGAAATAAATGATAAATGATGATCTATAATTGGGAAACAACATAATATAACTCTCAACATGAACGATAAGTAACTAAATAAGAAATGTAATAAAGTTGTGATTACACCGAAAGATACATAACATCTATAACATACTTTGATGATGAAGGGGGTAGAATACTCAGAAGTCAGGAGGATTTAATGAGATAAAAGCTCATTGAATGAATAACTCTAATGACATGTAATGAATCTGTATTCAAAAACACATCAATATCGTGAATATCCGCATTTTAAGTTTGTCCGTTTTTAAGTTGTTCCACTATGATAGCATTCCGTTCATATCATTTTCTCATGCTGGTACTTTTTTCTGTTGATATATTATTATACAGATAACCTGTTTTGAATAAGTTCATTTTGTCGTTATTTTTTATTATTATTTCCTTGATGGATTTTGCTTGCATATAGGTATTCGATTTGAATAAAATCTGCATTTTTCTCATTGTACATTTTTTATTTATGATTCCTCAACTTCGAAGTTTTGTGAATATCTTCTATGTATTTTATAGGCACTTCTTTCAATTATTTGAAAACATAATTCATACCTTCAACCTTCAATGTCTCTACACATCACATCCAGAAAGATACATTTAATACCTCTTATTATGCAAATTTTCATTCAGCATTGTTTTAAAAGCGGTCTAAAAATACGATATAACGGATGAGGGATAGAAATCCTGTAGGAATCATCTTTCTGAAGAGCCACATCCATTCAAACAGTTTCTGAGCCAAAACAACACCATGAAAATTGATCGATGTATCCACCTGAGCAATAATTAACCCCAACACAGATTGATGCAAAATTATATAATAGAAGTTCCCAATGCTCAGTTCTTGAATGTATAAATACTCAATTTTTGTATGAATAATGAACAACGAAACATATACCCACAAAAATACTGCCGAAGTTGCAACGTTAATTCTACATGAATATCATCATTGTACCTATCACATTTATTCTAGAAATCGAATGAAATATTCTATTCTATTCTGTCCTTATCTAACTGTGAACCTACAACCTTATCCGAGAAAACTCGAATAAAAAACTCAATTTCCTTATCTTCTTCCTTCTCACTTTATTAAATTGCCGATTTTTTCGTTTAATCGCGTTCTTTTTATTTCTCCCCGATAGAAACCAATATGTTATGTCTGAAACAGCCACTTTCACGGCTGATTTCAATATAGATATTTTTGTTATGAATTGATCTGGATCCGCGATGGAGAATCCACATAAATTTCGTTACCTGATTGAGATCTTGAATCAATTTCGCATCGATGATCGATTATGGAAGAGGACTACGGTTAAGTTGAATTGCTTATCTAATACACTGTAATTAAAATCTCTGTTTTTCGATTACAACTCAGTATGAAATTTTCAAGAAGAGAAAGGACTTCTTGCACCCATTGAAAAAATTCTGATGGAAAGCATTTGATAGGAAATTTTTATAGAAAAATAAAAATTTGGATAAAATAAATACCGACCAGAAAAATTCCCGAATAATATGCATAGTTTAAGGCTTTCACGACCGGATATACTGACAGGAAAATATTCTTTCGGGCTTATTGGGCGTGGTCCATTAGGAATAATTTCACCTAACGTTTCACCTACAACTGCGGTAGGCATCTTCAGAGGATTCTTGATGTAAGATTGTACCTAGAATGCTGTGTTAGAAATTCAGCGTTCGAGGTACAATCTCAGATGAAGAATCCTCTGAATATGTCTATCGCAGTTGTTTAAGTCGGTTAGAGATTGTGCAAATTGTTGGAAATCAATGCGAACAGGATTGCTTTTTCTGAAATGAGTAAATAAGGTAAACCTCCTTTTCCATTTCGTTTTCAAATTTCATCTTCATAGTGTCCATAGGCCTAACAGCCAAAGTCAAAAGTGGTTCGCCACCAACTTCTACTCATAGTATCCATAGTTAGTAACAATGTGGTGCATTATGAAAAGAAAGATAAAGGGACATTATACAATTATATAAGCGTTTCGATTTACCGAAGTGGAGATTTATATTTCGATAGGTAATCTTGAAAATATTTCCTGTCAATGAAGTGATGCCAAGTTGAGGAGAAAAATCTCATAAGCCCGGACAAATATTGATTATTAACGTTCACAATTATTTGAATAAATTCAATACACCTTTTGTGCCCTATCAGTGGTTATCGGAAATTCATATAAATAAAAATTAATGATACACTGGAGGTAAACCTGCATTATTCGGTCCGTGCACGTGTGTTGGGTAAATAATAACAAATAGAAGAGAGATTATGTAGGAAAATGTAATTCGAGCAAATAACGATAATGTGACAAGGTGATCTCGGAATTTCAGATGTTGAGGTCAAGCAGATTTCACAGACGCATTCAAGATGGATGAAAATTCGGAAAGCCCTATCATGCAACTCTCATTTAATATGGATAATTTCTTTTTTTCAGACGCAAAATCAAAGTTTTTTTTCATTTCTGATATATTGATTCCTCATTGCACAAATATTCGTTTGGAATGTTATGACAAAATACTCTTATTTAACACTAACATTTCTTTAATAACAATCAAAGTTGAATATTATAAGTAATAAGTAACTTTCCTTACTTTTTTGTGGAAATATCTTTTCATTTCTGGGAAATGTTTTTTTTAAATCTACCCATATTGGAATATGACACTTTTAACCTGATATCTCTTTCCAGCAGATGAAAAAAAACTTGAAAGCTCGAAAACGAAAACAGTTCTGCGTGTCTTGTTTATCTCTGAGCCCAAAATGTTAGGGAGAAATCTCACATTTTATTACCAAAGTCTTAGTTTTTGGCCAAAATGAACTTATATATAGGGATTTTATGAACATCCTGTATTCCGTCAATATTACAGAAGCAGAGATGTAATAATACCTATTGTTTTAAAGATTTTCGAATTATGAACTAATAACTGACTGAAATGAGTTTAGTATTGGCAATTGCTTATTTTAAATCAATGTGACGAAGAACAATTCTCGTGCCAATCTGTCTGATCATATAGATAATAATTTCAAAATCTTTCCAGTTATATTTATACTCAATCAAAAGACTCAATTTTAAATCAAATTTGTTCGAAACGGATATTGTTCAGTTCAGAGTATTCAGAGATTTAAATGGCCCAGTCCATTTTATCTGAATAAAAGTAACTTTTCAATGAATTGTTTTCATTACTTCCATATTTACTACTACTCAGTATTGTCCTGAGAATTTTCTGATGAGTATACAACAAAAGTTCACTTTCGTTGAAGAATGAATATTAATAGACACCGTCCTGCCCACACGTTCGCTTTCGTTCGGCAGTGTACCACAACAATTGATCAAAAACTCAAGTAGATGCTCCAGGGTCGGATTCGCAACGCCTTCAGAAGTCTAGTCTTCAGTAATGCATCATCAATCTGGCCAAGATCTCATTAATTAATACCGACTAAACATCCGAGCAACGTGTGTGGCATCGAAACTGACGAATAACCGAATTTTCGAAAAGTGGCGTAGTAAAACCATTATCGACTCATTTATGCCGTCGAATTTGCATTAATAATGCGGTCGTAGCGGCATCGACCGGAGTGGAAGACAAATTCTGGTATTTTTGATTGATATTGTCAATTCGAGGAAACCAGTAATATTCTGGTAGTAGTTGGTTAATTGAAGAACGAAGTCAGTTCGTTAATTTTCTTATCAAGTCGATTTAATTAAACATGAAACTCGAGATTTGCAAGATATTCCAAAAAACTCTGAGGATATCAGGAAAAAAATCAGCTCAACCGATTAGGTAACTGAGAATTTTTAACAAAATATTTTAAGGTGCGAAGTTATATAGAACTAGCTATTCAAAATAGTGATATAAGAATAGAATTTACCAATGATATTGTTATCATTATAAGAGCAGGGTCGTCAAGATTTGAATCAGCCTTTCAATTATATTGACAACTTCATTATTTTGTTTCACTCTACTACCTTATTCAATCTATACTGAGAAGTTTGTCAATGTCATCTACAAAACTGATACGCGAGTATCCAGAACAAATTCCTTCATTTCTACGATGCTTTGGTCAGCCACTTCTGGACACTTACATACCAAATTTAATCAGTCTTCTTCTTCTTCAGTCATCAGCTGTCCACTCCTGGATATAAACATATATAATTATACATGGTGCCTCACCGGGAGTGCCCATTAGAAGTTTATGGAGAAATAATTATTCGATCAATTTCAAATTTTGTGTGGATATATAAGCAGCCAAGTAGACCTTCATCTATGATATAATCTAAAATATCATTGACTTCCGCTTTCACCGGAAATGGTATCAATTTTCTTATTTCAAATGGAACACCCTGTATATTATGAGTTTTTTCAGTAGATCTTCGAATGCCACATTCATTTTATGTATCATTCCTCATAGCCATCTAAAGCCGTTTTCAAGTTATTAACATTTTGTGAAAAAAATACAAATTGAGGCTTGTAGAACACTGAAAATTCAATGAAAGCGCGTCGCATAATCTCAGATCTGTTTTTTGAAATGGATTACCGAAATGATATTCGACTCCACTCTGTAGAGAAAATAACGTTTTCATATACTGGAAGGTAAAATGAAAGTGTCAAAGTCGAAATATATAAAAATCTTTGACTTTATTCAGAATATTTTTGCATGCTTCTATTGTTGATATTCCTCAAAACTGATTTCATTCTTCAAAGAAAACGGCCACTAGTTTCTTTACTGCTCATAATAAAAATAACTAGTGTGGGACACCCTGTATTTCAGATTCTTCAGGAAGTCCTTCTTCTTCTTCAGTGTAATATATTATTTGTCTATAGCCGACTTGACCATTCTTATTCTTCTAAAATTGATCTCTGCCTGCTGATTCTCCTTTCTAAGTTTCCAGGTAAGACAGGGAAGCGCTCCTGCTTTCGTAACCCGTGATTTTTTGTAAATTCCAATACTTTGGAGAATCATTCCTCACTAAAAACTATTTCCATTGTCCTCACCTTTCGGTCAACCATATTCAATAACCTATGGCCAGCGTAGATAATTAAAGCAAAAGACCTTCGAAATGATCAGTATAAATGCTTATTCAAGAAGATTAACCTTATAGCTCTCTGGAAGAGGAATCAAATCCACACCATGCTCGCTGCCTAATTTTCAGGACTGATTAACCTGGTCCTCAGAATTCAAATCTCGCTGTGTTTTGAATGGAAATGGTATATTTCATTACCAGTTCTGCAAGTAAGCAATTCCCGTGCTCCGTCACACATAAGATGTCAAGCAAGAATGAAATCTTACAAAACTGACAATTCGTTCAAATTTATTGAATAAAGAAACAAATAAATCATCTAGATTACTTCGCAACTGTATATAACCAGAGAGCAAAGTCAAAATATACAAAGCGATGGTAAGGCCGAATTGACTTACGCTTCGGAGACACGAGCTGACACGTGCAGGACCAAACAAATATTACGAACGGTCGATATGAGTACTGTGAGGAATAGAATGCGGTGGACATCGGGAAATTCGTCGGTAAGGGGCGCAGGGAACGGAATGATCATGTCAGTAGAGCGGGCGATGAAAGACTCATAAATATTGCTATGGCAAGAGATCGAAAACCCAGTGGAAGAAGAGACATAGGAAGACCGAGGAAAGAAGGTTGGAGAGCTGGGTACTCACTTCAGTAGAGACACCGTGAAGAAGGACAGGTTACGACCTAAATAAGAGAGGAAGAAGAAGAAGGATTAGATTAGGTTTATTTATTTATTTATTTTTTTGTTTGTTAATTTTACATCAAAAATTAATGTAATAATATATTTTTTTTCATTTTTAGTTGGAAGTAGCTATAAGTGTTATTTGAAGAATAGCAGATAATATTCTAAATTTTATTTAATTTGTCTTCTAGACGAATCATGGGTTAGATAGAACAGTGGATTGACACAATCAACTGGATCTCGCCTTTTTCTCATTTCAATTTGTATTTTATTTGTTTATGTTGTGGAGTTTTGTAGGAATAAAGACCTTCATTATTATTATTATTATTATAAGGACAGTAGATAAAAATAATCGAACATGCATCTCAAGAACTCATCTGTAGAATCAGATAGATTGAAGTAGAACACTCAATTATTGAAAAACAAAAGTCATGGTATCTAACCTATGTACCCAAAATGAATGATAGACTAATTGCTACGCATGCACAATCAATAAGAAAACTTAAAAGAAGAAAAAAAGATGATCGTCCTCTTTGTTGAGCTGACCTGTGTCCGTCGTTTATGTTTTAGAATGCTTTAAAGAAAGAGCTTTATCAACGGAATTGCGAAGACACTTCCAATCACTAAAACCTTTATTAGGTGATTCTGGTGCTGAGTTGTTTTGAAATTTTATCACCTCAGCTTGTGAACATGACCTCTGAGGTTGTTGCAATTCAGAGTGAACATGTCTTTGACTCTGTCACCCACAGAAATCGGCGAATAGCTCGTTTGGAGAATATAGAGTACTAGCGAGTTCCCTTCTATTCAAAGTATGTCGATGCCATATACATATATAAGTTGCTTTCGGTATGTGGGCTGAATAGGTTCACAGCCGATTAGTCAGAACCTCCTCCTGTTTTACAACCACGTACTCAAAGATTGAAAGTTATGAATATAGTACCAGATCTTTTGTCTTGCATCCCTTGCAACGACACTAAAATGTTTGGCAGTTCGAAGAAATGTGCTCGATATGGCTATACCAACTGAGGTCTTCCAAGAGTATGATGCCAAAGGTCGGACCGTTGGGAAACGGGAACCAGAACCTGACTACCGATGTTGTATGTGTGACGAGAGCAATTCTTTTCGATGTGCGAATATAAGCGCTTGAATGTGTTAAGGAAGAGCATCCAGATAGTAGAATTGTGTCTTTTCACAGAATAAGCTGCAACATTCGAACGATGGAGGCATTTGCTCGAAAAAATTTGTTATCAAAACATAATGAGGTTTTCTCAAGTTTTCCGAACTTCATATACCACCTCAATGACATACTGATGACTTTTGTTCCTTAAACTAAAAATCGAATGGAGGCAAGTAGTGGAGCCAGAATAATCTGTCTTCTTTTCGTTGACAACACAAATTGACACTTCTTCAACCTACGTATTACATTTTACTATAATAATAATAATCTTCATTGATCCTCTTGGACATTTGAGAAATGTATGGGACAAGTCATTTAAATAAAAACATAAGAGAAGAAAAATACAAAAATGCAATTATGTTGGTCAAAGCTCTTTCAATTATGTAAAGCTACGAACAATCTTTTTCCTTTAGATTTTTGAAGCGTAGAGATATGCTCTAGAAATAAATATGACACGTCCTCTGGTTACAACCTTTGTCGCTTACGTTGAAAGACCTTTTTCGGTGTTTTTTCTAACACGAAGAAATATTAACAAAAACCTTTCATGGTTTTTTGAATATTTCTAACGGATTAAATCGTCTACATGCACCTGAAATTGATATTATTCCTAAATAATCTTTGCAAGCAATACTTCATCTTCTGCAGCATCAATGATGAATCTAATTACTTGTCCTGAAGTTAAAAATACCAATATTATTGGTCAAAATCATTTGAGTTTCGCCTCAGGAACTAAATGGCTTTCCGAAATTCAAGTGCGCGTTCATACCTAGACACTTCTGATAATTGAAAATACATATTCCCCATAATGTTAGAGATTTCATATTGCTAGTGATTCCATATAGGTGAACAAGGAACATATAATCACATTTAGTATACACGATTTCATTGCTTGCAGCAGTAGCAAAACCATTGATACTGAAATTCGCATCGGACTTTTTCTCTAATAATCGAGCACTTCGGATGTTGAAATTTCTTCAGATAAATTCCCGCATTAGTTCGGAAACATTTTGAAATTAATAATTTATTGAGCTAAAGTAATATATATTCTTGGAGAAGAAAGACTGGAAAAAAAAATTCGACGGAATGCAGAATAAGAAAATCCTGGACATCATTTTGATAAAAACTTCTCTAGAAAATATCCAGGAGAGATACATAGATTTTGCCGAAATAACAAAAATTTCAGTAAACCTTCTATAAGTCGCAAACAAAGATCTTCATGATCTGCATCATTAAAAAAAATTGTATTCCTTATCGAATTTTTTAATTAGCAATTCTAGAGTTGTGCATACTAAGTACATAATCAATATCATAGGAGGTATTTACTAATTGGAGTAATTTTATTAGCCAAAAAAATGTTTTCCAACTTAAACCTCAGACTTTTTCCAGATGTTTTATATACGTCTTCTCCAATAAGATGTTCTTGATCAACTACCAAATCAAGTTAATTCACTACATAGGATTAATGAGAAAAGGGGATACAAGTTCTAGATCGGGCCTTATAAATTTGATAAAATTTTGACCTTGTGTCATCGACCATCATTGTTCTAGGTTCATTGACTACGTTTATTCCAAGAAATGTCATCTCCCCAATTTTCTTGGATCTATTAAACATGAATTAAGTGACTATCCAATTCAGACAAGAAGTGTCAGTTGAGTTTTTTGCCTCGCATAATTTGCATAAACTCAAATATCATCGACACGTCTACCCCAAATGACAATTCGATGTGTACAATTATCATACTAGCCCCGCTGTTCGTACCCATATAAATATAGCTTCTGTTTGCGGTAAACACTCCTCTAATATTCACTGGACGTCCTAATGATTTCAAAATTGTGTCATCATTCAAAATTTGAATAATTCGGAATTGTTTGGGAGGGCAGTCGAGATAAGCTTGAGGCGTGACACTTTTTTGTAACTTGATACCCATTTATTGACGTGGTGGCAAGGCGGCTATCCGTTTGAAATGAGTGAAAACTGCCCTCAGGAAGGCTGAAACGGAGCGTGCTCTGTTTATTTCGTCGTTTTTACGGGCGAAAACGTGACAAAGCTATCGAAGTGAGCTAGTGCAAACGTGTTAGCAATAATAACTATCGCTACAGGTAAGGATGTAGATCGGAAGAGATCTATGGTAAAAGGCTATCTCGACATCTACGATGATGCACTAGATCGCTACTGGTCTCGAGAACAGCATTGCGGTTCATCGAAATGCACCTCTATACTTCTTGATGGTCCTCTTCTACAAACTACTTCCTGTCATTAATGCAGAAGCAGATGAAGCATGATGTAATCTGGAATGTTTTCTAGGAATTTACAAGAGGCATACCTTGTTTTCCAATGAGGAATGTTCACATTTTTCAATTTCTACATTTTCCTATTCTCCGTAGAAAATGAAAATATTGTGTCCAAAAATTATTTGAATACTTCAAATAGCGCCCGAGATATCGAGTTATAAACATGAGTTCGATGGATCCGTGTGACGTCACTTTACATCCAACGACTTGCGAGGTTCAGTAAGTAGCCGGGTCCAATATAAGGGCCTTTCGTCTCACGGAGTGCGATTTGCGAATGTAGTATGACGTCACATCGCCGCGAGGAATTGAATACTCACGGGGTTGTAAAATCCGAACTACTAGGTTTTTTCGACTGAAACAAAAACTAGTGATTTCATATACATAAAGGTTATACTGTGACGAAGTTTCGATCGATTTTGCATACCTGTGAACATTCCTCATTCATTGAAGGCCCGAATTTCAAATGTTATGAGACGAAATCTCAGAGATGAAGAGCATATGACACAAAATAAGAATGAAATAAGAAGAAGAAAAAAAAAGTGAAATGCTGACAGCGACAATACCAACGTATGATAAGAAAGCCGTTGAAAAAACTTCAGTAATAAACACCCTGTCTCTCAGAGAGTTGCAGAGTGGCTCTAATGATGAAACTCTTAACGAAATGAGCTTAAGTACATATTAGATACTGCAGACAATGCCTTTTTTAAAAGCCTGAAGATTTAAAGGATACAGCGCCTTGATAGATATAAGGTAGAGTAACTAGTTTGACCGAGCTTCAGTCGGTTTTTTTTTTGTTAGAACACGGTTTTTAAAAAATTAAATATATTTGTATTCTAATGAAAAAAAAATGTTTCCGACATAAAACTAAAATAACTATAATTTGTTTATTTAAATAAAAATTTCGAGTGTGTGTAATGAATTTATACATATTTTTGTCATTAAAGTATTTTGATGATGTGTAAGGGTATCCTTGGTATATATTTATTCTTTACCACATTGTTCACCAGTAACAATTTTTACCTTTATAATATCGACTCAAGGGCTGTCCTAAGGGGGTTGGGGGTAGTGGTGTTGATTACCCCCCTCCCCCAGAACAACCATTTCAAATTTTTTGATCCATTTATGAAATGAAACCAACAAATATATAAAACTTTGCGCGATGAAATTGAAATATACAGGGTGTCGCACAGGGAGTGTCCATTAGAAGGTTATTTCACTTCACCGGAAATGGTATCAACTTTCTCATTTCTGTGTATACATCCTATATATCACGACTTTTTTGGATATATCTCCGAATGCCACATTCACTTTATGTTGTTTCCTATGGTCATCTAGAGCCGTATTCGAGTTATTCATTGTTTTTTGAAAAATATTATAAATTGAGGGTTGTAGATCACTGAAGATCCAATGAAAGCGAAACGCATTATCTCAGATCTGATTTTTAAGATGGGTTACCGAAAAGATATTCAACATCACATTGTGAAGAAAATGAAGTTTTAATATACTGGAAGGTAAAATGAGAGTCTCAGAGTTGGAATTCGAAAATGCCAAAATTTCGATTTTTTCAAATGAAAACAGAATTTGTTTCACTCAAATATCAATTTGTAAGGAAGAAATAAGTTGAGTTTTTTAAGAGTTCCCTATATTCCCACATATATTTTTGAAAAAATTCAGAGAAATTCTTCTGAAAGGGCCAACATTGATTATATTCAATACCTCAAATACAATATTATGCTCGTAGCCAACAGTTATTACTGAAGATCTCGAAAATGGTACATTCTAGATAAAGAGAACCCTTATATGACTCCACTTAAGGTAACTCATTTCAAAAACAGATCTGAGAAAATGCGTTGCGCCTTCGTTGAATCCTCAGTCTTCTACAAGCCTCAATTAGAAATTTTCTACAAAAAAAAGTGAAAAACTCGAAAACGGCTCTGGACGGCCACAGGAAATGAAACATAAAATGAACGATATATCCGAAAAAGTCATAATATACAGGGTGTTCCATTAGAAATAAAAAAGTAGATACCATTTTCGGTGAAAGCGGAAGTCATTTATTGATATTTAAAAACTTTAAGAATCTTATACAAAATTTGAAGAAATCGATTGTCAGATAATTCGAACCAATTGAATTCTACCTAATTTGAAAATTCAAGGAAACTCGGTGGCTCTAATCAACTTGATAGTTCTTAATCGTGCAATCAAAGTTTTGTGAATCTTACCCATAATTTCGTCAGGAAACTGTTCAGTCAGATGAAAATCTTCGATATGTAAATAAAAATTCCGACGTCTAATCACTCGATTTATTCGAAATAAAGTATCCTCCATCCGAAAAGACGAAGAATAGAGTCCTCCGGAGAAAAAACAAAAGTGATCACTCTGTAGATTATCCTTCAAAACGTCGATGAAAATAGCGAAAACCGGCTGCTTTACGTGACCGCAAATGGGCAGCACTAACAGCCTAACCGACACCAGAAAAACATAATTCTCATGCTGCGAATAACCTATAGACCTACATGCAATATATTCCCGACGCCCCTATGTCCAGTGGCATTTTTAATATTTTTATTCTCGGCATTGCGCTGTCTTCTTGGCGCTGGAGTTATCTGGTAAAATCCACTGGTACCTGCATATTAGGAACACGTCAAGGACGAGGTCAACTTAACTAGATGAAGCTGTCTTTGATCATGTTCGGAAGAAAAAAGTATAATGTTTGAGGATAATCTGAGTCAAAGATCTTTTACACAAAAATCTTCAACTATTATTTTGCAGGTGATTAAGATTCGTCAATACGGTCCAGATGAATATACCGATATAGAAAATTTTCTTGAATGTCTCCAATATTCAGAGTCCATTGCACTCGCCTGATTTAGCCCCGTCTAATCTTTTTCTATTTAGTTTATAAGTGCAGGAAGATCGGTGAAGGTCGTTTGCTGTATCAAGAAGATATTCTTCGTTGATAACAATACTTTTTTCTTACCTCTGAAACAATTCTCAACTTATATTTTTCGGGTGAGTGAATCGGTAACCATATTTTTGCAACATGTTTCCGAATTTAATTCTTATTTACGCAAACAAAACTTACGAGATGAATTATTGTGGATGTGGTTGAGGCTTTCGCGGCCATCGTTCAATGTCACCTGTTCTTTCGAGCATTTCGGCCGTCGTCATGGATTCCTGATGATTCCTGATGTTTCGCCAGTTCGAGTGTCTGGTAGTTATACTCAAGGAGTTTCTCAATTCAATATAGCTCAATTCAGCTGAATTATGTCCTGAAATATAACTTCTGAAGATGCCAGACACTCGAACTGGCGAAACGTCGAGAACTAATCCACGACGCCGTCTGGAATGCTGAAAACAACAGGTGACATATTGTGGATGTGTTCTTCCATTGAAACCAAATTAAGTTTTTAATATTTCATTCGAAAATGTTGCCAACAACATAATTATATGTGGATAGTTTGAATTAAACAATGAGAAAAATATTTCGTAATCCTCAATTAAAAGTTTTTGTTTCTTTTGTAGAATTACGCAGATAATTTTTATTCTTCTTAAGCTAGATAAACTTTTTTTTGTATCAACATTAGATCCTGGAATCCTAGCTAAAATTTCTAAATAGATGTAGAGTAGATAATTGGTAAAAATTCTCATTGTACTCATCTAAGCATTCTTATAATGATTCCGAAGTGAAATTCGTTCCTTTAGTATGAAATGAAGGTTTTTTTTTGCAACAAAAAATAACTCGAACATTTCAGGGGGTTTGAATCTCAATGACAACGGTATTCTCTACAACATCAATTATTACATGAAAACACTTATTCATATTATACATGCATATTCATGTATACCTAAAAATGAAAAACGTGTATGAAACATAACAAATTTGTCAGAGAAAATTTTTAAAATGTTATAAAAAAATGAGGAAAAACTCAAATTTATTATAAATTTTTTTTTATTGTTTTTGAGGGAAATTGAAAAAACTGGTTGAAAATTATAATAAAAGGTGATATTTCTTGAAACGAGACAGGCATGGGTTTCAATTTTTTTGTTTCTTTGAACTAGAACACTTAGCGAGTACCTAGTTCGATAATGGTGAAAATACGAATTCTTCTTCAGTGAATTCAATTTCGCTGTGGTGTTCACCAGCACATTATGAATATGAATATGTCGAACGCTTTGGAGAGGTTGGAGACGTGTCACTGATCAGCAGGGCGACATTCGATTAACATTCGTTTTTATTATTCTTTTCACCATTTCACTTAGTTCAAAATTATCTCGAACATAAAACTAGGTTGGCATTTCCCCCTGCGCCTCCTTGTAACACCCGTAATTGATTCCATGTGACCCATATGTTGATCCACTCATATTCACTCATAATTCTTATACTATTTTACATAATTTTGAGGGAAAACCATCTTCAGTGAAATCGTTTCAACTATCTCGAAAATCTTTTCGCCAAGTTAGAGAGAAAACTGAAATCGGTTTTCTCGAAAGGGGCTACAGTTTTGATATATATATTTTATTGAACTGGTGGATATATATGGTGAATAATGCAAATTTTTTTATTTAAAATTCGTGGAAACATCGAAAAAATTATGTTTCTCTCGAAATTTTCGAAAACGAGTAGGTATAACAAAAATGTTGGAGTGCAGAAAAATCTAGATGAAATCAAAACTTTAATCCTTCTCGTTATGGTCGTATTGACTAATTAGTGATGCATTTCCGTAGTGGCGTTCTCACTCTTTAACGACGATGGGGGTAGAAGGTTGGAGATTCCCTTTTTAGCATGCGCCTATATACAAATATGCTGTGTTGCTTATACAAATAAGCAACACAGCAAAATGGCTGCAATGATACAAAAAATGAAGAGACATTTCGTGAGGGGGTAGCATATCTTTTCGAATCACCATGAAAACTTCACATAATAATTCATCATTTACACTTTTGCACGTTGCACGTATATCCTTTTTTATTGAAGATGAAGTACGTCTGACGTAACTATGCTTTGCTGGAGAAACAATTTTCAAGTTCAACCTTATTTTCTTGATTAAGAAAAAAATATAGTGAAGAAAAAACGAAAAGGTGCGAAATCGAAGATTCAATTTTCCATAATATACTTTTCATGGTAAAACTGACAAAAATAACGCTGAAATGAATGAAGTACCAAGAAATCTTTAGTTTGGAAAATACCACATATCAAATTTTTCATTCTAACTAGGCATGCAAACTTATTTGGAAGATTACGAGACTGAATGATGAATTAGTAAAGGCAGTTTTTTACTAGATTGGAAAGGTCATACTGTTCCTGAACGGCATTCAATAATATCACCCCATTGAATTATTTCCTTGTAATAAAAAGAATCCTTCAATTCTATATGCTAGATGGTATCTCATTAAAAATGGGTTCAGATAAGTTTTTCATCTTTTTATTGACCAATAGAAATTTGATACTTAATTTCGGGACAACTTATCGAGAAAATGTACTTCTTAATATGTTTAAGCTGTGGTAATCCGTATTCGAAAAAATCACATAAAAAATCCGAAGCCTTTTCCCTTTCTCGTTGCATTTTGAACGCGCTACATTTTATATCTCGAGAGTTAGTCCGGAAATACCACGAGAGTGTTTGCAAAATACGATCAGGGCATCTGCTCTTTCTCCTCTTGAATATTTGGGACGACAGGTGCGTGAGTGTGTGTGACCATCATTATATGTTATATATTATTGAACCACGTAATGGTCCTAATTAACAATCGTTAAAATGAAGTAGGAGAATATTTATAAGAGCGGCCTTCGTAAACCGCAACCGAAGGATTTTTCGAAAATTATTAGATTTATAGGTGACCTAGAGAAAGGCGCCAGCTATTGCATATTTTTAGACTATTAAGAATAGGTTACTACGTTGTTGAAGCGGGAGTTGAACAAAATAGGCTCGAATTCCAGGAAAAGCTATGAGAATAGATCCTAGACGCTTCAGTGTTGCTAATATCATAATTGCATACTCATGAGTTGAGTTGGATTTTCATATTTTACTAATTGCCGAACATGTTTAATTCAACAGGTTCTGCACGAAAAATTTACAATTCCACAAAATTGGGTTCATTGGTGATTCCTGTGAAAAAGCTTGTAAATTTCTGTTTGAAGCGAGATTTTTTTAAACATTTCAAATACCGTTGTTGCCACTGCTTCTTGATCATCTTCTAATATTTTCTCACATGAGTGAATAAGTCTCGTATAACTCTCCTTCTCAAAGTTTCTCAATTTACAATTTATTGTAAGTCATTCCGTTTCCAGATCTCATTCTTGGTTTATCTCTTCTTCTCGATATTTTACGTTCCATAGTTGCAACATTCTTCCCATGTCCGTTTCTTTTCACCTTTCAGAATATCAGTTTCTTCTTGAATATTCGTTACTCCATATCTTTCTCAACATTCTCAGCTTCATACATTTAATCTTTTCCTTTGCATTTGAATACTTTCCTGGTGAGCGATTTGATATTGTTTTTGATGATGAGATGCATATAGGAAAACAGGGCTGTTGGATTTATTTTATTGAGAGCTATTGCTGATCACCACTCCTGTTTATACTCGACCCTATTTCCCTTCGAGTTCACAATGACAAACCATTCTACTAAATGGGCATTGAGACAGCGTTTCTCAGCATGATTATGCCCATTCTCAAATTGCTCTTCGTTCGAATGAATGCTTCAAGATGCTTACCGTATTAAAATCACACCTTATTACCTTCCCAATGAAAATGAATGGAATATTATGCCCAATTTGCACTCAACCTCAACAGATTCTAGAACAGCTAATTCTCAAAGTTCAAGTTATTTCGAATGAGTGGTCACAAGAAGATTTTGAAAAACTCTTTTCGTCGAAGCCTAGACGTTTTTAAGACTGTACTCAGCTGCGGTGTCATCGAATACATAATTTTTTTTTTCTTCAATGAAAGTTGATAACATTATTGTTTTATTCATGATGCAAAATTACCAGAATGCCAAAACATGATTACAGGCGGTGATTCTCTCTCAAGTCTTAGGTCACTTAGTATATTTTACCAATAATCAGCTTCATAAAATTTCAAGATGACAATTTCGACGATGTTATCGATGAAATGAATCGTTGTTCGAGGCTGGATAGTGGTTTTCCAAAATATGCAGAATCCAAATCTGCTATTAATCAACATTCATATAAGTATTAGTATTTTTAGGAAGATTCACGTGGTGACTCTTGTTGAATATTTGATTGCACAGAGAAATATCTGTCATGTTTGAATGTCAACGTTTTTTTTTTATCTTGAGACTTTCATGCGGAAGTTCTTGTGAAATGTCTTACTTTTATTAGGCAAGTAATGAAAAGTGGAAGAGTAGGCTGAATACTCAGATGATAGTGTTGAACAAAGGTGAATAATTGGTTGTGTAACGAAAAACATCGATTTATGAAAAGATTCAGGGGCATATAACTATTCACCTTCAACTATTTCACTTGAATATTTGATACTGACAAACATTTTATGTAATAAAGAACCCCAAATTCCGTAATAATGTGCATTTTTTAAACAAAATATAGGATTCCATGGAATGAATCGCGAAAACAGGCGGTTTAAAAATTCCGAAAACGACAGTGAATATCTGTATGAATACGACTTCATTTACAAGACAAGCAGACAGAAAACAAGATATCCATTTCCATTCAGCAGAAAGCCGTCCATAAAGTGAATGAAATACAAATACCGAGGAACGTTATCGCATTATCTCCATAGCTATTATAGAATGATTGCATAATTCACGAATATTATGCGATTTTAATGCACATTTTGGACCTCTGATGAAGTCAACACTCAAAACACAGTGATACCAGTCTTGTAAATACTTGTTATCGCTCTTTACGGTGCCTTACCCGACTCATTACCATCGAAATTACAAAGCGTTCCGAGGCCAGCTATAAAAATTAACAAAAAAGAAAGTGCGGCTTATCGGAATGAAAAACCCCAACGACCATATAAAACCCGGGATTGAAATAAAAAGAGGAACGTCGCCAACTGCGTCAATTCACAACTTTTCGGCGGAATCCTTCAACTCCTTTAATTTTTCGTGAATTCTTTCTTGAGATTTGGTTAATTGAATGGTGTCGTCAATGTCGTGATTATGCACCTCAACTCGATTCTGTCATTAACGTACTCTTGACTTAATTGTTGATTCACCTCGACTGCGAATTAATTCGGCGCTAAGTACTATGCGATAATTTCGGACTTTTAGAAAGACGTTTTTGTCGTTGGTGGTCGAATCAAGACTATCCGCTTTTTTACTGTGATCTTTCAGCGTCAGTTGTTAGGGATATGCAGAGTTTCGTGTTGCTAATTCGCAATAAAAGCGGAATTGACCGACAGGTGACGGACCCACGGACTTTGAGGACGTATATAAATACGACTTGAAAGATACTACGAAATATTTTCTTTGTTTATAAACTAAACTGCTCCACATGAGTAAGGAATATCGACTTAAATTGCAGAAAAATATAGTTTAAATTAGATTTTGTGATGAAAATTCATAATAATATGATTACAAGTTGCAATAAATTAAATTAATTTTTGCCCATAGGTCTGTAGAGTATACAGGGTGGTTAGGAAAAATCGAGTAAAATATCGAAATTTTATTCCCAGAGAAGTCGAGCATTTTGATACTATCAATACAATGTATGGCCTCCACGGGCATCTATAACAGCTTGACATCTTCTTTGCATACGAGGTTGTTGAACATTTCTTGATGAATTTGGTTCCATAAACGGGACAGAAGCTCTCTCAAATCATTCAAGGATTCTGGGGTAGGTTGCTAATCTTCTTTGGAGCATATCCCATGCATGTTCTATGCAATTCAAATCTGGTGAGTGCGGAAATATTAGTAAATGCGAGCTCCTCGCGCGCATTCTCAACTATGGCTGCACGGTGCGGTTAAGCGTTATTGTCTAGAAATTGAAAAGTTTCACCAGTAGCAGCGTGAAAATTTGGCAAAACATTGTCAATTACATGCTCCCTATAGTGTAAGGCGATCATATTCCCAGGACAAAAGTGTAGATCTGTGCGCCCGTTGAAAGATATCCCGGCTCATACCATAACACTACCCCCTCGGAATGGACTTCTTGGACATAGCGACTATTTCGGGGTATGCGTGGGATTGTCCATACCCTTTTTTTCGAAAATCTGAAAATCGTCCATATCTGGATTTATCAGTGGAAGGACACTATGCCATTGATCGTTCCAATTGATATGTTGCCTTGCCTATTCCAGTCTTTGACGCTTATGGTCACGAGTTAATGGAACTGCTCTTGATGGAGGTTTATAACCTAGATTCATCTCTCTCAAACGTCGCCTGATGGTTTCGATGGAAACTTGGACTCCATCTGCATTTTGAAGAGTGTTCCGTAGCATTCTACACGTATAGATGTAGGCTTTCCTCTCGCCGAAACACTGATGAAAAGATCCTGAGCAGATGTTGTTTTTCGTCGCCCACCAAGCCTTGGTATTTCCAACACGGAACCTGTCTCCCTAAACCTATTTCAACGTCGAGATATCACACTTTTACTGACTTGAAGCCTTTCCGCTACAACCTGAGTTAGGCCACTCTGTAGCATTCCGATAGCCCTATTAGCCTCAGCGTTTGTTAATTTACATCTTGGCATTTTCAGAAAACTCGTTTCAAATCGAAGCCGTTGATAAACTGACTGCATTTCAAAATAAGAACTAAGAACATCATGAAGCATGTGTAAGAAACCAAATTTTCAGAAAAAAGGCGACCAGATTGACTAAATGTCTCATACTGATTTTTATGGGATCGAGTCAAGTTGTTATTGAGTTTAAAATGATCTCACAGGGATCTTCTCAAAGATTACATACTTTTCAAAAGAATTGAATACGATATCCCTAACTCTTGTGGAGCAGTATAGTTATTCAATGAAGAGTTGTTGGGGGGTTGGCTGACAGGGGACGTTCTAGTCAACTCCACATTTATCATATTTGACTGAAAAATTGAAATTTATAATGTTTAATCAAAAGATAAGACGAAGTTCACCTATGATACAGGCGGACAGCAGAAATATAACAACGTCGCCTCGGCATACAAATTGACAGAAAAGCCAATATGAAACTGCAATCAAACCTATCTACAAAGAAAACAATTGCAATAGCAAAACACTTCAAGTGTCTCACCTACAAGAACGACGGAATCAGTTTCGAAAATGCCACAAATATATACAAAACGATCTACCGACCAATTCTTGAGTAAAGACATCCACTGTATGCAAATTCAACGAATTCGATACTACGAAACCTAGAGGTATCAGAAAGAACATCAACAAGGCTGAGTCACTCCCACTATAGATTGCACAATCCACACAACGACCTGCTATATAGAAAGTCCAAGATACAGCCCATAACGGAAAGACTGAAAATGCTTAATCAAAGATTCTTCAAACGGGTGCAAGAAATGGACTACATTATAGGTTGTTTCATAGCGAAGCTGTTACCAACCCACCCAGAAAGTTTCCAGCCCAGAGTGTATTGAAGGGCTTCATGACAAATTAGAAACACTTTTCATTTTGATTTAATTTTTACATGCAATAGAATATATTTTTTTGTGTGAATAATATAACAAATTGTACAGGGCCGAAGGACTTCGGTCGATGGCTTTCGACTGCGGTTGAAAAAAACTGTTATTATTATTATTACAAAAATAGTAGCAGGGTAGTAAGAAAAGTTTTATCGAAACGTCTTGAAGTCAGCCACTTCAAAAGTTCATCCGAAACTTTATACAAGTTAGTCCAAATTTTTAGCCGATTTCTTTGGCATCGGAAACACCTTTTCTCGTGAAAAACACTTGGTAAAAATATATGTCCAACTTTTTCCTGAAATTTTTTTTTGGGCTCTTCACTCGCAGTCTCTGAAACAAAAATAAATTTTTATTTGAAAAATTGTCTAATTTATTTTCGTTCCACAGACTGCGAGAGACCACCATGAGCTTTTTAGATACAGAGTGTTAAACTTATGATCAAATTCATTGTCTTTTTTCGCAGGGCAATTTTTCCAAAATTATTTTCCACGCCACTTTTTTTCAATTGGAAAAATTTATTTTAGTTCTTAGATTAAATCAGTAGTTACTGAAAAAATTAATTTAAAATTTATTAAATCGAAAAATTTTTCCCGAAAGAAAAGAAGCCGGCATAGATCATAAGTTGAGAGATATTTTTAGAACTTCAACACCCAGTATAGGAAGCATGTCTGGATATGCTTTGTAAAAAAAGATGTTAATCAGATGCCAAAGAAGATTAATGGTTGGGGCCCTGCTCTCAGGACCCCAATTGGAAAATAAGCATTTTCTCGACTTTTGCATTGGACTCGAATTTTATATTACTTTCTAAATTATGATTATTATTTGGGGTATGTTGAATTGAATTTTTTTCACTATTCAACTGATGTAATTGATGAAATATGACGGAGAAATTTTGAAAAATGGGTAGTTTGCCAACAGGTGTTTCCTAAGAAGAACTATCTAAACCGCCATTTTCAGAACTGGATCAAGAAAAATAGAAATTTTAAAAAATCTTCTGATGGAACGATGTCTGTTAGTTCTTAATGATTTCATTTCTGGAATCATTCCAAGAATTTTAATTCTCAGAATTTATTTCTTCATTGAACATTGTCGAATCACGCTGCAGAGGGTTAATGATTTATTTCGAGTGCAGAAGAATCATCGTTACTTCTCATATTTCATTAAGTTGGAATGGAAGTTATGCCGGGCATCACCCAGAGGTTCATATCCAGCGGCTTGGCGACACATGCGAATAAAAATGCAAATGAGGCGAATGAAGATGCTGTTACATTTCGCATGGCAAGGCGGCTCGGGCTATCGCACTTGCCCGTCCGAAAATTAGCATATACCTTATAATCAGCCATATTTCGTAATTGATTTCAAATTCTCCCGGAACAGAGTACCGCTAAATTATCCCACAGATGGCTGTCCAGCTTCCCGCGGACGCACGATAACTGTTTTGTGACGAAACTCGCCCTTGAGTTATTGGCCCGCAATTTTTAATGTCGACATTAAAATTTTTTTGCGGCGTTATGTTGGTACGAATTAAACGTGCTAATGGCGAATCAGTGCTGTTATACAAACAGACGGGCGGTGCATTAAGGTGATCTACATGAGTTGTATGTTACCTGATTTGATCCCACCAACTGCAATCAATGTCATGAGGTTCCGTACTTTCTGTACCATCTTGGACTGCTGCGAAAAATCGGAAAATTTGTTATCATATGAGAGAAATTTTTTTTTTTGTATATGTGATGTCAATTCAATGGAATAAAATTCAGATTGTTTCATCATACAAGCGTCCCTAGGGCCTCTTTTTTGGATTTTCACTCCATTGATACTGCTGAGGGGCTGGATTGTCTAGTTCGTTGATGAAACGCTGAAGGGGATGATTCAGAATTTCTAGTATCAGTGGATCACATGACCAATTAGATCTTATTTTCAATTCAAGAGAATTTACAATAACTTACTATCAAAAGTACCGAAAATTGAAGAATCCAATAACATCTATTAAAAAAATACGAGAACATTATAACCTAACCCATATCTGAACCAAGAAATCATCGATTGAGTACATAGTGGTCAACTCAAAGTTTAGCAATTCAAGATATCGTTTCATGATTCCGAAAAGCGAAGGAAATGAATTCCCTTGAAAAGTAGGGAAAAGTGTTTTTGACTTTGTTGTCTGGAATTAACATTTAGGGTGTTGTTATCTGTTCTTTCGAGCATTTCGGCCGTCGTCGTTAATTAATTCTGGATGTTTCGCCAATTGGGGTGCTGGCATCTTCAGGAGTTATATTTCAGGGGATGTTCTTACTGGATTGAAATGCCTGAGTGTAACGGTGACGCAGATTGTACGTGCTTTCATAACCTTGGCCCCCCGCGTGGCCGCGCTTGACCGGTCTCGTCCCGATCCCGAACGCGCGCCGGTGTCAGACCGGTTCACATTGTATTATTCTCTGGTGAAATTAAATAACTTTTGCTTTTTAATTGCTCGTTTATTTTACTAGGCCTGAGCGTCCTTGCTGAACGGTACAATCGTGTGTGTGTGACATCTGTTGACATTTTTGAACATTGAATGTATATGACGCATGGAGCTTATTCGCAGCGCCCCCATATTATAATAATTACAACTACTATATATATATATATATATATATATATATTTGTTTTTGTTAACAAATAGATCTTGATATAATTTGCTCCAGTCGTTTCATAAGACAAAACCTGCTGATTAGCTTTTCATGTTTTCAAATTTTGTTTCTCAAATTCTTATAATATTAGAGCTCCCTATGAAATTGAGTTAATTGTAAATTCATTTTTGTTATCGAATAGTTACATAGAAATGTGAAACTCCGCTTGTATAAATAACTATTACAAAAGATTAATATCGATATGTATTCTTGTGACCATAAAAAGAAATTGTCTGATCAATATGGTATGTGCCGTCAGTCACTGGTGCGTTAAAATTAACAATGCCTAACGTGGAGTAAAGACACGGTAACCAAACCCACAGAGAACTCAACTAATTCTCCGAGCTCGAACGAGCTCTCTTATAGCTTTTTAATTTTTTTTCGGTACATTGGCACACCTAGAATAATGAAAATGATATATCCCTATTCCAAATATCTATAACTTTCAAATTCAGCTGTTTCCAAGAAAATCAAAATCAGTAAAAATTCGGTTGGGTAAAGTGGCAATCTTCATTCCTCAATTAACTAACATTGTGCTACAGCAGATATTTGCAGATTTACTAATGTAAAGTAAGATTTTGAATTTTTATACTTGATGTAGATGATATTATTGTCTTAATATTGAAAAAACCCAACCTGATCAACATTTGAATAGGAAGAATTCTTCTTCTTCTTTCGAGATTCTGAGAATTGTCAGATTAGAAATAATTCTTAGAAGAAACCCACAAGTACTGACCGTACTATCAACTTTCATTTTTTACATCTGCGGAGTACTATAAATGAATACAGGAGACAACATGCGATGCCATGCTTATTGTGCACTTCTTTCTGAATAGGAAGGATGTTCTCTTCCCAGGAGACCTCAACGTGGCGTTAGACGAGAAACGATTATGTGTCAGCAATGGGGACCATGTGGCAAACGAGATGCAAATTAATTTAGAAATTTAACGAAACTTTCAAAACTTACTATGAGTACTGGAACAATGAAAGATAGATATCTTTGAATTTTATGCCCTTTTAAAGGTACTCTATCTCTTTTTGAGTACAATGAAATTGAAGATCGTTTTCTGATCGTACCTTCTTTTTAATCATTCACTCATCAGAATTAGAAAATATGTTTTCAAATGTCCCGGTATTTCCCAGAATATTGACGATTCACGTGTTTCGGTGAAAAGTTTCAATGTGAAATTCAGGGTATTCTGCACCATGGATCTGCTGCTAATTGACAAGGTACAGATCGAAATTTAAAAAATCCGAACTTTTGATTTCTCCAAAAAAATTGGTTTAAGTTTGTGATACCCGATATTTTTTGTGAAAATTGGATTGACATAGAAAATGTCCATACGATCAATCTGATTTAAATAATATGACCATTATTATGTGAAATCAATAACTGGTAAGTCGGATATGCTTTTTCCTTGAGACAGTTTGGACTTTTCTGAATTCTTAAAAAAATTATTTTTAATTCCGACAAAGATTCGATACGGTGAAATAATAATTTAAATCGACTGAAAACAATTCTGCAAAATATTTATTTCATGTCATTGCTTCCAGTAACATAGATACAGGGTGAATCCTGATGAACTGTATATAATTCACACAAAGGTAAAGACAACACAGGTTCCAAAATACTCAACTTTAACTATTCGTTTTTATTATACAGGGTGATTTTCAGTTTTGGGATCTTTTTTCTAAAGCCTCTATACGGGACCGGATAACTACGACTACATGAAATTTTTAACGTAAAAATACTACAATGATCTCTATACAGATGAGGAAAAAGGTTATTCATTTCTAGGATCAGACACCATTTTTTGATATTATCGAAAATCATTGAGGACATTTCCATATTTATAAAAGTGTCAACAATCCTATTATAAGCGTTCAAACTGCAATGAATTCAGAGACAAAATAATTTAATATTGGTAAATTTCTTTAACGGATTGAATTTCATGAAAAAACCATATCGAAATTATCACTTTAGATTCACTCGATATGAAACTATTTGAATATCCAGAGACGGACTCTTATTTTAGATGGGGTTTTTCGATAGATGTAACAACAGAAAAACGTCCTGTATATTGAGTAGCAAACCAAATTAATGAATACAAAATATCACGTTTTCCATTCCCGCCTAGGAGATATACTGATATTGAAAAAATAAAATGAATTTGCAGTTCAGTCCAGTGAGAACATCTTCTGAAATATGAACTCCTGAAGATGTCAGACACTCGAACTGGCGAAACGTCGAGAACTAATTCACGACGATGGCCGAAATACTCGAAAAAACAGGTTACATTAAAATGAATTTAGATTACCACTATATCTCATTTTTTGTTATTCGGTATTTTCCAGAAATTTTTCAATTCGACAGGTAATTTTTTGTTGTGATCAGTCATACTAATATATTGGAATACTTTCCTGTTGATAAAATAAAAACTGTTCAATCACCAATTTATGAAAGAATCGAAATGAAAGTATAGTCCTGCCCCATACAAAATCTGATGAATTTGGGATTAATCCTTTGCCGAATAGAGCATTTTGAAAATATGACCCAAAATTGGAAATCTGTTTGTATAATTCAGATGAACAATTCAAAAAGATTCACTCTGTATAACAAACAGAGCTCAATGAAAGAAGAAATCTTTTATTTCAATATCTTGAACCTCAAACGGCTTTTCGTAGGTGTAACGATTCAAAATGAATCGAATTGTCGAAAACGAGATACCCAGGAATTGGGACACATAATTATGCACTTCTTAAAGAAAACTCTCATCATCGCAGACGATTAAGGTTGTAACACTATAATATTCATCTCCCAGATTTATTCATCACAATCTTCAAAATGCAAATAAAACAAAATAAATATAAAAATGTTATTGATTTTCCAAATCCCTTCACGACTTTTGGCGCACCCTGTATATTGAGTAGATATTACTCAAAGAGATGATCACCCTGGAAATCTAAATGAACATATCTTTCCAGTCGGAGGATATGAAAAAAGATACCTGGTCTACCGTCACTATTAATCCAAATCGAGATCATCATCTGATAATTTCTATTATCTTTTTTTCTTCCACAATACCAAGTAATAAACAAATTAATAACACATTCCCTTCACCAATCCTCATTAAATTTTTTCGACCGATGGACTTGACCGTATGAAGTAATTAGGCCAATAAAAACTCGAATTCATCATCCCTCGGCTTGTCAAGGAGGCTTAGAATGATATAATATTATCGTTAATTAATTTAGTCTAAATAATTTAAATTACATATCATTCTGGGTTTTTATACAATCCCGACCCTATTCAGATAACAAGATCTCCCTTGGTGGCCTATCGACATCAATTCGTATGATGTCGCATACCCCTGGCCTCTCTAAGGGTTTATTGAATTTTCTTGGGGGGGTTGGAATGTCTACAGTGATATCGAAGGCGGCCGCTGGTTGCGTTTATTCGAGATTATTGGGCTTATATCGGTTTTTTTTGGTGCCGGCTGAATTCTTTCGACAGGAATGTTAAAAAATTATTCCGAAGACTGAGTCCTCTCTCCTAATTAATTTTCTGATTGCGGAATTATGTTCCTCTTATCTGGTAGGGAGCAAGAACCAAATTTTAATGAAGTGTGTATAATGTTCCAACGATTTTCCATATTATTAATTGAACACGAGTGAGTAAAATGAGAGCTATATCAATGTAAACAGTTTCGTAAGCAGCTTGGTTCAACAACTGAGTACTAGGTTCATGCAATATATTGAAAAGAGCAAACAGTTATTTGTCCTACTATCAATGGAAAACAAATGTCCATAAATTGAAAAGCTTGGGTTATATTAAAAAAATAAATTCTTGTCACAATCAGGTGAAACAATAACATGAAGGTTCAAATAATTTTTTATGTATTATGGGGAGATTCTGAATTTTGAGAGTTTCCACTGCTAGCCTTTATAAAATATCAAAAAAGTCATTTTTGAAACGATCTTGCGTAAATTATTGTACTTATTTCTCAGCATCAAAATCAATGAACTAAAACTGTTGATGAGGAGTAACAATTATTACACCTAACATTTTAGAGCCTATAACAGACCATTATCATCATCATATCTCAAATATTCAGAATTGTACATTTTCATTTGTCAAAAAATAAAGACATTGATTTCGATATTTTCCATTGTTATTTCATTTACCGATAAGCTAATATAAATACGTTCTTTCCATTTTGAATAATTAGCCAGATTTCGATCTTTAGCAAAAAAACAAGTCTAAAAAATCTTACTATTTTATATGTACTCATTTATAAAGTTTCAATGTTGTTTTTATGTTCAAGCTTCCTTTTTTATGGGTGTAGATATCTTTCCTGTATGAATAAGATGTTGTAAACATAATATTTTTCATTTGTGTTTTTCATTCGAAAGTTAATATTTTTGCATTATTCATCTCAAATCATTTTCTGGCGTGAAAACAGTTCTAATGTTGGATTTGAAATATAGAATATTGCCTTTATGAAAACTTCGATCCCACATTTTTCTCTCTGAATTTGTTTTTGATTTCTTTATGAATTTTTCTAGGTATTGATCATCTTGAAAAGTAAGTTGAATGCTATCTGCAGATGAATATTTGGCTATTTTGAAAATAGAATGAAGATTTGTGCAATGAGCCTTTTTTGAGTCATTAATCATTCAAAAACAACTATATCATGTATAATGGAAATGAAAAAAAACTCTCACTTTCTCTGAATGTAACTCTAATTGAAAGAAATGAATTTCTGTTATATAAGGTTCATGCGGTAGATCTTATATTCGAAAAACTTTACTGGCATGTTTCCAGGGGTGCAATAGCCCTTGATAGAGGTTTAATATGGCTCTATTTTTTCTTTAGTCTGAATCGTAAAATATGGTATATGAACAAAATATATTTTTTTTACCTTCATAATCTATTTTTCAATGTATGAACAATTCAAAGACTCACAATGTTTTTTTTGTCGAACATCCTGACGTCCAATTTTTTTAATGTAAATTTTTTTTAGGATGAGCCTCCTGTACGAGTAATATACGATATTTTCTCTGATTAATTGAATTTTTATTGAAATTAATGAGATGTTTTCCTAAATCTCGTTTGAATTTCTGCTTTGAAATATATTGATTATCTTTACTGTCGTCTTCTCCACAAATTGGACAAATTATAAATAAAATAGAAAACAGTGCGATACTGAGATATTTCTAATATATGTTTGTTTTACAATATGTCGAAGAATAAACGAAATTGACAGAGAATTGGAGGAACAATCTTCATTTTATCGTTATGGTTGGTTTAAATATCGAAGTTGCAGACATCCATTTTCCTTCCATCTCCCAATAGTTTCATAGAACACTGAAGTAAACCAGAGATTTGTGAAATTACATTGGTTGATATCTTACATTTTTTTTTCAAATTTCTTGTTTTAAGAGTTCCAGCTCCATCAATTATCTGCAAACAGACAATGGTGCAGATAAAAATAGGAAAAACCGAACCCGTTTCTACAGGAATGCTGTTTGAAAGTTGTGAAAATTATTTCCGAATTCTCCCTCTAAACAACCCATTTGTTCGAAAATACCGCTGTTCATCACAGACTCCGACATTTCTCAGAATCTCTCCATATTTTCGATCAGTAGGAGATTCCCAAAAGAATAACCACAGCTCTGGATGACTCCAGTCTCATATTACCGTAATTGAAAATCTGCTTGTATATGCTAATGTGATTGTAGAGAAGTGCTGTTTACTCACGGCTTTGAAATTGATGATGCTGCGCCTAATTGGGATGCAGCGAGAGATCTTGCAGATATGTAAGGTGTCATTATGAAAAATCAATCAGTCCTATAACGCATACATTACTCCGTTTACATCTCAGATGTGACTGCCGCGATGGAGTCGATAGGAAACACGAAATCTCTCGAGATAATGTGACTTCTTCTGAGATATTCAGCACAATCACGAAAAAATATGTGAAGTATTGAGTTTCTTGTACCAAATTTCTCTTATATATTATATCCAAACACGGCATGTCGAATTTATAAAAATGTTTCTTATGGCCAACATTAAGCTGTATCGGGAATCATTTCGAGTTTCGATATCAAATTGGCATATTTCAGTTATAGTCGGCCTATTGTTTTACATATTTATGTAGCAGTCTTGATGTTGATACCATAAAAAATTTAGAGGTGGCAGAAACGACAGCATTGAGAATTATGACCAGAATGAGACACCCAAACAATATTCTTAACAATCCATCAAACCCTCTTCTTTTCTCAGCAACATGAATTGAACCGATCAATGAAAGAATAACAAAACCGAATGATAAGTTTTATTGTAAACTAGAGGAACTAGCAGTGGGGATTTCTCGGTACCATGAAGATGGTATTGGTTGTCTTCAAGAAAACATCCAAGACAGACTCTAAAAAATGTATTAAGCATTGTTTGATATGATTATATTATATGTAGGTATAAATGTTACAATTGTAAAAATGATCTATTGTAATGCGATAGGCTAAAGGAGGTTTGGTCGATATCCATTGGCTATTAGAAAAAAATGACTATTACTACAGCTACTACTACTACTACTACTACTACTACTACTACTACTACTACTACTACTACTACTACTACTACTACTACTACTACTACTACTATATAGGCCGGTTTCACAATCAATGGTTACCAATTATGGTTAGGTTACCTACACTCAATGGTTAACCCGTACCTGACGTTTTGCAATAATTTTATTGATAGAGGTTTCGTAACTATGAGTCCTGTTTAAATTTTCTAAAGGTAGTAGAAAATAATGGTTCTCTTCATCTAAATAGTAGGTGGGACGCATTGAATTTATAAGACGTCAAAGGAATATAAAAATCAATGATTGAAATGTACAAGTTTGATATAATTAATTTTTATATGTTAGTTGAATAAATATTTCCTCATAAAATACATGTTAATGGAGGTATCATGAGTAGAGGTACTTGCATTATACCTGATCAGTAAATTCTAAAAGATCCACATTACTAGTGAATTCTACAATATACTATATTATGAAGAATGGCTGTAGCCACAAACATAGCTTGAGCTGTATCTAATTCCCATGGCAAGGGCTAGAAAGCGACGTCTCTACACGCTCTACTGTCTCTCAACGACATTTTGTGTACAAATGTGTGATTCGTTGAATGAGACCTCAGAAGGTGTCCTTGTATTAGCTGAAGGTGTGATTGAATATGGCTTAATTCCTTAGCCACTATCTCCTACTAACACGCTTTAAGGAAAATCCCTTTCAAATGATCTGCACAGCATAGAATTCCGGAAAATATAGCTATCATGTGCTGAACCTGACCATTGTGCAACAATGTTTGTAATTTTCAGAAACGAATCAGTTACAAGCTACAGTTTGCACATTCAGGGAAAAAAACTGTTAATGATTCCTGAATAGTTCGGCTTGATCACCTCCTGTCTATTGAATTGTTATATGTGTGCAGTCGATAGCACTTATGCACCTCGGAAACCTTGCATTGTAAGGTTGGACGAGCTATTCAATGTTCTATTTGGTTTAGAATATTCAGCGTACGCTGAATAAGTAATAATAAAAGGCATCTTTTCGATGTTTTGAATCTTAAAAAATTAAAAAAAAATTTTGATTTAAGACTTATCACTTTAGGTCTACGATATTCCTCTTCATCACTGCTAAAAGCATGGATATCAAATTCAATGAAATCCATATTAATAAAACTTTAGTGAGAAATAAATTTCGTAATTATCAATCAAAACAATAATTTTCGAATCAAAGACGAACAGTTTAGGTTATACACATATACATTATTAAATAATTCTATTTTTCTCGAGATAACTTCGGATTTACTCACACTTTCGAAGTATTGTTTATTGTTTATTGTTTACTCTTTCATGTTACATAAATAACCACAAGAAAAAATAAAAATCTAACCATCATAATAAATACATGGTACGTCATGAAACGGTAATGTTAAAAAGTAATCTCTAAAGAGATTTTACATTAAAGAAGTATACAAAATATAACAAAATACAACATTGTATAACAAATACTCAAACAAATATAGTCTTTACCAACTCAACAAAAATTTGGACAACTCAGGTACTCTTCCACGGTATAAAGTGTTTCCTTCAGGAGGAGGGACTTAACCTGTTTGCAAAAAGTCCCAAGCTTCAATTTTTTCACTCTCTCTGGCAGTTTGTTGTAGAGCTTGAGGCAAATATGATTTGGACCTTGTTGTGATTTTTTCAACCGGTTCTTTGGAATTATATAATTGTCTTTTCCTCTAGTCCCATAGTTGTGGTATGAAGAGTTTGTTTTAAACTTCTCGGGATTTTCGTGAACATACTTCACGCAAACATAGATGAACAAAGAGGTCACCGTGAGTATCTTTTCCCTCTTGAAAATCTCGCGACAGCTTGTTTTCCACTTGATGTCGAAAATCACTCGGAGTGCCATTTTCTGTTTTATGAGGACCCTTCTGGCTTCTGGAGAATGACCCCAAAGGATTATCCCATATGATGCTACACTGTGGAACGCGCTGAAATAGGTGAGTTTTGCTGCCTCGATATTGGTAAGTTGTTTTATCCTTCGAATCATGAATATAGAGGTTGACAATTTTTTGCAGAGATGATCCACGTGCTCGCTCCAGCTCAGTGAAGACTGGAATACAACTCCCAGGTAAGTCATTGATGATTCTATGTTGTCCTTATTAGTGAACACTATACTATGCGTCTTATCTTTATTCAAGATCATTCCGTTTGTTTGAAACCAATCACCAGACTGTCTTACAGCTTTTTCGAATTTATCTTGTAGATACTCTCTTTTAACTGCTCTATTCATGATGCCCGTATCATCAGCATATGAAGTAATTCTGTCCGAATCCACATTAAAGAATATATCGTTCATAAAAATTATGAACAGCACTGGTCCCAGAATGGAACCCTGTGGCACTCCCATGGATATTTTCTGTGGCTTCGAAATGTGACCATTCATCTCGATCACCTGCCATCGATCTGTCAGATAGGTCTTCAGCAGCTGGAAAGGTTGACCTCTTACTCCATAGTGGTATAGTTTATCCAACAGGATGTCATGATCAATGCTATCGAAAGCTCTACTGAGGTCTATACAGATGAGTTCCGTTTCCTCTTCTTTATTGTATCCATCCACTATGCACTCAAGTACATCTATCATTGCAGATATGGTAGATCCCTTTTTCCTGTATCCATGCTGTGACCTCTGAAGAAAACCATTTCGATCGAAGAAGCCCACAAGTCTCGATTTCACAATCTGCTCGAAGATTTTGGAGATTGTCGGCAGGATGGAAATAGGCCTGTAACTTTCAAATTTGTTGATTTCTCCCTTTTTGAATATAGGGACCACCTTCGCCATTTTAAGTGCATTTGGAAATATTCCTTGAGTCATACAGTTATTAATTATTCGGGTCAGTGGCCCCGCTATATAGGGAATGATATCCTTCAGAAGAGACACCGTTACGCCATAAATATCTCTACTATTTTTGTTTTTTATTTTTTTACATATATTTTTGATTTCTTCTTCGGTGGTAGGGACTATGAATAATGACTTACATGTTTCAAAACAACATTTGCCAATTAATTTTCTGGAGTTTTTCCTTGATGAATTTGACTTCTTCTCTTTAATATGTTCGAAGTCAGTTAAAAACTCATTCATTTCATCTGCGGTGAAACTCGTTTCATGCTGCTTTCTGCCTCTATTCCTTCCAAACTCTTCATTTATTATGTTCCAAGATTCTGAGATTTTGTTTTCCGAGTTATTTATCCTTTGAATATTGTTTTTCCGTTGCTCTTCCGTCATAGTATCTTTCTTCATCTTTCTTAGGATTTTCAATAAAGTTCTGCTATCTTCGTTCTTTAAGACATGGTGAATAGTTCTTGCGGCATCGTATTGTTCTTCGATCTCTATAATTCTCTTGTTTTTTCTAACATGTTTTGATCTAATATTTTTCACTATTTTTTCAGGGAAGCAATCATTGAAAATGTTATGCAATACACAGTGGAAATTGTTGAATTCTTTTTGAGCATCACTGTCATAAACATCCTGCCATTGCTGCTGTTTTAAGCATTCGATGAAATGGTCAGTATTTTTCTTATTTATCTGTCGAATTTTTTTACAAACTTGTTTTTCAGCCCGCTGGGGATCTTGTTGGAGTATGAGAATTTGTGCACTGTGATCTGACAGGCCTGGATCATAGGTCTTTGTTTGAAATTTCGTCACTGTAACGTTGATGAATATATTGTCGATACATGAACTACTGGATGAGCTCACTCTGGATGGAACTCTGAATATACAGTGCATGTTGAACATCCTAAAGGTTTTCGTTAGTTGTTTACTCCCTCTAGATATACTGCAGAAATCAACGTTGAAATCCCCACCAACTATTATTTTATCTCCCTGGAACTTGTTCGATACCATTTCCAATGCTGAGATCAAACTGTCAACGAGAGAACCCAGGTCACCTGAGGGTGATCTATACAATGCGACTATTACAGTTTTGACTTTTGGTAGTCTTATCGCCGCCAACTCGATTGTCTTCTCTACACAGAAAGAATTCATTTCGACAACATTGAAAGGAATATCATCTTTGATAATAACCGCTACTCCGCCGTTTCTAGAGTGTCTACAGAAAGAGTTAGCTACTACATGACTGCCAAAGTTTATTCTATTCAAAATATCTTCCGTTAGCCAGTGCTCTGTTACAATTGCTGCATGTATGCTTTAATCTTCAATGAATAATTTGAATTCATCTATTTTATTGCCCATTGATTGCATGTTTATATTAACAATTGTCATACTCTCGGTCTTAGGTATATGAATTTCATTCTCTTTATTCTCTTCTTCCGCGAAAAAACTGAAAGCGTCTCACTGTTATACCTCTAGGCCAGTTATCAGCATTATACAGTTCCTCTTTCAAATCAATATCAGCACCGATTTTGAAAGAGAGGCTACGAACATCATGTTTACTCTCAAGTTCTTCTATGTCAAAATCTTTTCCGGGAAACAAATTCTGTAAATACGTCAATAACGTTTCTTTGGTTGTTTTCTTTTGGATTCTGCCAACATGAATCCACACTCGTTGTCTCACCCCGGCTAGTGTTTCTACTTCCCCATTTTTCTGTTCATCCCTTGATCCTCTGACAGTCTCTTTTTTATTCCTTTTATATTTTCGATTGGCGTTTTTCTGTGTATTATTTTCGCGGTCGTCATGAATTGTCTGGCTAAGCGGTAAATTTTGTTTATTTACTGAATCAGCTGTTCCTCTCACCTCATATGCATTCTTTATCAGGTCAGTGTCCTCTCGTCGAAATCCCGTTGTTGTTTTCGGGTTGTTATCTGTTCGAATTTTTTTGATTGAACCAGATGAAGTCGATATATTATATTTTCCTTCATCTGTTGATACATTGTCTGGGATTCGACATTCTTCGATATCTCTGTTCCTTTCCAATACATTGATTTTGAATAACAATAGTTTATTCTTGTCACTCATTTCATCGACCAGTCTTTTCAAAAGATCATTTTCTTTCTGAAGATAATTAACTTTCTGAGTTAGTTCCATCATTATATTTTCATTACCTTCTGAAGTGTCTTTCACCCCTATAATTGTTTCCAGTGAATCATTGTGATCTTCCCCATTGTCTTCTAGGTTAGGTTCATCCAAGTTTACTTCGCAGCATTTCATTTGGTTATCGTCGATTTTCACAATGTCACTGTAATATTTTACACAGCCCCTATGCATCAGGATTCCACAGTTTACGCATTTGAGTCCATTAGTTGGTACTATATTGCACTTTTTACACTTTTTGCTAGACATCTTTTAAGTTGGTGCTGACTTGGCACGGTCACAGAACTGTCAATACGTAACTGTCAGTAGGTAATACAGGGTGCGGCACGGAGGATGGATGGTTTTAAAAAAATAATAAAAGCGTTAATTTTTACTCAAAAACACATTTATTGACGGAATCAGATTCTCAAGGAAATAGCATTTGAGACAGTCAAGTGTGGAAAATCACATCAGGCATGTGGTGGCCGAAATCGGTGATGCAGTGCTGGAGGCGCTCTTGGAAGTTCGCGTAGACACTCTCCAACATCGCTCTCTCAACTTGGGCAACTTCCACGCGAATAGCCCTTTTCAATTCGTCCAGAGTTCGGGGCTTGGTCTCGTATACTCTAGCCTTGAGGTGTCCCCATAACGAATTGAAAAGGGCTATTCGCGTGGAAGTTGCCCAAGTTGAGAGAGCGATGTTGGAGAGTGTCTACGCGAACTTCCAAGAGCGCCTCCAGCACTGCATCACCGATTTCGGCCACCACATGCCTGATGTGATTTTCCACACTTGACTGTCTCAAATGCTATTTCCTTGAGAATCTGATTCCGTCAATAAATGTGTCATAAAATTGTCTTTGTACATAAAGCAATCGAATTGAACAGGATATCCCCTTGATTTCGGCTGTTTCTGGTACTTATAGATTGAGATAGGTGAAAACGGTGAAAGGAGTCCTGGGCTCGATTTCCGTAAAAACAGCAGTAGTGAAAACCGTTTCACGATATCTCCATTCGTTTTAAAGATATAACAAAATTTTAAAATTTTTTCGATTTCGAAGATGCGCCATAACTTTTTCATTTCCGAAAATATCTCGAAAAGATAAAATCTGTCAACAAGCCATTATTTAGGATTTTTTTCATGATATGAGATGAAAAAGAATGCGTTCGTATTTAAAATAAAAAAGTGTTGTTTTTCACAAAAAAAAAACTTGATATAGTTTCTTATATCCGGTAAAAAAGCGCTTCTAGAAAGTTTTAATCGATTTCAGATATTTTCGTAAATAAAAATTCATGGCACATTTCCGAAATCGATAATATATTAAAATTAAAAAAAAAATGAAGATATCGTGAAACGGTTGTCACTAATGGTGTTTTCAGTGAAATCGAGCCCAAGACACCTCACGAAGTTTTTACCTATCTTGTTCAGAAGTATCCTAAAACAGTCAAAATCGGGCAATTTGGGATACCCTGTACATCTAAGATGATTTCATAATCGTTTTTCGACAGTTGATCATTATGTTTTGAGACAATTCTCGTTAGAAGGACCACAGCAATAACATTTTCTTTATTATTTGCAAATTTCCTTTGGGAATGTGCGAGAGTAACGCTGATTAAAGAAATGTTTTGAAAATTTTTGAAACAGCAGTGAATTTCTTGTTGAATAGTCAAAAATAACGAATGAATTCGTGAGTGCAAGTTTTGAGTAGATTCGGAAGGCAATAGTGCCCCTCAAATGATTAAACATTAATTGGAACTGTCCGCTGCCACCCAGAACGAATGGTTGCTAGTGTTACTGAATTCATTGAAGTTATTCGGTTTTTCTTGTGGAAGCAGAAAGACATAACTTGTTAACAAGAAAAGTTTCAGTAAGCATTTTTATGAAAATATCGCAGTTTCTGTATATGGCTCTTTTCAGTTGCGAGTTGTAGTTTAATTGGGAATTGAAACATCACTATGAGTAATTTTTGGTATCCATAAAAAACGGAAGCTTTTCAAATATATCAGAATCATCCCGATGATTAACCTTCATAAAGACATAACTCCTGTCGACAGCTCAAAGCTCCATACCTTGTATTACTTCTTGTACGAGTCTCGTGATATGTATGTTTATAATGTTAACATCTCGCTAAAGGTGAGCGCCAGGTGTTGGTAAATATGTTATGTCTAACATCCTCACCTCGCGAGACGCCTGCTAGATGAAATGGAACGAGCACGTGTTTTCTATTAGCTACAGTCTGCCAAGACGGCTAGACTGGATTACTGTTTCTTTTTTTCACTTACCCTTTGTATTACGGTACCTATATGTAGTTCAACGAGTGTTGTATTGGCCGCGATGAAGACAATAGGCTTCTTGTCGGCTGCCTGATGGACTCCGTCGTAATTCCGAAGAGTACGTATTGTTCCATGGAATGGATTATTGTGTGGAAGTATTGGTACTTTGTTGATTTAAACTCATTATTAGTTGCACTGATGGATGATTGGATCGAATTCGAATCGATTTTTAACTCATCATGGACTTATATGGGCAAACAATCTCATTTATCATATCAAGAATTCTCAGATAATCAAACAGAAAAATTTTTTCGTTCAAGTTACAATACTGCCTTGAGAATTTCATTGTTGATTTATGAACAACTACTGTAGGAGGTTCTTCTATATTTTTACAATCTGAATTATGTTGGACACGAAAAAGGTTCGCTGTTTGTGATGAAATTTTTTCAATCTCTTCATTTCTCATTATTTCTTATCATTAGTCCGCTTCTTCTTCTTTTAGGTCTTCTCACATTTTCCTCATATAATTGTAATTCAAGTCTCTAATTTGTTTCATTGGATTTCATCCCAGATATCTTCTTTTCTAATGAGATACTACAGGAAATGTCCTGTAGTATTTTAATAACACAATTTAAATTTTACATTCTCATTGCTGACTATTTTTTTCATTTTCTGCATCTATTCCACTGATAATGTTTCTGTTTTCATCTCATAGTTGGCCTATTACCAGTTTTGTACATTTTCACTGCCGAACTCAAATGACAATCATGGATATTATGAACAACTGCTGTTTTCTCCAATTCATTCAATCTAAGTCGATTTTACCTGCATCTTTTTAAATAAAATGTTTTAAATGAAATGATCGGATTCTGACATATGATAACTTAACTTAAGGAAGATTTGCTAGTTCGAAAAGTTTTTCGTATGGTTGCAACGAAAGCTGCTGGAAAATTTCGTGTAAATGAGATTTTTTTTAACTTGAGTATGATTCTCAATAACTTAAGTATAGCGAATTTTGATTGAATTTTCATCTCACCCTATAACAAAATTTTTTTAAAGTTCAGTATCTCGGAAGTATTCATAGTTTGTTTCGATATGAAATGAGGAGTTGTGAATGTAATTTTCAAACGATTTTCATCATACGTTTTGTGGGTACAATGCAAAGGAAAATCTTTTAGGCAGGCATTCACTTTTTCTCTATGTGTATTCTTTAATTCGGGTAAGTTCTTTATTAAAAAGATGCTTGAATGAACCAATCATTGATCATGATTGAACATGAAACTGGTATACTCCAGTATATTATTATTATTATATGAAGGTGAAGAGTTGAAGCTAGGACTTAAGCTCATAGAAAATAATCTCCAACTCATAAAAAGGGCCTTACTAAAAATAAACAAATAAACTCTGACTGCTACACCATGTTGTCCATTCAAGGTTCGACTAGAATCTCACTTATAAATCATTGACCTTATATTGAATGTTAAGTCTATGGGTGTGAAATTTCCTCGAGTAATTACTTTTGCATCCTTATTCAAATTAACTTTTCTTTCATAACATGAAATTCACTGATAACGTCATTTTTTCCATGCCTAATTTTTTTAAATAATCACACATTTTTCGATATCGGGTCAGTGGTCCCAAAACAAATCACCATTCTCTGAATACCATGATATTCTACGGTAAATTATCATCCGAAATTAATAAACTTAATTCAATCTACAGAACAAAAAAACTAAGCCACTTATTACGTATAATTTGCAGGGAATAGGTACCTCTCGTCATAATTTTAATGCCTAAATAATTGAATTTTAAGTAAAATTTCGTATAAAACTGAATGAGGATCATATTCAATTCAGTGGTGTATTTAACGACCGTTTAACATGATACAGTGTTGATGTAGTAAAGGAAAATAAACATCTTCAAGATAATCATGGGAAATTTTCATCGTTGTTTCGGCGCATGCAAAGTGCAGTATTCTCGAGTTAACTGATTCAACATAATTGCGCCTGATGAATACTCAACTAATATTCCGCCGGACGTTATTTTGATCTTGCAACCAATCGAAACAAAGACTGAAAAAATCCGGAAAACAGAAACGGATTCAGGTGGATTAAGCATAAGAAGATGATCTGCCTTGAAGGACCAGCTTCATATATCGAGAGGAGGATGAAACGTATCCACGCTCCAGGTTTTTAAATCGAATAATTAGAGAGCAATCGTAAAATTTCACCGGCGTACGATTGATTAATTTGTGCCTCTCGAAAATTCAGTTTGCCTCATGTTAAATATCATTTGCGAATGTTAGACTATGAATTCGACGACCTTGAAGGTCACCAAAAAATTTAAAAATAACTAACCCAATATCAACATGGCAGAGTGTATAAGGACGCATTCGAATACACTAAAATTCCAAAATAGCTCATAACTAAAAATAGGAATCGAAAAAAAATTTTGAAAATATGAAAATGTAACGTCCAGAAATCTTACACAAAAGATGTATTTACTTTTACAAACAAAACGAGCTCAAACATCTCTTTGATACATATTGGTAACTTCCGAATAAAGCATAAACCTATCTATCGATATGAAGAAAATGTTATGATTCGTTAACTTTACCGAGGCGGTAAAGTACTCCTTCAGTGTCATAAAGTACCTATGCTATTATGCAACTCATATCATTATCATTATCCAAATGTTGGCCATTATACTTATTCATAGGAGTTATTACAAATGACTTCTATTTTGAAATATATCAATTTTCGTGTTCAAATCGAATGTTAATTGCATTTTTTGAGTTTTTTCTCAATAAATAACAGTGTTGAAGTATTGAGAGACATTCAACAAAAGTAGATAATAATCAAGTTTCTTCAATCGATCTGGAATAATATATACTCTGCGGAGAAAAAAACTGTTATATCTTGCATGTGTCCACGAAAGCAATACTGGTATATCATAACCAACCTTGAAAATCCTGCACATCATCACACAATTACAAGCCTCATCAATATTCAAAACACCCGTATCCTATGAAAGTTTTTCGATTTAAAAGATCAGTAAAATAAAAATCACCACCGCACGACTAAAATTAATCACCATTGTTCTCGTCAAAACGATCCTGGAGAACATTAATAAATAACAGCCCTGGCTGATAGAAATTCATTAAGGAGTTATTAAAAGTACGCCATTGGACGATACATATATGTACCACAGAAAAATCGGTATACCTGTTATCTTGAAATATAAGATCTTGCTCTGTCGATGAGGCATCGAAAAATGCGCTCTTCAAGAGCTTATTATTTTTACGGGAACGCACTTCGAATTGCCAATACCGGAAAAATACTATTGAAATTTTATCACATTTTGGTCTTGAGCTGCCTCACATTTTGCATATTAAGTGGTTGGCAAATGTGTTCTGCACCTGCTCCTTCATGCTGCGTGCCACACTTGCTCTACAGCGAAATATTTCATACACGGTGTGGTCTTAAATTCGAGCGCAGTCATATCTCAATTCCAAGTGGACTTGTAAGTAAGAGATTGATACCAGAAGCCATAATTTCGAAAACTAATCTTGGGCACGTGATTTGTAATGAAATTACCAGGTCCTGATAGTACCTAGGGCGCGGCGCACCTTCTGTTTTTATGGGGTTGAATTCCTACATCGGAAAGAACTATGGATTACATAAAGATGTCGGAGCGGAGATTTGGACCGCATCTGAAATCTGGAGTAATTTGTTCACAGCAAATTCCGCGATCAGTGCTTATCATCCGGTTATATCGAAGACTGTTAACTAACATGCGAATCCTTTTATATAACTCGAAGGAGAAGAATTAATGTTTCTAGATACAAATTTCGTTATATGTACAAGGCGACCTCGAAAAAAAGGAAGCAGAACCACTGAAGTTTTTCGGAACCTAATGTGAAGGAATCATTCATAACGTATGGTCCTGAAGTTTTTATTTTACAACTCTATATCATATCATAACATCTTAATAAATTGCACAATTAATATTTTGACAATGTACTAGTTAAATTCGATGGATCTGAAATTTCTCCTGCCTTGACGTTAAGTCGTCATTGCCATGATTTTTCAAAGACTAGAAGAAGTTTAAATAGATTCTTTTCAAAGTGAACTTCTGAACTTAAGGCTGCTACGCAAGCATGACAAATGTCAAATTAAGAGGTTAATCCGTTATCAGAATTGAAAGGTCATATTTTGTCTTGAAACTTGAATCAAACATTCAACTTAACATTGTCTTTTGTATATATCACGTTGTCAGTTTGAAATTCATCGATTCTCCATATCTCTAAATGGAAGCTCTATCCCCGAATGGAAAATGTTTCTTCGATAATAAAATGAATGCTTAATATGGAAGAAAAACATCGGGGAATCTTTCCTAACAGAGCCAACGAAATTTTTGGTTTTTCTTGTCTCGTTCGTTAGAACATTTTTCGGTAAATTTTCTTTGAAAACTGTCAGCTTGAAACTTTGAATCCTCCATTCAAAATTTCGGTCACGAAGCAATAGGTGCTCACTTTGTGGACAAACTGTACGTAATTATATTCAGAAGTTCTTCTGCTATGGGTGGGGCCCATAAATTGAAGAAGTTTTAAAATGTAACTCGTACTGGACATGTTGATATGCTTTCACCTTCAATACAGTCAATTTCGTCTTCGAAGGTTTAGCAGTATAGACAGTACCATAAAAATGATATCTAGTGGGAATCGTTAATAGGGATTTACGATATTGTGATGAGCTCAAGTTGTTTCAAACGTTAGGTTCATCTCAAATTATTATTTTGCTTGCCGAATCCATTTCGTCGTAACATTTGTCCTATTTGTTCGAAAGTTTATATTATAAACTTTCGAAAAAGATAAAATATGAACCTATTCATTAATAATTTAGAAAAACAGCTTTCAAATAAATGGTTTCATCAGAAATTGATTGTAATACACACTAGGGCACAGAAGAAAGAGGATCTGCCAGATCATAATCCATCTACGAGTTTATCTGATGTTACGATAGTATAAGTAGTAGAAAGTTTCTGGCACTTCTTTCAATTGACAACGGTTACCTCGGAACGTTATTAGAAGTAATGAGATTATACTGCAATAATATGAAAAATTTCATTGAGTTGCCGAATGAAATAATAATAATTATAATATAATGATAACAATAACTTCATTTCCAAGAATAACATAAAGACAAACTTGGGGTGGTAAGCATTACACACAAAGCTTCTTGCAGAGCAGCAAATATCTCATCGCCGTTTTCAAAATGACTGTCTTCGAGTACACATCCCCTTTGGAGCATGTCATAAGTACTTTCTATGGGATTCAAGTCCGGAGACTGGACTGGCCCGTACAATACTACAATAGTAGTTTCTTCCGAAAATGTTCGAACCGTTCTTGCAGTAGGTAAAGAGTGTAGCATTGTCGTGTATGAGCACCAAATTGTCTGCAACAGAATTATTGTGATATTGGATAAAATACACGAACAATGTTTCGTGTACCCCTGTATGTTTTTTTTTTATTTATTTGGTTTTTTTTTGCCTTTGAAAGCTTTAACTTACTTCATTCATACTGATGTGTAACTTGTAACATACTGAGTTTTACAAAACCGTGTCTATCTCTTCAATGAAAGGAGATATCAATATGTCTTCTTTTGAAATTTTGGAGCTGAAGAATTACTTCATCAAAAAATGGAATCATCTATTATTGATTACTGAGCGCGTTACGCGCTTTATGTAAGAAAGTATACTTTTTATTTAAACCACGCTTTCAGTAAGGAATTCATTCAATTCGAAAAATCCTTATAACACGATGAAAGTTTTACAAGTATAAAAAAACGTTGTTAGGAAGAAATAACCAACTTGTGCAAGTAAAACTGGGGTGGAAATAAGAGATTGTCGAAACCAAATGATCCCACAGATCTGACTCTAGCAGTAACGATTCCCAAGACTGTGAATGCATTAGAAATAAAAACGACAGTTTTGGAGAGAGAGAAGATAGTATTTTGCAGTTCATCAAATTCATTGAAATATACACGCCTAGGACATCCTTGTTTCACAATTTCAACTATTTCCAGATTGTTTTGTAACGCGTGAACGCGTCTATTCCAAATTGTAATGAGTCCCACAATCATGAGTGAAAGATATCAGAAAACGCCAATAGTTCTTCAGTCAGTTTAACAAAATATTTCAGGGAGTATCCGGCCCGAGTCTATAGTACGTAGACAAACGAATATAAGTCAAAAAACCAAGTAAGATAATACATTTTGAATATCTGAAAAACATCAAATGTTTATTTTCGGCCGTTATTTATTTCTTTCTTGAATGAAATATATAGTTTCGTTGAAATGAAATATTAGTAACGACCGAAAATAATTATTTGATTTTTTTCGGATCTCCAAATTGTATTATCTTACTTGGTTTTTTGACTTATATTCGTTTGTCTACGTACTATAGATTCGGGCAGGATACTCACCTGAAATATTTTGTTAAACTGACTGAAGAACTATTGTTCTTCCAAATCTTTGAATTGAAGTAACTTCAGCTTCGTTTGTCTACGCGGTAAGGAATATTACAGAAGCACTTAAACTTAAGGTTAGCTTTAGCCATTTGAATGTCACTTAACAGCTAGTGCAACGAAACACACGAAAGGAATGAATGTGTTTCAAACTTTCTAACCCTGTGAAGGAGCAAATATGGAGTTACCTTACTTCTTGCAGAGTAGCAATAATAATTACACAACTTAGCAGAGGTATGTTTGTTTCCTTTCACATAAAATAACTTGGGAATTCTTTTATTTCCATTTCGAAACTATTGATTCATTATATTTGAATTAGATTATTGTGTGAAATGAGGAATTTTGTATATTATATCCAAAGACCTTTTATCCTTATGATAAGTCTATGATTATATCCAAAAATACTGTGAAGATTAGATGCAATGAAGTCATCAAATATACAGCATGAAATGAAGCATTCTCGCCATCAGAACTTTTTGCTGGAAAAACCGAATAAATTATATGAAAAAGTGGCTTTATCTAGAAGGTTGATAAAAGTACTGATTTACAGAGCTCGATGGAAAGTTCCTTTATCGATGGAATGTACCTATTTGTCATATCTAGTAAAAGTTTTTTAAATGTCGACATTAAAATTTTGTTCTATTTCTATGGCAGATTTAAAAGTTTATAATACGTCCTCACACTATCTCTCCGAATTCTGGTGAATTTGATCTTAGACATTTTCTTCAGTAGCTTATTTTGAGGAGGAATGCTGCTCTGGAAGTTGCAGGATTTCGGGTATACCGCTTTTCGCATCAATACATATTTCTCCATTCTCTCGTCACGATACCAGACAGCTGAAATGGACAAAATTCATTATGTTAATCACTCCGAGATAATTCAAATCACGTCCGCAAAAAGTGGATACGTGTACATCAAACTGCAATTTAATTGCTTGTCGTCATAAGGCCGTGCGGCCACTTGCTAGCCGATGAAGCTGCAATTATGTGGGAGGATGAGTATCATACCTCACCGCATCGCTGGAAGCCGGTTAATGAAATGCCACCTATGATGTGCTCCTCATTATAGACTAAGTTATCTCTCACTTCGCCATTCAATTTATTGCGTCAAGATCAAAGTATAATTACATCGTGGTGGATTTTTGGAAAGATCGGAATTATTGCCGCCGTGTCGATTCGAAGGATCCGTCTTCACGGTTGAATGAACCGGGAGATGATACCGCCTCATGTCGTGAGCTTAACACGGTTGGCTTGATTTATCGGAGCTTTCGACTGACAAACGTCCGTCTTTTGTAGGGGAAGGTCTTCTCGAATCCTGTTTCTAGGGCAGAAGTTATCTAAGACGCAATTCTAGATGTTGGTCATCATAATTTTTCGCTAACGGTGTTCAGCTGGTAGAATTGCATACTCTTCCAATTTTTGTCGAAAACTAAATTTAATTGTGGAAGTTCTTTTGGTCCATTAGGGTGTGAGCCATCTAGGGACATTTATTCCGATGAGAGTAAGGTGGTGCACTTGAGATCATAACAGATCTCACACCTCTACATTTGATTGACAGGATGGCCCATGAGGCTATCATCAGAATAACTAGAGAAGGCGCAGGTAATGAGAGAATTAGGTGTCAGAGAGTCTGTAGCTCTTTTGAGTAATTACATCTCATCTGCGAACCTTCCTAGTGATGTAATGGTCAAGAAAGTAAGTACTGAGAAAAACTTCAGTACGATGCTATGCAAAAAAGAGGAATGAGAGCGGGAATACACCGACCAAAATTTCAGAGAAAGTACTGTTAAATGGTATACAGATGGTTTAAAACCAACACGGGAGCTGGCGCTGGGGTTCACGGGGCCAAAGCCGAGTGTGCACTATCGTTAGGCTCCTGTGTGAGTGTTCTGCAAGCAGAAATATTAGCAGTCGAAAGATGTCTAGACTTTAATCTAGAGAAAAACTATCAGAATTGCGACATATCTATTCACTCAGATAGTCAAGCTGCTATTAAAGCACTGAACTCCTATGTCATCGACTCAAAGTCGACATGGGAATGCCGGATCAAACTCAATGAGGTAGGCAAGAAAAATAAGGTCTCTTTGATCTGGGTTCCTGGTCATTCGAGAATCACAGGTAACGAAGAGGCCAACAAAATTGCCAGAGAGGGTGCTCGGAAACCACTCACTGGCCCATAACCTTTCTGTGATATAGGAAAATGTACCTATAAGAAAGAGTTTCTGGAGAAGGAGAAAACTGAAAGAGAGACACTCTGGCAGAATCTGCAAGATCCAAAAGATATTTGGATCTCAGTAAGAACCAACTACACCTACTCACCGGCTTTCTTACCATTGTCGCCTCAGAAAGCACTTGCTGAGAATGGGCGTATTGGACACTGACGAGTATAGATTCTGTGGGGAGGAGGAAGAAACTCTTATCAACCTAGTCACAAAATGCTTTGGCATTGTAAGCCAAAAGAAACAACGCTTTGGTCAAGAGACCTGTAGGAGTGAGGAATTAGCCTCACTGAAGCCTTCCGACATATTGGATTTCATAAGATCTCTGGGACTGGAAGGCGAGCTGTAAAGCTTAGTCAGGGGTCACAATAGACCATCAGGTCGCAGTGGACTGTAAGCCCTTTTAAACTATAAACTATCAAGGTGGTGCTCATTCAGAAGAGTGGTATCTGATTTCTCATGTCATATTGGTATAGTGAACATCCTGATTTGAACGAGGGAGAAGCGTGCGTGAGTCCTACTTTTGAAACAGCCGATCAATGATCGTCACGCAACGTGCATTTGGACATCATCCGGAGAGGTCTTGCTTCTGATCGTAAATCGATACTTTCATGAAGGGACTCCTTTAGGAAAGCCTCTGCATTGTTGACTATTTTGGTAGGTCACTACTCTTCAGCATCGCATTCTATTGTGCTAAATATCGGATATATCCGAAAGATCTGCATAAAAAATGTCTAGGAACTAATGAATAATGATAAGTTTCGACAGTAACAAATTCGAATAGAGGTTCATTTCTTTGATGTCAGTTCTGTTGTTTGCTTTTTCAGAGTTTCTCATCACCCTTTCTCGTTTAAATGTATTTTTCATTTTCATTTTTGCTTATCATATATCATGTGTGAATGTATAGTTAGGTACTGACTGACAAAGAGTGGCGTTCAACAGCTCGCTTAGATTTAGACGAAAAAACATATATTTTTAAGAAACTGCCGAAAATAACCTCAATAAAGTATATATATTCGAATCAGAAGAAAGAATTTTACCGATTAGTAAAATGAAATATAGGGTGTACCATTAGAAAAACAACAGTTCACAACAACTTTTTAGGTTTAAGATGCCTTTATGCATTTCTTAGAACTCAATTCTGAATGCCCATAAAAAATACAAATTTGCCCATTCAAACGTTTTTGTACGATCAATATTAACTGAGATAGCTGTTGCGTAAAATATAAACAATCACCCTATACGTGCCGCCACGTACAGGTAACGCAGCGGTGTCATGTTACCTTGGATAAAGAATTAAGGTGACCCACTTGCATGTGCAATAGCACCCCATAACATAACGCCTACTGTCCAGTGTATATGACGCTCAACATCAAAATGAGGTTCACGTCTTTTCCCTCGACGTAGTCTTACCTTTCTTCGGCCATCATGTGCTCCCACAGAGATTCATTAGGAAAGACGACCTGATGACAATCCACATTCCAATGTTGTCGTTCTCTGTACCACTGCAATCGTTGCCGGTGATGCTCAACCGTAAAAGGTAACACAAGATGGGAATGATAAGTCTGCAGTCCAAAAGACATTATTTGGTGGTAAATCGTTCGGACAGTTACAGGATGGCCTTGTTTTCCTTACCAATCATCAGGCAAAGATCGATTTGTCGCAAATTTGTCTCTAATTCTAATGGCCATAAGTCTTAAACGTCGATCTTGAACTTCATGTGTGCCGCTTCAACGTCCGGTGCTTACTCTTCATCGATTTTGGGGATTATCAAACCACGCTTGACAACATCTCACAACAGTAGTTGGATGTATCGATTATTACTTCATAATTTTCAAATAAAAATATTCCGAAAACGATGCACAGTATCGAGTTTCATCAAATGTACCTTTTTCGTATAAAATTGAATGATGTTCAATATCGCTCAAAACTCAGCTTAATAAATCTAATATCAAAAAAGTTATGTTCGAAACAACTTGGTACGAATCATGTAACTAGTGCCCTTTCTGAGGGTCAGACTTCAAAACACAATGGTTGCATTCACCGAACGAAGATTTTGCCACCGCTCCGCTACCGCTCGCTACTTAGCATAAATTGAAAGCGCTCCCAAAATTCTCGAAAATCAATTAAACATTAAATGTTGATGGGAAGTTTAACATTATTGAAAATAGACTTTTTTGAAAGGGTATTTGATGTTTATATTCAGGAGAATTTTACTTCTTGAAAATTTGATGTTCTTGAAATTTTGGTGTTTTATAACATGAAGAATAAAAGATCTGGGGGCACGGTAGTGCCCCCGCCAAGACGAGAGAAGCGAAGTGCCACGCCAGGGCACTACCTATCTTTCCTCGAAGTGTTTCGTCGTATTTTTGAACCCTCATTACTTGAGTTTGGAATATAGTAGATGGACAAAATTTTCAGGATATAATGCCAGCTAGTAGTGAATACATCAAACGTGTAAAGTTTCAAGTGCATAGCTCGTACACTACAGATTTTATAGATATCTAAAAACCCCCGATTTCATCACTCACTCATAAAAACTCATGAAAACTTCCCGATGTCCTATAAAGTTGAAATTTGGTTGTTCGATCTAGTTTCAGTACACAAAGAACGGAAAAATTATTTAACTTGAAACTTTCACCCCCGAACCCTTAGTTGAAAAACTATATTCAATAATTCTCAAGGAAAATAATCCCCACATTTTGAATAAGGGGATAAAATGAAGCGTTCATAAAACGCCTCATGTGTATTTACACCGAATACAATTTCCCTGTAATAACCTCTACCACAGTTGCCATTGTTCCATTTCTCGTTGTGATCATTGTATATTGATAGGATCCTTTATACAATGGTTGTGATGGCAGCTCTCAAATACATCGCCATCGCAGCTTGAACCTAGGTAGATAAAGGTAAATTTCTATACTTCGTACATTATTGATTTTGAACATGAATTTTGAATGAGTTTGACTTGAAAAAGATCTCGCAATAATTATATTTTATTTAATTTTTATTGGGAAGAAAAATGAACAAAATGTAAGGATTTTGTCATAAGCAACGTTCAAAAAGAATTGAAATCCAACCAAAAAAATGTTTATGTAAAATATCGCCAGGATGAGGCCGTATTTCTAACATTTTCAAAAAGTTATCAGATCTCATGTAGAGCCAAGCTACTAACTCAAAACTCTTCATCTTCACAAGTCCTTTTTTCACAAACTCTATGCCTTGGTCAAAATAAGTGACTTGGCCGTTTCATAACTATAAGAAGTATTGTATAACAGAAAAGTGAAGAACAGCGAATGAATTTTTCACCTTACGCTCACGTGGCGAAAGAGAAACGGACAAGTCACTCATTTCGACCAAGGTATAGAGTTTGTGAAATAAGGACTTGTGAAGATGAAGAGTGTAGAGCTAACAGCTTGGCTCTCATGAGATCTGATAACTTTTTGACAATGTTTGAAATACGGCCTCGTCTTGGCAATATTTTCCATGAAAATGTTTTGGGTTGGATTTCATTTACTCAGTCTGGACCAGCACTATCCATTAAGGAGTTCGAAAATCATTTCGATTCAAAATTAGTTTCACTGTGAAGAGACTATTGCTACTATAACTATATTCTTAATTAATTCATTCCGAATTTGAATATTTCTCAATTTTGTGCAATCGAAAATGGCGAAAATTGATGAACCAATGAAGTGGATAAATCACATACAAATTCTGTTGACTTTTCAAATTTTTAATTTCATTTGAAAGAGATATTTCATCATGAGGTGGAGGAGGAGGGAAAAAAGTACCAAGCTGAAGGTATATAGCTCAGTCCAAATTTTCAATGATCTGGATGAGTGTATGTATCCTTAGCGGAGAGATTGAAAGCTAATGGCATCAGAATTCGTATCTTATAAGCTGTTGCTATATCATATTCAACCTTCAAAAAAATAATTGGAATATAATTTTTTCATCTGTGATGAAAAGTTTTATATTGATCGAATAATTATATTAGGTACTAACAGTCTTGTGGAAATTCTGTGTAGAAGAATCTTGAAAATGAGCATATTCTCCTGGAAGTTTTTTCATTTAGCATTCTCTTTTAATCCAGAAAAGAACTATTGTTGAGCTTAACAATCAACTTGAAAAAATAATGAATTATTTTCTAGGTTATATAAACCTAGAGATATAAACCTGTGATGCTCCCATGAACGTCTTTGATTTCTATTTGTAAATGAAAATTGAGCTGCGTCTAGACTTTCAACTCCTGCTTTTATGACGATAATCGTCGAACGGAGTATACTAGTATAAGTTAAAGCGGTGAAAAATCAACGAATCGAAATTCACACGGTTTTGTGGAAATTAACCCGCCAATCTATTTTACAACCGCTCACCATCATTAGTTTTTACAGTTCACAGTATTTCCATGAATCGAATAGGGTGGCGCTTTACAATCAGTCGGACACCTTTACATTTCTAATGAACCTTTCGGGGGTGTATCGGAGATACCATCACCTGTTCTTATTACGCGGTAATTACGCAGGAAGCTCACAGTATTGTGTCACATAGGACACTTCCGCAGGAGCCAGAAAGTATATTGGTACGAACGTATGGGAGATTGATAGGGTGCTATTATTTTATAATTATCCAGCATTTATTGAATGTTATGGATAGTGTAGGAAATTGAAACGGTTTTTATCTGCGATCTGACAGAATGTTGGGGTGTTTGTTGGAAATATGTTCTCGTTGTCATTTCATTGGTCTCATAGGATGTAGTCCTGATATGTTTCCTGCTAAATGAAAAGACCTTTTTCACAAAGGGAAGCACCAGATCACGCGATCATTGTGTGACGAAGAGTCTGGATTTACCGTGAATATACATTTTCTCACACATCCAGAGTACACCCTACCCTTCATTCATCAAAATTTCGCATAGAATATGCTTACTATATGTACTGCTCTTGTGATTCCCACAAAAAAACACTCTGTTTACTATTACATATTTGAAATCTTCATCACAAACTGAATTCCATGATAACTTATAGGTTTCTAAAAAAAGTTCATTTTTGTTGAGCTTACTGAGTGAACGATTCGGAGGAGTGCGGAATAGAGTCAATCGGACGGCAGGTTCTTGAGAATTTAGTCGCTACGGAGCATTTCTCAGGATCGGAATGCACGTTGTGCTGTCTTCTTTTTGCGAAGATATGTATTTCAATCGGTGTAAGGTAGAGAACGATCGCTGGGCAGTGTTAGTAGTCACTGGAAACGTGCACGAAGAGTTCTAATATTTGGCAGCACCTGTGTTTTTTTGTAATCTGGCGACACTGGGATATTTTTCGTCAAATTTTCAGTTCTTTCTTTAGAGCTAAGACACAATTCCTTCCGGTCGTTTTTATACACCACGGCACTTTGATAAACATCCTCTACGTCTTCGTCGCTGTTATGGGACAGCCACATTTGTCCGATTCTTGGAGCGCTAAGGAAACTGGATGACATTTCACTCAACATATTATCTAGAAAAACAATATGTACTCGAAGTCTGTTGTATTCTTCAACACTCTGGGTTTGAATGTTCGGATACTGATAGAAAAGTTTTTTGGGTGCGTCCGTAATTTCACGCGTTGGCATTGCTGTTGTGGTCGCTCTTTTAAGCTGAACTACAGAAAGTATATCGAATTAAAAGACTTACAATAATCGGGATAAGTACAGAGTGATTCCCAAAATTAATCAGAAGAAATAACAAAGCTAATGAGAAATTGACGACATTGCAGAAGTGTATTATTTCTTCTGTTTCCTTGATCTTCATCAGACATCTTTTGCAATATTTCAGGAAGACATGGCAAGATGTCCAAAAAAGTCAAAAACGCTGCATGTCCTTCCACCCATTTGGTCTCACAAATTTCTCACAATAAAATTTTTCGTTTTTTCTTTTTCAGATGAGCTTTCATTTCTTTTCTAAGGAGATGTATTCATTGAACTGGGGCACGATATAAAGTTGCTATACTTGAGAAAACCCTTATCGCATTTTTTTGCTGAGTGCAGGCTTTACTAATAGCTAAGTTGAGTCGGTGACTTGCACAGTTGATGAAAAGGGTTGAGGTTGAATGCTGGTTATACGAGCCTGAACACCATTTATTTTACCGCCTATGTTGGCTCCTCCAGTCCTCCATCATATGCTGGACCTAAATGTCCAGGTTAAGATTTTCTAACGCCAGAGTATAGTGAATCATGTTTTCAATAGAAGGTTTAACAACTTCGACAAACATAGGAAAGTCATCGAAATAGCGAATACAAATAGATGCTGATGATAGACCCTATGTATGGTGAGAGTATGTTAAGTTCCTCGTGTGACACCCTATATGAAATGAATTTTATTTAGATTGCCAATGTGTATTTGGAATAATGATAAAATTGATAATGATTTGAGAACGAAAAGTTGGTGAACGCATTCGAAAAATGAAAAATTTTGTGTGAATACACTTCTCGAAACAAACCTACCTGCGATCGAGCTGCAGGTTATCAGGAATGTGTCAAAGACTGCGCATAGCTATAATCACCACGGATTAACGTCTGCCATCTCACACACGAACAATCACTCTACAGAGTGAGGGATTGAGGCAAAAAATCTATTCAAGATTCAAATTTTCTCACCCCACGCAGTCGAGTCAGCCTAGAGCATGGAATTGAAATAATAACCGGACAAACGTGACCAATCCGTATGAAATCACTTTCGGCGCATGCATCCGAAGAGACAACCGTATCTGAGGCCGTCACACGGGAGCTTGAGGTTCGCATCGTGAAATTGAATCCTTGGTATGGCCACAGTGTTGGTGAACTTATCTAATTATTTACGTAACGCCAAGCATTGTTCTGAAAACTTTATATGGGTTTTCTCTCCCAGTCTCTGAAACAAGTAAGAATTAGAAAAATTTTTTTAATAATATAAGAAAGGCCCCTGCTTAAAAATTTGAGCACTAATTTGTCAGGGGCCAAAACTTTACGAGAAAAAATTGTTGCCTAACAATGAACAGAAAGAAAATGAAAACACTTTGAAATCTTAAAGTACATATCTACGCACCGGCGAACTGCAGTCCGGGACTGCAGGAACGTAGATCTACAGGTTTGTTATCACTACACATGCACAGATAATCGATAAGTTCCGGCCGACAGTTTCGGCAAATCGTTTGAAAACCTGCCGTGTGTAGAGCAATTCCTTCAGATCCCAACGACAGTTCAGAACTTCCAACATTTTCGATCTTTTACAGCCAAACTGGAGTGTAAAATGTAAAATGAATTCGAATAGGCGAATATTCTAATAAGCGAACAAAGAATAGCGCCTATGAAAAACTTGTAAACTTTTACAAAACTATTGATGAAAATGCAACAGTAGACTCTTTTGCATTGATTCTCAGTTCTCTTAATAAATTCATATGCGATAGTTTATCACGTCTCAACAACCATTCTTTAGTCCATAATCTCATTTTCGATTTTTCATTTTCAATTAATAACACAATCATGACCGCAGTCGATTTTCGTTTACGTTCAAGAGACATACTTAAAAGTTACTCAATTGGAAAACTGAGGATCTGAACTGAACGTGTATAGTCAAATCAAGGATGGACTGCAGTCCGCGGACTGTCAGTTTTTGCTAATCAGATCAGGTCTTACCATTTAACTATATCGTGTGTAGTGCGCTACAGATCTTGACTGTCCTGGGACTGCAGGCCGCCGGTGTATAGGGACCATTAAGCGTAACGTTTCGGAGTCTAAATCAGACTCCTTCGTCAGACAATAACTGATTTTCATGCAACTTTGTAGAATCGTGACAATTTTTTTTATTTTTGGATTGACATTTGTCAATATATGATTAACATAGATCAATATTGATTACTAGATGTTGATATCGTTATTTTATTTCAAAATTCCCTGAAACTAGTTCTTTTTTCAATAAATCCATCCAAATTCGATCTATTCCTACTGAACAATTGGCAAGATTATTAGCCTCATCCAACAAAATACAAGCTGACTCCTTGATTTTTCTTTTATAACCATCAGGTTCCGTCATTAGGATTTTTGTTCCATTCCAATCCATCATGTGATTGCAGGTATTGGAACACACATGATCTGCTATCTGTGATCTACCAATATCTCTATTTTTTATGTTATTCCTATGTTCACGTTTTCTGATTTCTAATGGTCTTGATGTTTCTCCTGAATAAGATTTTCCACAAATACAGGGAATATTGTAAATACAATTTCTTGATTTTTGGTTCTCATTCAAAGGTTTAGTTTTTGTTAATAAAGATCGTAAATCATTTCTTGTTTTGAAAACAGTTCTTATGTTGAATTAAGTCGCAATTCTTTTCATTTTTTCTGAAAGTCAATGAACATAAGGAATCAAATTTATTAAAATTGGTTGTTCTTGTGGAAAATCTTATACAGGATTGAGATGTTTGTTTATGTTTTTATGTCGATAAGGTATTGTAATGTTTTGAATTGATATAAAAATTGAAGAAATAGAACACTTTCTTTGAAAATATGTATTTTTTTCTTAAAAGCAGATACTGATGTTAATCCAAAAACATTTAATTGAGAAAGGATCACACTTCGAAATGAAACTTATTGATATCAAATTTTCTCCCTCAAATGCACCACAGGGTGTTTAGAAATGGAGAGTATAAAACAAGGTTTTGTTTTTTCCTGTATAACGGATAAACTACCGGTATTTCTACAAAGTGAATTTCAGGTTAATATTACAAGACGCAATACTATGCCAGTGTTTAGGAAATTGGCTGAAAAATCTATCTACAGTAGACTCCAAAGTTATTAACACTGTACGAAAATACCCCTATGGCTATGAAACTTCCAACTTATTGATCCAATTCTTCAATGTTTGATTTTTTCACAATGAATGCTGATTTGTAAGTTGGTGATGTTAATATATCATTTTCTTGCTATATTCATTTTTATTTTCTTCTTATTTTTCATGAGAGTTATTTCATTCCCTCTAGAAGAGGGATTATACCTACCTGTTCGTATCCATCCATTCGTAACACACGGATGGATGGTATTATATTATCTAATATGAACTTAAAGGCCCTAGTTTCAAATTTCTCTAGAAATGAAAAAATAAAATACACAAGAGAATAATCTGATCAAGAGAACATCCAACTGAAACTGGGAAATCGAATAATATTTGTATGTAAAGATATATTCGATAAAGGTGCGTCAAGTTGGTGACTCACTAGTGGAATTTCGATATGAAAATATTTTGGGAATTTTGTGCTCATTTTGTGCCAATTTGTGCCGTATGTTACGAATTTTGTGCCCATTCAGTTTTCGAGATATTTCGAAATTTCAATATGAGTCACCAACTTGACGCTGTGACTCATATGTGGAATTTTGATATGGAAATATTTTAGGAATTTTGTGCTCATTTTGTGCCAATTTGTGCCGTATGTTACGAATTTTGTGCCCATTCAGTTTTCAAGATATTTCGAGTTTTCACTATGAGTCACCAACTTGACGCTGTGACTCATATATGGAATTTTGGAAATTTTCTTTTTTCGATGAATTGTGTCTATTTTGTGCCAATTTGTGCCGTATATTATGAATTTTGTGCCCATTCAGTTTTCGAGATATTTCGAGTTTTCGCTATGAATCAAGCGTCAAGTTGGTGACTCACATATGGAATTTTGGAAATTTTCTTTTTTCGATAAATTGTGTCTATTTTGTGCCAATTTGTGCCGTAGGTTACGAATTTTGTGCCCATTCAGTTTTCGAGATATTTATGAGCTTGCAACAACCGATATATTTACAGGAAATATGTGAACAAACTTCTAGTCGATCCGGCCAGACATCTGGCCTTTTTTCTTGGGAATTCCTATCTCTGAATAAACGCGGGGCTGTCGATAATATTCGAAATATTTTCAAATCCAATGTCCCACCCGTTACGTGTATCATAATATGTTCAAGCACCCTTGGTCTTCCAGATTCAAAAGTTCAAATGCTTTGGAAAATCCATGTACCGTAACTTTTTTATCGTATATTTTTTTGGGAGCTGAGAAACCATAAAATGAAGAATGTCAAACATTGGTTTTTGTGAAGTATCAAAGCTTGAATCACCGAGATTCAGATTCAAGTTAGGATCTAAACGAACAGTTCTTCCGCATTCAGAAGTTTTCAGTAATTTGCATATCCATTTGAGAATATTAAGATGTTACATATTTTATTAATATCTATACCACAAAAACCATATTTCAATTCATTCATGTTTGAGAAAAACAGTTCTGACAATGAAAAAATTAAAATTGACTAGACTAATCCGGATTTTGAACTGATAAGTGATGATATGAATGTGTCAACAGCGTAGATGAACCTATAATGGGATTCATATATCAACGTAAACATTATTTGAATTGAACTTTGTAAGTGACCAGGTACCTCTTATTGAATATGAAGAAGATTTGAAACGTCGAACATTCGAAACTTGGTTTTCTGTACCTCAACCGAATATTATGATATCAGACTAATATTTTTTATGTAAATCATTGAGAAATACAAATAACGTTCGTAAATGATTTCCTAAACGAATATTCATTCATCTTCCTCAAGAAAACCTAGGAATATTCCGAAAACTGAAGGAGCAAATTTCCAAATTAGTGACACACAGTGATAACTCGAAATATCTCGAAAACTGAATGGGCACAAAATTCGTTACTTACGGCACAAATTGGCACAAAATAGACACAATTCATCAAAAAAAGAAAATTTCCAAAATTCCATATGTGAGTCACCAACTTGACGCTTGACTCATAGTGAAAACTCGAAATATCTCGAAAACTGAATGGGCACAAAATTCGTAACTTACGGCACAAATTGGCACAAAATAGACACAATTTATCAAAAAAAGAAAATTTCCAAAATTCCATATGTGAGTCACCAACTTGACGCTTGACTCATAGGGAAAACCCGAAATATCTCGAAAACTGAATGAGCACAAAATTCGTAACTAACGGCACGAATTGGCACAAAATAGACACAATGTATCGAAAAAAGAAAATTTCCGAAATTCCATATGTGAGTCACCAACTTGACGCTTGACTCAGTGAAAACTCGAAATATTTCGAAAACTGAATGGGCACAAAATTCAAAACTTAGGGCACAAATTGGCACAAAATGAGCACAATTTATCGAAAAAAGAAAATTTTCAAAATTTCATATATGAGTCACAGCGTCAAGTTGGTGACGTCACAATGAAAACTCGAAATATCTCGAAAACTGAATGGGCACAAAATTCAAAACTTACGGCACAAATTGGCACAAAATTGACACAATTCATTGAAAAAAGAAAATTTCCAAAATTCCATATGTGAGTCACCAACTTGACGCTTGACTCAAAGAAAACTCGAAATATCTCGAAAACTGAATGGGCACAAAATTCATAATATACGGCACAAATTGGCACAAAATAGACACAATTCATCGGAAAAAGAAAATTTCCAAAATTTCATATATGAGTCACAGCGTCAAGTTGGTGACTCATAGTGAAAACTCGAAATATCTCGAAAACTGAATGGGCACAAAATTCGTAACTTACGGCACAAATTGGCACAAAATGAGCACAAAATTCCTAAAATATTTCCATATCAAAATTCCACATATGAGTCACAGCGTCAAGTTGGTGACTCATTTTGAAATTTCGAAATATCTCGAAAACTGAATGGGCACAAAATTCGTAATATACGGCACAAATTGGCACAAAATGAGCACAAAATTCCCAAAATATTTTCATATCGAAATTCCACTAGTGAGTCACCAACTTGACGGACCTATTCGATAAGAGGTTTGAATCTCATTTTGACAGTATAGATACTTCTCACTTTAAAGAGATGAAAAACTGGGTTTAAGTCTTCTCATTATTGAAAGTATGAATATTTGTGGTTAAATTGATTGAATAAATTGATATTTTCTGTAGAAAGGAGGTACTAGGTATTTAATTTAGTATTCGCACAATTTTGCCTTCTTGTTACCTCGTGACCCATAAAATAAATCATAATTAGTATTTTAGTGACATTGAGAAGAAGTTTAATAAAGGGACAAGAATTGTGGTTGCTTTCCTTCTGGATAAAGAAAATTAACAAATTGACGAATTCAACAATCTACAAAAATAATAAAACATTTACAAATCGATTGAAAAGGATTCTGGGGTTGTTGTTTTGGGGTTTCATGTTTTAATGTTACTTTCTTAAAAAATATTGAATAATATTAAACAAACTAAAAAACTTCGGAGCTATAAAAACAAGTAATATTCCGAAGTTTTTAGTTTCTTCATCAGGCCATCTGATCAAATCATCATTGTCAAATTGAGAAAACAACGAATCTGCATATTTAACTGTTTTATCTGATAAAGAAGTCTGATGTAGATTTCATGAATTCATTTGATGTTATGAAATTGGTGCAAACATATACCTACGTATAGTTCGTTTCGAAATGATTGCCATCAGAGCAAGCCATGGAATTCCAGCCGGGGCTCAATTTCTAGTTACAAAAAGTTCATCATAGATTGAAATATATCAATATAACCTATTAAATGATTGAATATATTTTTCAAGGCAAATAAATATGAAGAATTTTTCGTGAAAATATATTATTTTTCATCATTGTTGTATTGAATAATTTTCAAACTCAGCTTCAATTGCAAAAGAGAAACAAGCTGAGATAGATGATGACTAAAATATACACACCCATTCAGTTTCGCTGTAGATCAAGCATGGGAATTGGAAATTCAGGATTGATAATAAAAAAAGCGTGGAATGCTTCAACATGAAATCTTTCAGGATTTCGAGGAACTCCAATGTAGAGATATCATTCATTAAATAAATGAGACTACATCAAAGATAACTAAAAGTTCGTTCTTTATAAAGACCCTTTGGCAATCTTTGCATTCTTGATGACTGATGAATATCGAAAATTCAGCCAAGTTCTCGCCCTGTGTTTTTTTCTGAGTATTGTGGAACAAAAAGTATAAAGCTGACCTGACATTACACTTTCATAGCAAAGGAATTGAAACAAATAGAAAATATTTGCTGACAAATTGTGAATCATTTGAAGTGTGAAATGCTATAAAATAGATCACTTATTATTTGTATTTATTGATATGTACTGCCCATTTCATGATTCAATAAATTATATACCAAATGTTGATTTTGATTAAAATTCAGTTATTTTTCAGGCAGGTCAAAGAAGATGTACAAACTGATTTATTCATTGTTTTTGATTTTAGAAAAAATAACGTCGCATAATGTCTCTTTGAAGGTATAATAATGTGGAAAAGGTTTCCATCCACTGCTCACTCCTGATTGTAATGACTTGTCTTGCCTTTTTTTTCTCCAAAATTAAGACAGGTCTAGGTGAAAACTGAAATTTTGAGACTCATTTATTTATCAGAAAACACCCCGAAAAAGTAAATGATTGTTACCTGAATAACTAGCAAAACGCGATTAATACTGGCAGAAATACCTGCTAAATTGTTGAGAAAAACTCTCAGTCCCGACGATAAACTACTTCACGTTCCCTTGTAGTTAGGCGAAGCGAGAGGTATCTTGATGAATTTCAGTCATTTTCAATTCGGTTATACTTGATAAATATTCAAATCCAAAACAACTTTGTCGATTTAATCCAGAACATAAGCATAAAGAAATAAATTTGAAATATATTCAGGAGGTTAATTCAAACTCTGAAATGTCAAAACTTAGTGTTTTCAATCAACACCAACCTAATTCCCAGAACTCAAAAGTTACTAATGGGATATTACCAACATATTTTCGAGATTTCACAGCCGCCCGAGATGCCAATCATTTTGAAACGGACTATAGTAGAATTTGCATAAATATTCTTTTTTCAGGGGCTATGTCACAGAATGTAGATAAAAACTCTGAAGAGTTTTAGATAATGCTTCGTTTGAATGATTCATATTGTTGAAACCACGAAAATGACAAATCCCTCTCATATCGAGTGCTTCAAATTCAAATTGGCACTGGAGCATTTCCACAACTTTTTGGTTAACGTATAAGTTAGGTCCTCATGCATTCTCGTCAGAAAACCGTTATTCGAAATATTAAAAAAAATTCCCGACTTAATGAAATGTAAAGGCATTCCCATTCTGAATATAAGTTCCTGAACTGATGCTTTCATTATTATTTTCTACAATGACTAAAATATTCATGTTGGTACCTTCTCAAATTGACGCTTCCAGTGAAGCATCCGTTTCTCAGTGGCGACAAAAATTATCATCTACGATCTGAGCATTTGGCGTTCTTGCATCTCTGCATTTTCGAGATACCCGAGAGCGAGCGAACGCCGAACATTTAATAATTTCCGAAATTATCCGCGCAAGAGCAACGGCGGCAATTACGATATCAGAATGCGAAACAGTGGTCGCGATGGGCTAAACGCCGTTTAAATCTCGATTACATTGTGACAAATTACAGTGCACTTATTCGAGAACTAGTCTGCATATGGAAGGATACGGCGACTGGCCGCTTCGGCGATAATTGTCAAAATATTCGGTCGACATCCTGACCACGTCGACAAAAAAAATAAAAACTTACTGGTCCCCATTAATAAATCATCCATTATGCGGTTAGCTACAATTGCAATTCTTGGACATTTTTAATTGGTAATTTCTTTATATTTCTCGGATAGCTGAACATGTCCCCTGAATGCTGAAAGAATTTTTTAATTGGGCTTGCCATTTTAAGTACGCAGATTTCTGTTTTATCACTTCAAAATCATTCATTCAAATCGAAGAAAGCATTCACTCATTATTCAATATTTTTTTTTCATTTCCATTGATTAAAGACTCATCTCTCTGGAGTTGATTTCATTGTTATACTTTCACCAGAATTTAGTGAAACTTGTTTCGTAGTAAAACTTGTTTCAATTCCAACACCTACATTAAATAGTTAATTTGAATTTTTCTCAGTGCAGGAAACTTCCCTTCTTTCCAAAATTTTGGAGAAATCCAAACATTTTCGATTATCGATTTCTCTTGTCCCCGGTCCAAATCTTTTTATATTACTCCTATAGACTTAAGGCGGGTTGTTGAAAATGTGATGCAAGTTTCAACAGAAAAACAACCTGGCACTATATCATAAGTAACGGTTGTTGTTTGAAATTTTTTCGAGATTTTGGCCGAAATACATTAGGAATGAAGGCCTCAGTATGAGGGGCATTGTCAGGGTGCGAAATCTAAAATGATTTATAATATTTTGCATCGACGAATAGGCTGCCTGAAGAGCCGGTATCATAAAACATTTTTTTATTTTTGTATCCCTTTGTATGCATTCTGAAAGATTACTGAGACAACTTCTCAATGCTCTCAATTCATGACTTAAGAAAAAATCTTCATGAGCACTTCCTTAATCCAGAAAAAGCTTCGAAATATTTAATGATTGAGTTTTTGAATTTTTGTTTGCTTGAGTTCTTGAAATTTTTGATATAAAGTATACACGGTGATGCAAATCAAGTGTGAAAAACTTAGTGATAAAACACATCACACCATTTGAAACAGAACTTGCTTTTGAGGAAGGGACCTCAACCTCTTCGCTTCTGAACTGCGCGGTATTGAAATTCACGAAAAATATAATCTCTCCTTATAGAATTCTTGTTAATTGATGTACTGTTGTAGGTTTTGGATGTTCCGTATTATGTGTACAACCGGTATAAATAATGCTGATTTCGTTTGCCATTTTGATTTATTCTTTCGGAGAAATCCTGATATACTTAGGGCCCGTTCCACTTAGTGATCACAACGCTCAAAATCGTTGAATTGGACCGCTAAAGGAGCATTTTGAGCGTTGTGATCGCCAAGTGGAACGGGCCCTTAAACACTCCTGACATCTACGCCACACATAACAGTGTTTTTGGAGAAATTGCTTCATATTTCTATTTGAAAAAAAAGTATTTTCGTGGTTTTTTGGTCAGATTTTTGTGTTCTGAGATAATTGAACTTATAAAATGTATTTTCAATCCTAGCGTAAGCAAAGTTTCAAGGAAATGGAAATTGTACAATTTATATTCAATGTATATGATGTATTGTTTCATTAAAAAAAATTAAAGTTTTCCACACTCTGTCTGAATCCTCCTGTGTAAAGGTATCAATTTTTTTTCGATTTTGAGTTCCACTATGAGTTTAGTGCTGAGGAATTTGGTGTAATCAAGGACACTTTTCAATCTTCAGCATTGATCAGTCAATTTGAATTTATTAATATCGAATTCATGAATTCGAGCAGATGTAAATTCCAAAAATTAGATGTAAAATAATTCAGGAAGTGAAATATGCAGATAATCACACTCTCAGTGGTATAATAACTTTATTTGGCGCATAATTAATGGTGCCAACGTTTACACTTTGTGTGTTAAACAAAACGGTTGTTGGTCGCGTCCTTCCCTGCGTAATTTGAGGAGCATGAGTATTTTTTCAAACAACGTGCTATCAGAAACACGTTTCATCATTTGAATAATGTTCTTCCACAGAGCAATATCGAATATAAAAAGTTTGTAATAGGTTATTTTTTCTGTTAGAAATTTATATTTATCCAATTCTAGTGTCTTTTAAAATAATTTTGTTTAAGTCTTGTTCCTCTACGAAAAGTTCACTCTACGAATATACCTTACTTACAGATGATGTTGATTTACAACTTCTTTTTCCAAATTGGAAATATTCGTTTTGATAAGTGGTTTGTTTCAAACAATCGAATTGGACTCAAAAATGAAGAACACCGTTTCCAATTTAATTTTTCTGCATCCCAATATTTTGGAACTTTCAAGGAACGTTCGTGATCTTTGCTTTTTGTCACGACTAAAATCTAGTCTCTGTTTTGTAATTATAATACTATCTTTTGACGTCAGGGAGCCTTCTTCAGGATAAGAAGCGGAACAGAATAAAAAAATATCACAAAAATTATGCAGATAAGACACAAATCAAATATACAGTGTGTCCCAGGATGAATTTTAGGTACATACTTCTACCATACCTATATGGGGTCAACTATCGGAATAACGAAATGGCCACTTGAAAATATGTCCTTGCCAGTATACCTACAGGATGATTTATTCATTCAGACCGAAATTTCATTCGACTATATTTCTGGTAATGTATATCAGAATTGAATGATTTTTGAATCTGTTGAAAATTAGGAACTGATAATTTTTTAACATAACAAGCTAAACCTGTAAAAAATCAATTAATATATTACTGTCCTATTTCACGAGGATTTTTTTTCTGTTGGTATCACTTCGATACCATGTTCATCAGCTAATTTGGAGACGTAATCACACTTGTCTTTCGAAATTCCTTCGATATTCAAATTCAAAATGCAAAAATTCTTGCTCTCTGGTCGTGAGGGTTTTTCAAACCGGATACGGCCTTCCAGGTGATGATTTTTCGGCACTTCAGATGTTTGAAGACCGCTACGGGACCCCAATGAAAGGAAATCATCTCCCATAGATAAACCAAACATTTTATAACACAAGAAAACAGAATATTTTTCAGGACCAAAAACTACGACATATTCCGAGAATTGTCCATCCATAAAAAATTAAAAAAGGACAGAAACATGTTATGTTCAAAACCATGAAGAGTGCTCTAGTAGATTTGTTCTTAGTGAGTTTTTATTGTAATTTATACCCATGGTGTTCTTCCACCATGATTTATACCTATATTTGAATTTTGTTTCATGTGTCTCCTTTGATTATTTGTATTTCTGTTTTTCAATCTTGAGTAAGCACCATAACGGACCGAAAAAAGTATACAATATTATACATATTTCTGTTCCAACACTTTCCTGGGATGAGATCAGCCTAAAATTAAATATACTTGATGAGAAACTTATTTCATCCCCAGAATAAAATCACAATGAAATTTACAAAATAGTAATACCGACCGTTCCCATCCTTCGAAGAGGATCAAAAATGCCATTTCCTTCAATTAACAAGTTAAACTTGAAACACAACGACTTCAACGAACACTTAATGGACTTTATTGGTGAACCCGAAATCATAAATAACCAGGTAGGTTGAAGACAGGTAGGTAAGTAGTGCAATGCAATGTAATTAAAACGAATTCAAACCGAGCTCATTTGTACCTAAACTGCAGTTTTTATACATATAGTAATCTCGAAGATGTATTAACCATTAAATGCGCTTGCGTTATTTGCGTGTTTCATCTCGGTGAAATTGAAGACGTCGGTGTTTATGATGACAGCAAATTAATTGCTCGAAGACCAAATGACTTATGTTTTCATATAGATGGAACATTTTTCATTCGGAAAAAATTTCTCGCACAGAAGACGTAGGACGTTCATAATTGGTGTTAACCTGGATCCGTTCTCTCTCATTATTTCTCTTCTTCTAGGGGAGTGAATTCGTTGAAGAATTTGTTCGGGTTCTTACAAGTTCCTGTCAGATTGAAAATCCAATCAGATGAAATTGTTTTAAATATATTTCTTTTTTAGAAAAAGGTTTCATCATTTTACCGAAAACTTATATATGTTCACCAGAAGATGTTTTTTAATTTAGGGTACACGTCAAGGGGGATGCTCATTCAGATCATCACTCCACAAACGCTCCATTTTTTAGTGTTGAAAAGTTCTTTCAAAACTTAATTCCTCAAAGACTTGAACTTCTCAAATGTATCAAAGTCTCATATCTCAAGCCACCAGTGCAGCACCACAAAGAGCTTCGACTGTAAAATTAGTTCTTCCGCCAAAAAAAATTATCACATGATTTTCCCAGTCAATATAAGGGTTGACGCTAATGTATTGAAAAAATTTGATGTTTCGTAAGTACGCAATGCAGAAAATCATTGATGTGACGAAAAAAAATTATAAATTTTATGTAGGTTCTGATTGTGATTCGGTCCTATGTATGTAAGATAAGTGGAATGATAACCACTGTTCCCCACGACTCTTCTTATATCAAATTTTATGACGAAATGTCAGTATACCATCTCTAGATATGTGATAATGAAAATGCAACACCTGGTGTCGCAAGCATTTTGACTGAATTTCCTTTCATCACATGTTATGAAATAAATAATCTGTAACACTTTCGAAAATATACATAAGAAAATCTATATCTATAATACGATTTTATTGTCATATTGATTAAGAAAAGATTTATTTGTCATACTCGAGATGTATCCTTGATGAAAATACAGGTATTCTACTTCATTCCATTTCAACGGGCGTGCAGAAAGTATAGTCGTTCATTTGGCTGCAATGACAATCAGATGCTCGTAATTCCTCAGGCTCTCTGCGGCTCTCCCTTGAATTTTCTTTCTCACCTTGACACACAATATACTCTTACTTAAAAGGTCTGAATACATGGTGTATGCATCTTTTTTCAAATGGAAGGATATAAGACCAGTTTGAAAATATCAGAAATGTTTTTTGGCGAAGATGCAATGTCATAGTTGATCCATTTTGCTCTGCTGAACTTTATTGATTAGAGCCATATTTCTTGTTGTCAAGAAAACCTCTCTAGAATTTTTTTGGTTTATTATTTTAATATGAAAGTTCATCGAAACTAGGGGAATACAATAGTATAAAAACTATAAAAGAATGTGACCACTAAATGTTGAGTAAAAGACAAAATACGATAATGCCGATTGAAAACTATATGCTGGCGAAATGAATGTGTGATAGCCTTCTACCAAACTCATGATAATGAAAATGTCCAGAACACTATTATTTCTTGTTTGGAAAAAATTCATCGAATAATTTGAATAAATCAACACGAATCTGTCAGGATTTGTTAAAAGCGTCACCTACAATGGAATAATCGAAACAGTCCTCATATTATCAAATAAGCGAAACAAACTTGAATCAGTGTATACACCAGTGGCGTAGCGAGCTGAATTCGCGCCCGGGGCACAAAACCTTTTTAGCGCCCTCCTTCTAAATTCATAATGGCATATAATATTATATGTGAAATACACTCGCAAATTACAGAATGAATGAATTAAGATAAATAAAGTCATAGTCTCAAGCAAGGCCTTAAGTTTTGTACAAAAAAAAAGAAAACAAGAATAGATTTTGAAATGTATATACGATCATCTAGAATTACTTCAAGATATACGTCTTTCATTTATTCATTTTATATACTTATGAAGAAATATTGATAGAAACGCAGTTTTAAAACTTAAAAAAAGTAAATATTCATTATCTTCAAGGAGATAAAAATTTAATAATAATAAGAATATACGAGTAGTACTTATAAATATAACTTATTACTATGTATGAATTTTCCTTATTTTTGATGAATCAAATTCATCAATAATGTCATTAAAGTTCATCTTTTCGAAATTTTCTCTTTCCACACTTAAAAATGCCAAGTTCTCAGGCTATCTCGTCCCATCGTTGATCGTAGATATGTCAGAAGTAATTTTGATTGATCGTTGCTGCTAGCAATTGAAGCTGAGCTACATAATTCGTTGAAGAATTCTATTCCGTTGAAACAGTTTTATATAAAATTCACCCAAATTTTTACAATTTTCTTCAAGGTTGTTGTCAACATTATCCTTATTATAAATTTTCAATATCTAGTGAAAATCAAAATTTGATATCAGGGTCACTTAATCGTGAACATATTTCTTAGTGGAGATGATCAAGAATGCCCCTCATAACGCGAGAAATTTCACTTTCGGGGGAAAAACCAACATCACTAACTAATTTACTGGATATTTTCTGCGTCTTATCACACGTTGTATCAATATCCCATTTTTCGCAGATTGACCTTTTTACAGAGCTGGTCCCGAATTTCGGCTAGTTTAGTCGCTAATGATTCAAGATCATGAAACGCTTATCTAAAATTCAATCCAGATCCTGGACCTCAGGACCTTGTGATCTGAGCTGTACACGATCAATTCTCCTCAAGATTTCAAATCAGAAATGAACTAAAATTAGGAAATTGAAAGTAAGTCTATTTTATGATGGAATTGTAGCTTCACTTCTGTTGTCACTTGTATTGGTGTGCCAGTTTTTCTAATAGTTCTCTTATCTTCCCTAGCTCATCAACAATATCCCTATCCGCTTATATTCTGGCGCCCCATTGTGTTTCAGATTCACGTTTGATAGTTTTTTTTCACGGCAATTTTTTATTTTTCCATCGTGACGAGAACAAACATATGTTTTCAATTATTCCAAAGTATGTCACAACGATTGAGTCATGTTTAGCTGCAGCAAATCCCACTCAATCCAGCAATTTTTTTGTTTTGCTAACCATTTGGCGCCTCTGTATGAGTAGCGCCCGGGGCATGATGCCCCCTCTTGCCCCCCCCTCGCTACGCCACTGGTATACACCATGTATTTAGACATCTTATTCAAAAGATTATGAAACTATAGCAATCAAAAATCAAATACTCACTGAAATCCAAAGTCGTTTTTAACTTGTGTTGAAATTTCTAAATAGAAGAGTTTGTTATTAGTGAGTTTTATATATTTTTTCAAATTCATGAATCATTGAATTTGAGCGAAATTTTATATCGGGAAATAATGTATCTCTCCCTGTGAGAGAAAGTCCGCATTTCATCTCAAAAGATTGACTCTGGATAGTCCATCGCTCAACTTGCTATTTGTTGAAGCTAGGTTTTGAAAAAACGTTGATAGGTACCTGACATGAATTTAAAAACATTTTGATGTTCGGAAATTATCAAAAAAGCCAATTTTTCCACAAATATCTAGAACTCACATAATTTTGAACATCAGAATTAAACTGATACATAAAGTTTCTCCAAGAAAATTTTCCGATCATCCTCACTGATTATTTTATAGAAATGTTATTTTGAATCTCTATCGAATATTTTTAAATTTTTTTCTTAATGAAGTTTAGTACTGTCAATATCATGATGAATTGCCTCCAAAAAACCCCACTCGAATACTTCGGTAAAATCTGATCATAGCAACCAGGCATTAACAAAGCGAAGCCAGCTCCCGTACTGACAAGAGTAACCTCAGAATCGACCTTAACGTCAGAACTCTCGATTGAACTGTTCGAATATCCTCTTAAAATTCGGATACGCGTCATTCATATCTGGCAATTAAGTGTACAGTTACGATATAGAGATGCTCTCCCGGTAGGCAAGCAGCTCGTGCTCTTTTTCCGCCTAATTATAATAGCATTCCAGATGCATACGCATACACACTGCACAGATTAAAATATGCAAATCGACCCGCAGTTTTATCTGAACTTGCCGTATCGAGAGAGCCTTATAAGTCGCTCGGTCTCGCGTTCACATTAGAAAAAACGACTCGAAAATTGAGAAGCCAATTATGGCCCTCTTATGACAAGGAAGTGACCGAAGAATGCGTCGATTTTTGTCGTTATTGCAATTAATGAAATCGAAGACCACTGGACGGCCAATTAAAAATGAAAAGGTGGTCGGCCGTAAGGAGAACTGATAAAAACGGCTGACGCCCAAGATTCGTTAAAACTCATCTTTGCAATGAAAGTTATCGATTTTTTCGTTTTTCGATAAGGTCAATGTGTCAACATTCGGCGGATTTCGATAATGAAGACTTATAATATCTCGATTCGATGGCTCCGGCTCATCCAGGCGATTGGAAGTAACGTCGAAGGCGTTCCGACTTCAGTTGAACGATTTTAGTGGATCAACTTCGAGTTAAAACGTTTCTTATGGAGCATTTATACGGCGACAATTGACGAGCCATTCCATCAAGCCAATCCATCAAGACATTCCATTAAAAGTTTCAAATTCGCGTTATTCATGTAGACAGTTTCTATCAGAATACAGGTAATTAGTAAGTTTATTTTCAGTTGTTCAGAGATCGATAGACTGAAATCAGGACGTTCATTGAAAAACCTATCCATTCTCTCGATAAGAGAGGGAATAGATGTTTTGGAGGAATAAAAGAGTTTACTATTATTATTACTACTATTATTACTATCATTACTTATATTAAAAATTGTAAATTTCGTGTGGTTTGTTGGTTTGTGTGCGTTTGTCTTCACACAACTCCGGAACCAGTTATCCGATTGTGATTTTAATGGGAATTCCACTATAGTGTGCAGAATTCACTTGAGTAGACTTTCGTGTGAATTTCATTCTTTTATAATAAAGAGATGACGAAGAATATCCATTTCACATGAACAAGTCGTGAATAAAGCCGTCAATTTCAGGCTTTCATGACCGCCGCTGGGTTAACTATAAGGTAAAGCAGAAAATATGGGGTACAATTTGATGGAGCTCGAAAAGGTATATGAAAAGTGTGCCATGATGTATGTGTAACTTGTGAGAATAACTCACAATATCGAGTTACAACATTTCTAATTCAATCCGACATAATGTTGCATTTGAAAGAAGCACTTGACAGGCAAAATATATAAAAATGAATGTGACTCTTATATGCGGAATTTATTCCTGATGAAAATTGCTCTTAAAGTATAGTTATTTTATTAATATTTCGTTAGATATGACAGGTTGAAGAAATTTGAATTTAGGAGAGAAAAATAATATATTCGGATCTCAGTATCACATAGCGGTTACTCTTCTAGGCGAGGTTGTAAAAGAAGGGGCAGAATCGATAGAATGATGATGTCGATTGCGACGCCCTGGTCTTTTTTCCATACATTTACCTTTTTTGTAGTTCTAGCCTTATACCAAATCGTAAAAGAATCATCAGAAAAATACAGAAAAAACATAAAAATGGAAACAAACAAAAAAGACAAAAGCTAGAGTCAATTTAGATCGCTTCACTACGCCCATGAAATTATACCGCGCCTCTCCAGGGCGTCGCGACGCACAGTTTGGGAAGCACTGGCATAGAGAATAGAGGCAAATAATAATAACTGAGATATAGTGCAATCTCAACCAATTTAGGACACAGTGTACTACGCCTGAAACGACTGTAGTATATGATGAAGAAATTAATCATAACATATCAGATGATGATGAAGATTAATGATTAAACTCATTTTTTATTCCCTCAGACGAACTCATATATAAAGTTCAGCCTTACAGAAGAAAGTTCATTTTCGTTCATATTTTACACCCTTTTCGAGTCGGCTGGCAGGTTTTTTTTTTGAACTTTACAATAAATGAACAAAATCATATGAAAGTTTCAAGCTTACAGGAACAAGTTTATTTTTTTTACATTTTCAAAGATATAGGGGTTGATGACGAGCAGGGGTGAGGGGTGCCAGGCAATGATTTTTATCCTCAGCAAGCTATGAACTACCACTATAAGAATTTCTAGCCTTACAGACAAACCGTAGGGTTCACTAGCTCTTTGACTATTAATTCATTTGATGCCCATCATTAGCCCCATCCAAATGGAATGTCATCTTGGATCAAATTGAAAATGTTCAAATTGGTTGTTGCGGGTTATCCTGGACACATGGATATCAGAGAGATGATCATAGATATCTGAACTTGGTTTCTAGTTACAGGGGGTTTCTGAAACTTCATTTCGTTTTATTTGTAATTTATGTTCGGGATATTCGGAAAAGTCGAAAACATTTGTTTCATTAATTTTCACAACAAGATGCTCATAACGGATCAATTCAGACAAATAGGGTGGACGAATTAGACAGATGGTGTTTTCCAAATCAGATACCCCGAACTGTTAACGCAGTTTTATTTAGTATCAGATATAACTAGAAGCTTTTCGCAACCGGTACTTCAGAAAATGTCATAAGTTTGTTTTGTTTTTCGAGTTCATTTTTGAAATGGGACACCTTAAAGAAAATTTTTTATTCATGATTTAAGATACTCATACGAGTATATTTAAAATTTTCACCTTTAGCTTCATCCGGAGTTTTTCTACCTGACATGGCGGTGTATATATGTACATTGTTCCTCGTGTCAATGGCGAAGATGTATAGATACGTTGATTTAAATTAAAAAAAAAAAATTATTTCATCTCTTGTTTTATTCGTATCAAGTTGCCTTTTCAAATTAAGATGATATCATATAGAGGGAGAAATTTTTCAACAGTATTTTTTATTATACAGGGTGGCCATTTGAAAACGAAACAGACGAGATTACAGACGAAATAAATTTTTTCGATAGAAATGCTCGGACAGGTCGATTTCTGTTTCGAGGGGGACAACTTAAGATGTAGGTTACGGACGCATAGCGCTTCAACCCTTGCTACTACAACCCTCACCCCCAATTTTTGAATAGGGAAGATGGGGTGAAAGATTCCTCATTTGAAAGGTATTTTTATACTGATTTCAGCACAGTAATTGTTTTTTCATTTTATGCATTAGTTCTCGAAATATTCTTGACTAAGCATTTGAAAATGAAGTGGTGTTTTCATGGCACTTGTAGTGTTTTTTTGTGAAAAACCTTTCAGAAGAGGTATCACTCACCCCATCTTCCCTATTCAAAAATTGGGGGTGAGGGTTGTAGTAGCAAGGGTTGAAGCGCTATGCGTCCGTAACCTACATCTTAACATCGACCTGTCCGAGCATTTCTATCGAAAAAATTTATTTCGTCTGTAATCTCGTCTGTTTCGTTTTCAAATGGCCACCCTGTATTCATTATTCCAAGGCAATACTAAACAATTGGAATGAAGCACAGAACGAACTCGAAAGAACATTTGATTATGTATTTACATTAGCGTTCTTATTATTAAATATTCCAAATATATTTCAAACAGTAATTTTTTCAGAAATGCCTTGTTACTCGAATCCTGAGCAAGATATCTACGATCAGGGGACCTATTCTCGAAATCATTGGCAACTCTACGCATACGCATTTTTACGAATGTCAATTTGCGTTTCAAAAACAGCATTGTTGACAACTTCGGAAGGCAGTATATCGTCATGACAGATCCTATGGTGTTCGAGGGAGGTAATGGTGACTTTTATACATCACAGCTATGTGAGTTGGATTGTTCAGAGGAATCGGTAGATATGATGGTGTGTGTGAAGATTTCTGTTTCATCGAGGGTGCTTTTTTGTGATACTGTTATATATTCCCCCGAAATCAAATATTGCTCGTTATGATGAAGTTTTCGAAGCTCTAGAGGATTTTAAATATTCTGCATCTGTTATCGTTTTAGGCGATTTCGATATTTCTGCTCTGCAATGTTATTATAAGACGAATGAGTCATCAAATTTGCTTCTTAGGTATCAATCATTTGTTAATTTTTCAAATTTTGTTAAAAATTGTAATAATGAATTACTTGATTTAGTTTCAACTTCTGAAATGTGAAGTTTTGAATGATCTTGAGCCGATGACACCTATAGATTCACACCATCCATGTCTTACAGTAAACCTGTCTTTGCAGAGCGGAGTGATGAAAATAGTTTTGCCCTGTATCAAACAATTTAATTTTCGTTAACTTAATGACCAGAAATTTGCTACACTTGTGGGTGGTACTGATTGGAATTTTTTGATGAATGATGAAGAAGTTCAGGAAATAATTTCTCAATTTTGTCCTCTTGTCAATGGTTATACCCATAAGTACACCAGTTGGTATACGAGAGATCTCATTGAAAATATATGCGACGAGCTGTAAAAAAAGGAATAGAAACTTCGTACTCCGAATTTATAAGGAGATCCGAAGACAATTAAAGAGAAAATCCGCATGACTTCTGGTCTTTTTTGAATTCCAAGGAGGATAAAACTCGTATTCCCGGTGAAATGTATGGTAATGGCGAAAAATTTTCACCTCCGCAGTCCATTGTTGATGCCTTTGCAAATGAATTTCGGAGTGTTCATTATAATTCAGAGGGTCATATGAGATCATGTGATGCTTTGGATGATTCATTCCATTCAGCCTTACTGACTCTTTTCGAATCAATAATATTCCAGCAGACCTAGTATTAAAAGCAGCATAGATGTTGAGAGGTAAAATGAGATGTGGTCCAGACAATATTCCAACTACACTGGTTAAGAATCATATGAGTGTACTCCTCAAACCTTTATTGTTTATTTATAATTTGATTTTCAAGACCAACAAATTTTCTGGAATTTGGAAGATGTCACGTATTTATCCGGTGTTCCAGTCATGGGCGACCGCTGATATGGGCGACCGCAGAATTTTTTCTCAGGGGGGGCCAAATACTGATTTGATCAGGCGCAGGCGAAATCAGTATTAGGTTTTGCTCAAAAACAAGGAGGGAATCAAAATCTCTCTGCCCCCCCCTGCGGGCGCCCATGCCTGCTGATATATGAAACTACAGACCTATTGCCCTCAACTTCGCTTTTTCCAAGTTATATGAGATTTTGCTCTTCGACTTGATTTATGTTTTCTATAAATTATCAGAATGTCAACATGGATTCATTCGCTCGAGTACAGTCATAAATCTTCGTACCCTTAAACAGTATGTGTCGGATGGTTTAGATAATCGAAAACAAATAGATGTAATTAACACCAACTTTATCAAAGCTTTTGACAGGGTATCACATAGATTACTTTTGAAGAATTTGGGTCGTTTTGGTATTTCACCGAATATTGTGAGGTTGTTGAAGTCTTTTCTCAATGACAGACATTTATATGTGGAGTTGAAGTGGGTCAAATCATTACATTTTATTTCACGCTCAGGGGTATCTCAGAGTTCCAATTTGGGGCCCCTCTTATTTCTAATATTTATTGATGATCTATGCAGTGTAATTAGTTCGGCGAAACTTCTGTTTGCGGATGATTTCAAAATCTTCAGAGTGATTCGCGATGATCATGATTTTTATATGCTGTAGGAAGATATTGGATGTTTATGTGAATGGTGCAATGTTAATGAACTGCCATTGAATAACGGTGAATGCAAGGTTATGAGTTACTCAAGAAAAGCAACTACTAAAAATTTCAAATTTAATATTGAGAACAATGTATTGACCAGAGTACACGAATATAAAGATTTAGGTGTTTTGTTCGATAGCAGGCTTTCGTTCGACATGCATATCGGTAATATTATTTGTGAGGCCAATAGAACTCTAGGTTTCATATTGCGCAATTGCAAGGATTTTTTGAACATATTAGCTATTCAGTCAGTATATTTCAGTTTGTAAAAAAAATTTTTTGAAATTTTTGAACTAAAAAAAAACAAAATGTTCACCCTATTCGGCATATAACTCTTTACTGGTTGAGTTTAACTTCGTAAGTTTGAGAAAGAGGAGAAAGATTTTAGGTGCGATCTTTGCGTTCAAATTAATTACCTAATGGTCAAGTTGATTCGATGTATTTGTTATCTCTTTTGAATTTCAATGCACCCCCTATTGTATCCAGAGCAAATTTAACTTTTAGAATTAGTGTTTCCAATACTCAACATCACTTTCATAGTCCTGTGGCATCTATCTGCAGAAGCTTGAATGAATTGTCCTCAGTTGATATGTTTTCCTTAATATTGTTCAATTTAGGAGGCAATTGTATTTATTGATAAGAAACTGACTTTTGTTGTTGTTTGTGCTTTTTTGGTTTGGCCTCGGCTGACGATGGCTAGAGGTATTATCATACATGTATGTATTTGCTACTTATTTACACTTGTAATTGGGCATTTGCCTGTTGAATGTAATAAAGATAAATAAATAAATAACATAGTGTATAGGTAACCTACGAAATTTCAGGTGGGAATAGCTGTCCTAGTTATTGCCACAAATATAATTGAAGAGGAGTAATTGAAAGATTCGAGAAGTTATAATTTTTGTTTTGTGAAAATTAACTTTACATAAATGTATCCAACTCACGAGTTATCAATGTGAGGTGCTAATAACAGGTGCTGAGCTATTTTTCGTTGTGGATCGGGATCTTTCTATTATGTGTGCTATAAAATAAGCGGAAAAACACAGTTGATCTATTTTACCCCTTCGACGGTATCTAAATTTTATGAGAAAAAAGATTGGAGGTCCTAGAAGGTTGTTTTCAAATGTCTGGTTGTTCTCGAGAGACTTTGGGTGATCGTCGAATTGTCGGAAATTTTCAAAAACATTTTCGCCAACCATTATCTTCTACCTTCATGTCAAATTCATAATATCATTCAACGACGAATCCATTGACTGAAATGAAACCATAGGATTGCCAAAATTAAGAAATTAGTTAGGAATCTTCATAATTTTCCAATCGAGATACGCTTGCAAGTAGTACGTGCTGTTCGCATTTTCCCGATGATTTAAACCGCATCTAACCTAAAAGTGATCCGATTCCGATGTCACACGCGCCAAACGTTTGGCAGGTGCCTTGCTCGCCTCAAAAATATCACCTGCCTTATCCACGCCACCTTGACGAATCGAAGTTTCCTACCGCAGTTTCACGGATCCGACCAAGTCACTTGACGCCGTCTAACTACCTCAGTTGAGCCGTCGAAGGCTGGCCGCGTTCAAAATACATCCAGAATGGAATTTTTCTCAGACGTGAGGTCGCAGAAAATGCGTATATTTTATTCAAATGTCCACACTTTGCCGCTCTTATCTGATGCCGAAGATCTAATTGAATTTAGAAACTGTTATTATTAAATCGATAGCAATCTTGTTTGTTTTTCATCGGTAATTTGGCTGGCACTACAAACAGGAACCAATGTCAACACAAACAGCGGCATGTTTGAAGTTAAATGGTTTGAATCCCTGAGAACATTTTCAAGTTCTCCCCCAGATAGTTCGAAGTTTGAGAAGTGACGTGCGTGTTAAACCGAAGGAGGAACTTTCGAAGTATGTTTCAGCTTCCAGCATTATTAGAATTATTCCCATTCCTGAAGGTTCATTCAGACATAACCGATTTCCATTTCTGAATGTTTAACTTCTGAAAAATAATTGCGCATGAAATTCAATAAGAAAATTTCGTTTTGATGATGTTCTTTTCAGACAGAAGCTGCATATCCTTATAAATTCTTGTTTCATGCGTATATAAATATTCTGTACAAAAATGGTTACTGAAATTTAAGACACTATACCAGATGTTCACATCAACTAAAATTCACAAATCAACACCAACACAAGGTTTTTTAACAAAACCAAAAGAAGAATCACGAAATTGTGCCACGACGTGTGAGAAATAATTAATATTGCTGATCTCAAAGGACCTGATCTCCTCATGATACATATCACGAGATTTAAAGTGATAAAAGTTTGTTCAAGAGTATGATATTTCGAAGTTTCTCCATTCCTTCATGTCGGCCCTCGAATTGACAATGTCAGCAAAAAAATTATGTGTGCCTACACAAATTCATGAACAGCATTGACATACCTGGAAAAGCTCGGAAAAAACAGAACAGAATGTTTTCCGACAAAAAACACACATGAACGGACTTCTTCCAAGGCAAATACATGCATAACATTTAAAATCTATAATGGGGATGATAATAGAGGACAATGACAAAATGAGCAAACACATAAGAATGTATCAATATAAAAGGAAGGTCTCAAATGAGATCATTGTATAAACGAATCCAGAATACACATAATCCAAATTACTTCAGTAGAAATGCGCCTCTTTAGCCAAATTTGATCTCCCATGTTTCACAACGACTTCTGATTTCAACAAAGAAAGAACGAAATAACATCAAGAAACGGTCATGAAAAAATTGTCGAATTGAAATTGAATTTGAAAGGGTTTGAATTATTTCCCATACATTTTTGAGTAAACTTTTTCAGATACAAATGAGGATATTTCGAATTTCATAATCTCTATCAATACCAAATAATAAATGGTTTATGAGACTTTGTCATTGTTACTTGTGTCACTATGATATCGGCCATCTAAGGTCGATAATTAAATATGATCATTGAAGTTCGGCAACAGAGTTCGATTCAAGGACATCTCCCACTTTTATTACTTTCTTTCATATTATTCAATCTTCAGGGGAAGTACAGTTATATCTTCGATTATTATGAGATCTTGATTTTATGTCGTTTTCTTTTTTTGATATTTGTCTATCTTATCATTTCAAAAATAAAAACATTTCGTCTCTTTGCCTTCAGAAATGATCGATGTTTCTTATTATGACGAAAGTTTTAAGCCTGGTTCCGTTTATATGTTTTCTTTAGTTGTGATTTAGTATGGTCTCGCGATTCTCAGAAAAGTTGGCGTGCTGCGTGCTGTTAGTAATTTTACCAATAGAAAGCTATTATAATGCGGAAGTTTTCGTACCGTTCACACATGAAATCGAAGAAGACGAATTCTTCAATTTTTATTTCGGACCAACAATAGGTGAATAGAAAAGATTTCAACATTATCCAGTCCTAAATGATTCCAATTCGGAGCACAATTTCAATGTAATCCTGCTGATCTCTAAACTGAGATGATGAGGACTAACTTTTTTTAATCCACATGAATCCAATACCTACGATATTCGTTTCTATGTTCTTCTGTGAAGAAAGTTTATAAATTTTTTTCTTGAGTTCATAAGATTGATCCAAGAGACAATATCGAATAGTTCATCTATATTTATGGCTCCTACTTTATGCCTGATAACTGAGGAATAAAATAAGTTTTTTAGTTGTAAAAACTTCAATGTAAGAAAGCTTGTTGCCATTATAAAATAAAATCCGCTTATTTCACATTTCGACATCGATGCTGAAAAGGCTCTGAAATTGCATATTCTGTTATTTTTATAATCGGGATGGTTAACTCTTGGATTAAAAATTTAAATACAACTTGTTCTGATAAATTAGCGCATATATAAATGGATTAATATTTATTTATAGCTCAATTAAAATCCTCTCATCTTTCCGCTAACTGGAGGGATATTAAACTCATCGGAAAAGATCAGGAGAGTACCACTCGTTTATGACCAGTTTCATGAAACCTCTCTTTAATCGATCATTGTTTCCTTATACGTCGATATTTTTTTTCTCGCAGGACCATCATACCATGAATAAGAATCGGAGTGGTGAACTTATAATGCAACAACAACTCATCACAATAAGACAACGATTAAATAGTGGTTTTCTTTAAAATATGCGCTCAGCCGTTCAATAATTTCCCCAGCAATCTGGTTTGGACGTCGAATCCTGTCAGACAGGCGGCCTGTTATTGACTCAAAACCGTGCGAAATATTTTATTATGAGTTATTTATGTCTTTATCAGGGGAAATATCAGTTTACTTCGATTTTCTATGGAGCTTAAATTTGCACATCCGTCGTAGTCGAGTGCCTCTTCGACGATTTTCTCGCTTCCTTTGTAATCCAGCAAAACAACCATGATGTTGAGTGTTGATGTATGGGATATTGAACTAATTACCCCATTACTGGACGTTGGTATGAACCGTTTCTTTCACCGATACTGAAAAGTACATAGTAGAGCGGATATTTGTTCTGAGAACGGAACAACCAACTAGTTTTTCTGAAGGGAAAAAGGAGAAGAGTGCCGTTGAAAAATTAGTCTGACAGAATGGTTCTGCATTGGAGAACCAGGGTTGCAAGGTTTGTGCCTTAGATTCCTCTCTCGGAACAAGCATGAATTTATTGCGTGATGCTGGAGATTGGAGATACTGAATGTTTCATATCTCATCCATACCCAGTTATAGCGAGTATGCGGCGAAAACATCATTACCTGTAAAGTTATATGCCGAATTACTTTATTCTGATAAACTTACAAAAATAACTCCTTGTGGAAAAAATCTCATTATCTGCATATTAAATTCAAAAATGGATTCACAGTTATCCCGATTTATTTGCGAAAAAGTGAATTCCTCACGTCAGCTATATCCATATTTTAGAAAGGAGATGAAGTTTTTTCAACATTACTTTTATTCTAATGTATTCAATATCGACATTAGATCTTCTTCACATTTTCATAATTCCTTTTCTTTTCCTTAATTCACTCATAATAAAGTACCTGCTGAATTATAAAGAATATTTTGCTCATGAGGCCAATATTTCAAATTATAATTCAAGTTCTTTATCGATTTCACACAGAAGTTTGGTCCGTACGTACCTACCTACTCTAGCTCCTTGCACATACAAGAAAAGGTTCATTCACTAACTTGATTGGATATAGAGTACTAAATGGATCATTTAATTGAATTTCAACTTTCACTCGATCCCAGTATGATGTTTTATATTCGGATTAAATTAATTACCAAACAGTGAGCTCTTGTACCTACTTGTGAAATCCGCATTTTTCAATAAAATATTTTTCGCGGATGTTATCAATAATTTTTTTTGGTTGAAAGTAAGGAAATTGTACTCAACAAATTCCTCAGATTAATTTTATACTGATAGTGTTGTAACTTTTGTCTGCACTATGTATTTATTAGCAAAAATGCTCATCAAATTTGTTCATCAAATTTTTTCATTGAAAACTGAATTTCAACTAAACATGTGTTTACCTATGCCATCTTTTCTTGTGCCTTACTCTTGTTATTTTTTCTTTTATCTTTGTTCTCAATCATCTTCTCAAAATCCCCTGATACGGTAGCTTGTTTGCTTTCATCTTATTATTAAATTAACATCACAATTTTCGGAGTTTGCAACTTTTTTCTAATAAACTGAAATATTGTCAATTCTTGGAAAACAAGAAACATTTTCAAAGTCAAGAAGAAATTTCCACAAGAATGTGTTTATTTTATTACGATGATCAACAGAAAAAATCATTACGAGTTTGATCAAAATTTTCGATATTCTGATCATACCTAAAATCGGGATGATGGTATCTGACGAAAATTTGCTAACAACTTTTCTGCCTTAGTTGTTTCACAAGTAGAGTGTATATTGAGACGCCAAATCTAATTTGTTCGTGCTTCCATTTAATTGACGGATAAATTGTACCCACAGAATGGGTAATCTTATACCAAAATTACCTTATTTTATAATGAAATTAAAAATTTTGTTTTACTGCAAATATCCGAAAGGAAATGGAACTATTTTTTATTCTGGGAAAGTACTGTACCGTAGCGTTGTTGTTGCTTGATGTGTATTGACTCAAAAACTGAATGTATGGTTTCGCGCCTGACGTCATGTTGAGGTCACCGATGACAATGTGATCGAGAGTACAGTAGACGGGTGTGAATTCGATTTATTCTCGGAAGTTTTTATATTTCATCAATTCCATAGATGTTTAACTTAAAGGATATGATATGAAAGATGAAATACAAGGAATGAAATAAAAGATATAATTTGGTGCACCAGTTCAAAAGAGAACTTTCATATGTGTAAAATCTCTTCCTGCGAAGATCTTGTCAGAATGTTGATAACTGTTTTGGTTAGAAAAATTTAATTTCACATCCTCATACAGGCTGTACCATGAATTTGACCGGTAAAATTATTTTCAACGAGGGCTCAGCTTACAATTTCATAAGTGTAAGTTTTGATTTTATGAGATGTCTTTCTGTACATTTTTCATGTTCGTCACAATTCCGGTTTTTACGGAAAAGATGTTAACTTTTGTTTTTTCCTCGTAGGATGCATTAAGAGAAAAAAGTAAGGTCTAGGAGATAGTTTTTCTAAGAAGTTCTGGAAAAAATCTAGAAATAAACTCGAAAGTGACCTCATTTTGAACGAACACATCTCTAGAATTTCTAGATTGAAGTTGTATTTCCAATTTTTATCAAGGGAAATATTGAAGTATCTGTCGTTGAAGTCAAAAATAAATTTGCATATACAGGTGGTCAGTGTCAAAGTTAGTCATGACGAAAATGTGAAATGTCGATTTGTTCAAATTACATTATTATTTCATTATGCTTTTAATGAAATCTACAATAAATTATAATACGAAAGTATGTGTTATACTTTACCTTTTAAAAAATTGAGAGTATAACGCAAGAGCCTTTCTTATATTATTCAAAAAATGTTATAATGGGTTTTTGTTCTAGAGACTGGGAGAGGAAACCCTAGAAAAATTTCAGAAAAATGAACATCTCATGATATATTTCAATCAATGAATGACATGTCCACTTAAATTTGATACTTGATTTTCGTTTAATTTTGATTCTGAAAGAAATATTTATTGTATTGCTTCTCACAGTTTTCAACAAAATTGTTAGTATTAGTCCAAGTTTATATACACCTCTGCATTGTAAAATATAATTTTTCCTGATTTGATTCCTTTTTTAATTCAAAAGAAGTCTCTCGGAATATCGAAAAAAATTGTAAATGATTTTTTTCAATATGAAATTTGTTAGATTCACTATGAATGTGTTTTTTCCTTATTTTATTTTGATAACCATTCTGAAAGTGTTTAGTCATATTTTCAATGTGTCCATTCCTAATTCGATTGTATTCACCATTTTGTAGTTTGTTAGTCACATTTTGATTGTGATCAATTTCAATTCGAATGTGATTAGTATCAATTGGAAGTTGACAGGTGAAGAGCTTTAAAATGAATACTCAAAGAGCTTCTTCGCAATTTATGTATTTCTTGCAACTATAAAGACAGATTATTGGAGAACAGAAAATTTAAGAATTTAATTCACGATGATTACACTTGGTTCCAATTCTATAACATTGGTAGTTTTCGAAATATTGAGCTGAAAAAAACATAGTTATACGGGGTTTACCAAGTTCGACGGCCTTTTAGGCGTTTCTGGAGAACTGGACCTATTTGAAATCTGAAAATTAGGATTATGATATTGTATGACATTATCTACTGATCGAAAATATTCGTGCAGCCTGACCACTTCCAATAATGCAGGGAATAAAAAAAAATTCTTCTATTATTTTGTTTTTGAATTCGATATTCAATTGTGAATACATTCCTATTCAAATCATTGCATTCGTCATAATACTTTCGAAAATATCAAGAGAAAACTGAAGAAAGGAGGGAGATAAGTGTAGATACGTTTTCGGTATTATGTTTGTTATTCCTGTTCTTAATATCTTAGGCACAAACCGTTTTAACAATTTTGAAGTCGAAGACTGTAGAAATATTGTACATTTTTAGAATCTTCAAAAACTCGTCACAGGGTGTTTCAAATGTTGGGTCAAAAATTGGGATCAAGGTTGGTCCATAACTTTCGTTTTGCAAATGAGAACCCCATATTTTGATGATTGCGTTGGATTGCACGAAGGAAAATGAAGATAATGTTCAAACATATTAGAGCTCCTAAAATTATTAATTATTGAGTTATTCAGGTTTTTCTGATTTCATGTCGTACATAGCGTCAAATTCATAGAATTTGTTTCATATCAACAATGACCTTTGTCATAAAAGATAAATTATTCCAATAACTCAATAGTGACACACATCTTTTCTAAGTTCATTTATCATTGTTGATTGTACGACATAAAATCAGAAAATCTTAAATACCTTAAGAATTATTAATTTTTGGACCATCAACATTCTAGAACATTGTCGTCATTTTTCTTCACAGAATTAAACGCAATCATAAAAAAAATGGGGTTCTAACTTGAAAAACGAAAGTTATGAGCCAATCTTGATCCCAATTTTTGATCCAACATTTGGAACATCCTGTGACGAATTATACAAAATTCTCTTATCTAACTTTTTTCTCGATATTTTAGAAACTATTTTGACGAATGCAACGATTTGAGTACGAATGTATTCAGAATTGCATACTCTATCAAATTCGATAACAAAAAAACAGAAAACAAATTTTTGAAATTTTTTTCAATCCCTTTATAACTGAAAAAGGTCAGTCCCCAAGAATATTTTAGCTCGGTAGATAATGTCAAACAATAACATAATCCCAATTTACAGATTTCAAATAGGCCCAGTTCTCCAGAAACGCATAATAGGCTGTCGAACTTGGTTCACCCTGCATATTAGAGAGAGGACATTGATATTTCCAAACCTTCAGGTGTTTTCTTTCGAACGGATGTTTTCGCTATTCCAGTATCGTAATGAGTTCATTACAGTTCTAAAAGTAATTCTATAATGAACCCATCACAGCATTATTTTCAGAAATATTTTTCGTTTTGGGGTTGGTTTGTACTGACCTCCGATCCTATCAATTTTCAAATCTAATCAATTCAAATTCTGTAATATGTCAAATTTCGTTAGACTCTAACTGCCAAGATACAATACAAAAGTCACTGATCTGAATTTGTACCTATTTGAATTTCAAGAGTATTTAACAAAACTTGACGGAAAAAGAGAAAATATCGTCTAATACTATTTGTAGAAGGCAATTCCAACACTTCGCGTTATAGGAGCTCCTTCTGCAATTTGTTTTAGAATATACTATTCTCTGTTTTATTATCGTAATAAGAGTTCATTACAATATTAAAGGAAGTGATGTAATGAAAGCATTGTTTTCAGTCAGTTCTTGCGTATTGTGTTTGTCAACACTGACTATCCTATGAATTTTCAAATCAAATCATTCAAATTTAGTGACACCAACTGCCAAGATAGAATACAAAACGCACTAGGATGTAGAATCTGATTTTTTTTTTTAATTCCGAAAGTATTTCACGAAACTTGACTGAAATAGAGAAAATATCTTAAACTCGTGGCAGAAGGAAAATCCATCACTCCCCTTCGTCGCTCGTTTTCGAATTTCGCATTCGTGTTGGAATAGGAGCCCATTCTGCAACTTACTTTAGTATTCTAACGAAGTTCAGGCTAAACAGTCAGAAGTTGAATTTTGGATAGTGGAACGGACGACCAAAAGCAGAAGGAATAATAACTACTACTAGAAAAAGTTTCTGCAAAGCCGATAGTAATTCATCATACTTTATTCTGAAATGTAATATCTTCAATCACTCATCAGTCTGAACACTGTTGTGGCGCAAAAATCGAATAGTAACCAAAATGCGCATTTTTCGCACGATCGTAAAGGCAACCTGAGTCGTTCATTCATGTTCCTCAAACAGGAACTAACGTCATTTTCATTTCGTGCACGCGTTTTATAAGAATTTCGACGAGGTCCGGCCGGCGCGTGAGGCAGGGTGGCGGCCGGCCTCATCTCCGACGGGCAGGTGGTGGTTCTGGGTGCTTGCAGCAGGCCCCCCGAATTCGAGCGCCGATTGGTCGGCCGCCACGAGACCGAAATTTCACATATCGCCGCCAAGGAGCGGACACATCTCTCGCACCGCGGCGTTTAATTGGTAATTTCTCGATACGAGATCTCGAATCCAGATACTTGGAATTGGACCCATAAAAGTGACTTTTGCGGTCTGCTCGTAGCTTTGAATTCAAGGGAAGTTTTTGTTCGATTTGGGGAAACCAAACCTTTTTGATGTCGAAAAAAAATTTAAGAATTGAGAAATGAAATATATTTTCATATCGATGATTCCGAAATTGATCATCGCAACAATTTGTAACAAATCAAAGTCATTTGATTCGATAATTCAATGTATTCTGTGGTCTTGGGTCTTGTATTGGGGATTTTTCTTAAAAAAAGACGCATTCTAAGATGTATACTGCAAAAAACGTGAGTATCCTATTCTGTCTGAATCTGCCTCTACCGCCTTACAGCCTTTCATGCTTTCGAAAACTCGCTCGTTTTCGAATTTTGCATTCGTGTTGAAATGAGAGCTCATTCTGCAACTTGTTTTAGAATATACTATTACCGCTGTCAGAGCTACCACCCCAAATAACAATACTATATTTCATCAGAGTTTCGAAATTTGAGAAATATACTGATCCCAAGAGCTCACCATCGTCGAGGCAATACTCTAATCATGAACAAAACACGATTGAGCCTTTTCCTCAGATCACATACAATGCTACCACAGTCATTCTAATTTGATTCAACCAAGTTTTTTCTGCTCTTCTCGAACCATCCATATGTGCTCCTTCATTGAAATTTAGTAATTTACTGTAAGTCGTTAATTTGAGTTCTATTCTATGGAGATAAATTTCCCTGTTTCTGCTTTGAAAAGAATTCCTTTCTGCTAGTTCCTATGAACACGAGAGTGAACATTTCTTTCTGATGTGTTCAAATTTCGTGTCGAAAATGCTAAGAATGATCAAGATCGAATCAATTTTTTCTTAATTGTCTCATTGAATGACTGTATTTTTTTAATAAAATGTGATACACTTACTCGTAGGTACTAGACAAGGTATACCGATGTGCTTAGTGGACGTCAAGTTCCGTTAAAAAAAATTGTAGCTCTAAAGCAAATTGAGATCCCGAAAACATGCATTCTGAACCCATCAACCGCTTCTTCAGTTGTCGAAAACTTTGACCTCTCAGTTTATTTCTTACATTCGGGAATAAAACGAACCATATGGTGAAAAGTCATGACTATACGGTGGATGACTAATCACACCGACGTTTTGAGTTCTCAAAAAAAGTTGTTTGAGCCGATCTGTGAGAGCTCGCATTGTCGTCGTGAAGAGTGATCCGTTTTGGGAGGTTGTTTGTCCACATTTCTTGAAAAGCAACTGTCAAAAACATGGTTATAGAACCATGTTTTTCGCATAGGCAAAATATAAATTTTTTTCCAAAAACGACAGAAATAGGAGACCCTTTGCTTGGCAGTGCTTTGTTGGATACAATCGTTTGCTCTTTACTTTCGGACTCATACTCATGAATCTACGATTCGTCACCTGTCACGAGTCATAGACGTATACAGAAGCATCGCGATCGTATTCCTTGAGCATTTCTTTTGATCATTACGAGCGTTTTATCAATGATTGACAAATTTTGTGGGATCCAACGCTATCAAATTGTTCATGCAATTTTGATCCCACTAAAACCTGAGGTTGTCTTTATCTCTCGATAGTTTCTTGAACAACAACTGACTTTCAACAACCTTCACGATATTGGTTTTGGAGCGTACTACAAATTCAATTAAAATCAATACACCATCGATGAACACTGTTCATCATGGAGCATCATCTCCAATAATTGAATTGAGTTCATGGATGCACTGTTGCTGAGTTAATCCAAGTCAGAAGTTTTAATAAATGATCGCATGATCGCAACATATTCACCTACGACTAAATTCTATTTTTTGTCTGAGATAAATTTTTTAAATTCGCTAATAGCGCTATTATGTTAAAACGTTCTCTGTAAGCATAACCTCGAAAATGTCAACTCTTACCATACAATTTGTCAGTCGCAACTTAGGTTGTGCATTCACTAAGTATTTCTACTTCGGTGTATTCGTCTTGATTTCTTGAATTTCCCTCGATGGACGTCTTCTTCAGTGCACCGAGTGTCCAATTATTTGAAAGTTCACAATAATGAAAATTAACAATTTGAAATGGTTGATTGCAGTTCGAATTCACTTGAGAAATTATAACGGAATTTGCGATATAGCGACAACGAAGGTTATAATTGTACTGATCGCACACAATTACATATTATGTATTGTCTTCTCCCATTCGACCCCCGTAAACACAAGCAGTTATCCATAGACTTGAACAGGTGCTCCGAGGATGCGTAACACAAAAAATGAAATAAAAAAATATCGAAGGCATTTGTAAGTATTCATCAAGTTTAATAAACCCAAAATTTCCCAAACAATAGATAATTATCAAACATATATAAAAATTAAGGAACATTCAAGGCAATTTTTTTAGTTCATCATTTGATCATGGATATGAAGGTGTTCTCTGTTTTCAATAGCAAAAATAGTTCTCGAAAAATATTTTATCAGCTTTTAGAATAATGAAACTTCACTTTTAATCGAGAACCTCAGTTTGTCAATAAATCGTAATTCATTGTCAAATGATTTTTGTCAGTAAGTTATGGTTAAGGGGATGTTCTGAAATTTCTGTAACAATGAAAATTTTAGTTCGATATCCCGGAGGAAGTTTTGCAGAAGCTACGGAACCAATTGCTTTGAACTTCATCAACCGCAGCAATGCAAACTTGTTGGGTGCCTCATTCATTCCGAAAATCACGCAAAGGCTTCTTACCATCTTTTCCACATTTACAATATATAATTTTTAATAAGTTTAGTATCCTCGATAAAAAAGAGCTGGTCAACCTTTTCGATGTGAAATCCGAATTATTGAAGGAAATAAACACTGCTCATAACATCGGAGTGACAGTTAAAAGCATAAATAATGAGAACAAGGCTGCCAACAAAAGATCTTGTCTATGACTTTGACAGTGGATATTACAAGAATTGACATTTTTTGTTCAAGATTCTGCATCGGATTGGGTTTTTTACGTATATGACTGTGATAGTTAAGAAGAGTGCGAAAGCTCCTTACCTCGTGCCAATGCTCTTCTCAAACTTTCATTGAATCCATTGATTGTCTAGTATCAATGATCGACCTGCAGATATTACCTCATATCTCATAATACGATAGCTGGAACGAGACCACGCTGCGTTCCGCCGATTCATAGACGCGCATCGCGTGCATTCATTCAACTTTCGGGAATCCGTGGTCGGGTCGCGATCCGGTGCAACGTCTTTTGCACGAGATGGTCGTCTCGGCAGGTGATCCAATTAACGGGATCTGTAGTTTGCCGAAATCACCTGGGTCTGTTTATATGTGTCTGGACGTCGAAGGGGGGTTTGGGGGCACGCTATCGCATTTTGGACAGCGATAGACATCAATTTTGTCCCTAGAAATTTGAGTATAATTGGTAAGTCCCATTCCTAATCTGATATTGAGTACAATGAATCGTGGGATATTATACAGGTATTCCCAGAATTAGCATGCAATAATTTACGACCGCATTCTACATTTATAAATATTGGACGAAGCATAATATACTTCTCGCAACAATTAAAGAAACAGAAAAATTTTCCAAATTTTTTTGGTGTTTTTCAACAGGCCGTATCTCAGTGAAAAATAGTCGTATGAGAAATAAGGAAATCAACTTTTGAAGCTCGAAGTCTCTAGGTTCTGAATTTATTGGTTAACAATTTTTCAGAACGAAGAAATTTTTTTTTTTTAGCTAGACCGATTCAAAGGCTGCATAGCCTACTTATTTATCTCTAATTTGCTTTTCAATATCCTCGGAAATGATTTTTTGTCTTCGAGATATCCAATTTTGAATGTAAAAGGACCCTTTTTCACTCAACAGCCGATATCTCCGGAAAAACTGTGCGCCCAGCAAACCGAGAAGCGGTTTTTTTCTGCAGAAAATTTCCCACAAAAATCGTTCATGTTTTATTAAAAACAAATTTTTCTTCACCTGTAACGGTAATGTGAAAAAAGGGCAAGAAAATGCCATTTTGCCATTTGTTGGTTAACGGACTGTATCTTCGTCAATATTGAGGGGAAAGCCAAGGTTATAAGGCAATTTTACCGCCTAATGTACCCCAAAGACCCTGACAAATCGGTAGATCGATCGATTCAGCGGTTTTCCTGGACCGATCGATTGAAATTCTGAAAAATTAAGGGAACAAGGTCTTAGTTTCTTAAAGTTGACCTCTTTTTTTCAAGAATCAATTATTGATTTTTTTTCACTTTTTAATCAATTTTGAATGTTTTGAAGATTATAAAAAAATTGAAGAAAATGTTTTCAAAGATCTCGAATATTTGAAAATGCCTTTTTCACGATTGAAAAAAAAAACTGGTGAATTATGTTCTGAAAATATCGAGAACAAAATAGAAATTCTCACTGAAAGAAAATGTTGTTTTCCGATATTTTCACAACAGAATTTATTTGTTTCTCTTCAATCGTAAAAGAAGATTTTCGTAGGAAGTTTTCTGCAGAAATGAAACCAGCTGTCGGTTTGATAGGTCTCCAGTAGTTCCGGAGATATCGGCAGTTGATTAAAAAAGGGTCCTTTTGCATTCAAAATGTGATATCTGGAAGACAAATGGTCATTTCCGAGGATGGTGAAAAACAAATTAGACGTAAATAAACAGGCTATGCGAGTTTTGCATCGGTCTTGCTAAAAAAAATTTTTCCATGCGCGTAGAGCAAAAATAAAAATTTGTGAAATTAAAAAAAAAAAATTTTTCATGCTTTATCCGAGGATTGCATAGCTATCCGTACTCTGAAAAATTGTTAACCAATAAATTCAGGGACAAGAGTCTTCAAGCTTCAAAAGTTGATTTATCTATTTTTCAAACGACCATTTTTCACTGGGATACAGCCTATCGAAAAACACCTAAAAATGTGTTAAATTTTTCTGTTCCTATAATTTTTGCGAAAATTGTTGTATATTCTTTAATTATGTATCAGATCCGTTCTTCCAGAGACATCTCGTAGAACAAAACAATGTTAGAATATTTTATTCCAGCATTATTTTCAGGTATATTTATTGTTGACTCTCAAAATAAGAAAAAATTCATCCGACTGACTTCTGTATTTGTGTGACATACGGAATGTGAATTGATAAGATCGGATGAGTTCATTACACCACTACTTTTAGTACATACTGTATTGAAATCATTACGATACTGAAATAGAGAAAGCATTCATTGTAGTAATACTGATTTTTTTCGTATAGAGCTTCTTAAAGAACACATTGTGTCCTTGAACAACTGTCATAAACAATTACTGAAAACTAGTCTGAATCAATTTTTCTCATTACACTCATAATCATTGAGACTTGAAATTATAGAATCAATGTTTTTGGACCAAAACGGCATCATATTGATTTAATATTTACCATCAACGCGGTAAGGTCTTGTGAGATCCTAAAAAAAATTATTCAAAGAAGGGTTCTCTTAACAAGTCTGCCTGCTCTACGACAACGCCTGACCCCACATGGCCAATGTCACGAAGCAATTGTTTGGCTCATTTGATTTGGATGCGATGTTCTTAACCAGCCTCTATAGTAACCTCACCTAGCAACTAGAGATAGTTACTATGTAGAAAAATAGCAGGCATATAATAATAAATTAATCTAACCACATATCTTGTTTGAATAAATTTGAAGAATGAAAGATTTCAGTACACTAATTTTGCAATACGCCTCGCTTCTCTATGATATCTTTCAAATTTTACATTTTGGGTTCTTCTGCCATGATTTTTTCTCTCGTACGAATGTTTTTCGCAAAAAAATATTTTTCTTTGTTATCTCAGAAGAATCTTAAATTCAATTCATGTTCGTTATACTCAATATATTATTAGTAAACAGGTATTTCTTGGAATCAACAGCTGATTACTATCTTGGTAAGTCTACACCATTTTCAGCATCATTATTTCTTTTCAGCGCCTGAAACTGTTGCAAAGCGTCAGAATGAAACACGTGAAGAATATCATTAATAACTTCATCATATGCTAAATGTTTTTTCAATACCCAACATAATTACATTTAATTTGATAATAATCGTGGATAATTGTCGATTCTCGTTTAGAACGGTTAGGAAATGTGTCTCGAACACCAGAAAGCTATTCGGGACCAAGACCTCAATTTCTTCGAGCTTTGTTAATGGCCAATATGCTAATTTTCAACACCGCTTAATTTCAGACGTACCGAATAATTGAAACTAAAGTTGATTCACGTTAATGATGATTCCTTTGTGGGATCGGTTGGCTTTATCCTGTGAAATGACTTTAATGGTGGCTTCTTCAGGGTTCATGGTGAGCAGAATATTATCTTTACCTACTTGACTCTAGTGAAGGATTAGAGAAGCATTTTGTGTTTTATTCAAGGCGGGAATATTATTTAATATAGAGTTTAGGTGAGCCACTTCCCGAATTATGAATTACTCATCTCCCTCCATTTATTCTGCTGCTTTTGAGTAAATTCCGAAATTCTTCATTCGCATCGTCCCTCTTCTCAACAATTTCAAATAATGGATGGACAAGATTTTTGTAATACAAAGCAGACCCTTATTTTTCAAATGAAAATAGCTTTTCGGGTGAAATCACAAGCCAGGCCATCTTCAGAAAGAGTTGAAGAAGCCTACTTTTATTTTGGTTTTATAATTTGAGACCATGACATACAGTGGTTTCCCGATGTGTGCTTTGTAGCGTATCATTGGTGCAATAGATGAATGGTATGGCAAGATCCCACTCATCATTTATACGAAATTGCTATTTCTGTCTGATGAACTGAAAGTTATCTAAAAAAAAAGGGAGCAGAAGATCCATTATTTAACTTTGCAGTCTGTAATGCAACCTGTTTCTCATAATGCATAGTGGTATATATCGCATCTTTAGACCTCTTGTGGACATCAAAAGTGTCCGTTTTATGTTTTTCACATTGATCTTCGGCTGATGAATTAAAATATTTAAAAGAAGTCTTTCCTCTGTTAAGTGCTGCCAAATTAAAGGAAGCCATTTTTACTGGGCCAAAAATCAGAAAACTGCTGAACGACGTTGATTTTACAGAGAAGCTTCCTAGGCAGGAACATGAGAGTCATTTGTTAGTGTTGTTGGAGGATTTTTTGTCAACAATATGTATGAATGAAATTGATTTCATGACGTTCATAAGCCTTAGCCTTCGAAGAAAATGACTATAAACATGGGCTAGTGAAAATATAGGTCATGAAGTTAAACTGAAGGAACGTGCTGTCATCGAACCAACTTGGAAGTAGATTGGTTTCTGAGTTATTACTCGTCATCAGTTCTGCTTAACGTCTTCGTCAATGCAACCAAAATGAGCCGCAGACCCTAATTTAATGCTGTCAGGTACTTCCCAGACATAACAATGAGAAGTGCCATCTAGCGGAGAAATGTCCGCACCTCATTCCAGCAGTCTGGGAAGTACCTAACAGCATCGACAGTAGCTCATTTTGGTTGTCATTGACGAAGACGTTAAGCAGAACTGATGAGTAATAACTCAGAAACCAATCTACTGCCTAGTTGGTTCGATGACAGCACGTTCCTTCAGTTTAACTTCATGACCTATATTTTCACTAGCCTATGTTTATAGTCATTTTCTTCGAATGCTAAGGCTTATGAACGTCATGAAATCAATTTCATTCATACATATTGTTGACAAAAAATCCTCCAACAACAGTAATAGTGATAGCTCAGAAAACGGTCTACTGATACGTTGGTTTGATGACAGCACGTTCCTTCAGTTTTACTTCATGATCTAGATTTTCACTAGCCCATGTTTATAGTAACAATATAGATGCAAACTATCAACAGTCAGTTAATGAACTTGTATGACACAAATCGCTTAGTGCCTGAATGTCTTAAAAATATATTTTCTCCAATGACATCTTTCAGTTTTTCGTGAAAATTTAGGAGATATCATTCACGAGCAGGATGAATGATGAAACCAAGATAATAGGACAATCAAAATTCGTCATCAAGGAAAATGGGATCGAGTCATGATGGGTTATCACAGCTGATTCTTGAAGAGGGAAAATATGACCCCTGATAAAAAAAATTAATTAGTATTTGAAGCCAATATTATCAATCTGTGTGTTTTCTTGAACGCACAGTACGTTTAGGCTTGAAAATTGAAATAATTTTTTCTATACACGTCACATGTTGTAATATTAAATGTGGTTCTTTACCTTACGAGTAACAATTTATTTTATCTCATTTTCGTATTTGTATACGTCAATTCCACCATAATTTGTTATTCAGCTTCACGTAACATGAAAAAATCTTTTGTCGACTGGTGTAATTGGGTGTAGTTTGACTTGAGTTTCGAGGTGGTTTAATTGTGTATTCAAGAATTGAAGGTTCTGAAAATATTTTGTTATGTAGTCTTGATTCAGATTGAAATGTGATTTGAACTTTAAAAGGGGACATATAATTATATTCATCAGAAACACTTAATGCGATCTTATTACGAAAACTGAGAAGACTACTTGATGAACCTTAACACTCTCTAGGACGAAATCCACTAACGAAGAATACTTCAGATTGTTATCTAACAGCCTGTGGGTCCGAACGTCCTTAAGTTCAGGACCTAATTAAAATCCTCAAAAATTCAGAATTAACTTCGGAATTAAGTCATTAAATCCGATCATCAAAGGAGTACAAATACTAATAAATGCAAATTTTCCGATTAATTCGTTCGACAAGGTAAAGATTTCAGATTGAAGATGATCATTTACTAATGAATGCAAATTCCGAAGAACCTCCTTGATAAATCTTGATCAGTAAAATGCAGGTCAAAGACTTGAAAATAATAATCACTGGTGTTGATCTTTCGGTATTGATTTCAGAATCTGGGTGGTACATTTCGGTGTTTATGTTACTCCCCTGTTCATTTGAATGAGAAAGTTACCTTCCTTTCTGGTATGAAACTGAAATAATCTTATTTTTTATTTTTCATAACCCAATTTGAAGAATTACTGACATTTTGTTTTATAAATATCGACCCATTACTGTGGAATCAGTTGTTTGCGCCAAAGTCGGTAAGGAGGGACAATATTCACGACTTCGATAGGGAAATCATAAGTCAATCTTCGCATCCTCTCTAAATTCCCCCAAACGCCTGAGAGAAAAATTCCTTATTCATTTATTCCGCAAGAGCACTGAAAGTTGGCGGTCAAACACGCATGGCGTGAAGTTGTTGACAATATTTACGATACTTATCGATGGAACTGTGTAAACGCGTCTCCCCTAAATCACCCAGATCGATACGAAACATCACTTACGCCTTTTTTTCCGGTTCTATTTCCACTTGTCGCCCTCGACCGAACAAAACGATTTACAGGTGACGTTTCAATGATCGGAGTGATGCCCTGGCGGTCTGAGGTTCCCTTCATTCATTGCAATCGTCTTTGTCGTCTTGGGGAAGTCTCAGATTTGCATTTGTCGAGATTTAGGGCGATTATCTGCCGAACTGAGTATGGTTGTCGACGTGGGAGAGATTTTCGGTTGTTGGTTCTTGGCCAGGAGCGGAATCAGCAAAATAAAGGTATATACAACTCTTTCTTAACTCAAGAACCAAAACAATTCAATTTTCAACTTAACAAACAAAATATTGCTTTTAAAAACCGTTTCCGAAAGCAGTTACTCATGTCAAGCCATATAATCAGCATATAACCTATCAAGAGTTGTGGGTATCCCAATTTCTTCCTATAACATGAAGGAACTCGCAATTATTCAAACATAATATAGTTGTTGACTTTGAGTGACTGGACTTAAGTCATGGGGGAGTTAACCCGCACCATTCAAGAAAATCTTTCAATTCTTTTTTTTTTTTTAACTGTTACTATAGGGGTGAGTTGACTAACTATCGAAAAAGCGTCAGGCCTTGAGCCTTTAGCCAACTACAAAGTCACCTCCCCCAACTATGTCAGCGCGAACGTAGTTTAGAAGAAGGAACGTAATATTGATAAACAACGCAAGAAGGTAATTATTTTTGTCATAATGTTATTTGTAATGATGCTAATATAATTATGGTCATTCATTATCAAAGCATGAATAACGGATGTATCATAGACAGATGAAGAAAATCCTCATTGAATCATAGGAATTTGAATGTTAAATTCAAATGAGCCCCAAGTCTAATAGAACAGTAAAAGAATTTGAAACTCATTGCGATTTGATAAGAATTAATAGACTGGACTGTTGGAATGGCAAGTTTCGGCAGGAGGAGGTGATCTCGGCTGCCGCGAATTGCAATGCACATTAGTCAGTCGCATCCGAACGTCAGATGTGATAGCTAGACGGTTTGAAAATGAATTAGATTCGCACAAAATGTTTACGGTTAAAGATAAAAATCGAATCATAAAATGGAACGAGTATAATAAAATTTATTATAGCCAAATTTAATTTGGCTACCGTTTTGCAACATTTAATTTGAATTTGTAGATCTTCAATTCCGCATTTTTCAGATTTCGTTTTTGTTTTCCTTTTTTTAATTTTCATAGATTACGTTTATGTTTTCAATTTTTTTTTTCTAGAAAAAGAAAGAACCTGAATATTAATTTCCACAAAAAATTATTTGTGTTATTCATCGAGGTAAATAAATTACTCGCGTCAGAGTGGAATATAATTGTCCTATTCATTTACAACAGATATGAAATCACCCATAACGTGTTTGGAATGTTACCGATTCGATTGGACACTTCGCTTGTATAACATACTTTGTGCTCTACATCCCCACCCAACCGAATCAGTCGGCCGAGCCTTTTTATTCGATCACTTCCCTCTGAGGTTTTGATTCTGCCACTGTTCCATTAGAATATGGCTCTGTTCAAATTTACTATAGAAACTGTGATGTTTCCAATTGTGTTTTCTCGATGTGTATGTTCCTTTTTTATGTTTTATTCTTTTTCATTTCGTTTTAGTTTGAGGTTATAGCATGTGACTAAAAATTAAAAGCTGGTTCAGGGCTAGTTACCTAATGTATAAAGGGGCTGGTTGATCAACTGTTTAATCAGGGATGGAAAGGATGAAGGAAAAAAAAACGTGATGAGGCTAATTAAAAGAAGTGACTACGATGAAAGTGATGACGATGAAACATTTTCTTTTGAGCGACCTGAAACTTATAGTTGTAGTTGTTTAGTTTTGTTTCAAATAATTAATAAGAAACACTTTATGTTAAATAAAAGTGGAGGAAACTCGCCTATTTTCTTTAATAATAAATTAGTAATGCAACGATTTTTTGTGTCTTTTATCATAATTCCTCGTAGATTTACAATTTCATGAGTCAACTAACCTTAAGTGCCTAGTCAAACTACACCTGGCACGGGGTAGGTTGACTAGTTTTTTCTTTTATACAAGAAATGGTTTGTACTCTTTATCAGTGAAAATAACATTCTTTCTGAAATTCAAAAGTGAATTTATCAGCTGAACCTCTTTCCAAATTACTATACCCAAAAAAAAATTAATAAAGAAACCTTCAAGCTTAAATATGATCAACCATCTCCGGTCTCCCCTTCTGATCGGTGATTACAATTTTTGTGTGCATCTACTTATATAATGGCTGACGATCACTTCAAACTATAGCCAGTATATTGCTGTGGTTCCGGGAGGTGAAGATATTCAGCAATTTTTCGTGGTGTAAATACTCCTGCAGGACTCAAATTCATGTGCTTTCGAAATGTGGCATAAAACTTTTCTGGTACATTCTACAATTGAACGTCTCGTTTTAGATTAGAATCCGGAATATAAATTCTCACGGATTTTCCTGTGTCCTGAATGTGTCCATTCTAAAGGGATTTTTCCTCGAGCTAACCACACCAAACCAAAGCAAACCATAGTTAACTGCACGAATTTCTTCGCGGCGTAGTTAGAACCATGACGTCACAGTTAACTAGGCCAGGAAACCAATACACCAATCTGGTTTTTTGTGTGAATACTTGAAAGGGAGAAACAGGGAGTGACACTTTCCTTTGCACTTATCCACCATAACTTACCACAAAGGACACAAAGATAACCATGACGTCATTAAGTTGACTAACTACACTCTTGTGGTTAGCTCGAGGAAAAATCCCTTAATATTTCCGAATTCTCTTTCAAATGACAATGATAATCAAAATAATTCATTACACTCCATATGAGACGAGAATTTGTACAAGATAGGACAGAAGTGAAATGAACAGAAGAATACAAAGATTAATAAATCACATTTAGAATTCCAATCATCTTGAACTGGGTATGTTTCTTTATGATTATAATAGTCAACAATTCAAATGAAGTACACAAAACTCAATATTTCGTTCGCAGTTCCAATTAGGTAACATGAGTTTTTCTCTCCTCAGACGTTCAAACTAAAGAAACGAAAGAAATCTTATATTATTATATTATATTATTAACAGTAGGAAATGAATACTGAGGGTGGTGTTCCATGAGAAAAATTCCATGAATTCCAATCAATCGAATTGATTTGAAATCTCAACCAATTTCGGTGGCTCTAACCAACAGTTCTCGATCAAGGTTTTGTGATACCCACAGAAAAATGACCATTTGTCATAAAGAATTCATGAGTAATATTTTGACCTTCGGGAACCCCTCAAATTTTTGGGATTAGTTGCAAAGGTTGTAAAAGTAGGAAAAAAATCTCCGGAATAAATTTTGAAAAAGCAACGAACTGAATTGTGGTCCACACTGTCCCCAGGTTGTTCCGAACATTCAAAGACAAGATCCGACAAAGAAAGCAACCCCCCTCTCGCTGACAAACAAAGTAATATCAATTTGTTATCTCTTCGAACATAACTCAATCGAAAAACGAGCAAGAATAAATCTCTTTGTAAATTAGATATGACCAGAGATATGATTCTGCTGGTCTTGAAGGAACGACCAGCGAGTCCTCCCGTAAGGCGGACACGTCTATCACTGCCTTCCGATTTGAATAAAAGACGATCATGTCGAAATTCGGCAAATTTGCATGCGCCGAGTCCTGCTCTATGTCTGCCTGAAAGCTGCTGCCGATGCAGATCATGCAGATTTTATCTGTGGGAAACTCTTGACCACAAAATCCTTGATGGGACGCATTTCTTCTTTGATTTCCGAAAACTACCCTTCATATAAAATAAAGAGATTTTATAGAAAGAGATCCGAACATACATCGACCTTCACACAGATGATAGAATTAAACCTATTTCATAATAAATTTCACATGTTAGAATATGTTATAAAACACGAATGAGAAGTTTCGATACCATGAGTGTTGGAATTGCCTTCTGCAACGAGTATTAGTACTGTAATGAACTCATTACGATACCGAAATAGAGAAAATATATTAATCACAGGTTGCCTAAAAAAATCCTGGAAATATTATTTTTAATTATTTTTTCATAATGATAATGGGAAACTTTTATACTAGAATATGCAGACATAGGGTTGCCTATTATTTACCTGGACCAACTACTGGGTTACTTGGCTTAGACAGATATGTCGAAATCAGTTACTTTCACTTGTATGATAATAGAAAAAAATTAATATCATCATGAGCTCTGTTTTATGGTGAACACGTTGATATAGGGTTGCCTGCGAAAAAATCAATCCTGATAGAGGTTACCGAGTTTTGAAGATTGAAATTTCGACGGGCTAGGAAATGAGAGACAGAGAGGTCCGAGGTGAGTATACCAGAACGCTTTACTAGAAGGAAACTATAATCTAGGGATTTTTTGCCTTCGTCAGCTATTGAAGTATTGACATGTTCTTAGCAACAAGTTTTTATATCAAATGCTACTTTTTGACATATCGTTGGTATGTAAAGGTTTGTTTGCACCAACAAAAATTTTATCCTTATTATCTTCAGGAAAATTAAGAAAAAAATAATAAGAACCGTAAGCCAGAAACTGGAAAACAAAAAAAAAGACGAGTTCCTATTGCCCAAATTATTTGTTGAACTCAACGAACGTTGAAATTGTGCTGTTTCGAATTCAATCAAATAATAAATGAAATATTACGTACTTAGAAATCTTATTATCCAGCACATTTACTTTTTTGTAACGCCTGGTATGGTAACCAACAAAATCGGGTACTGCTGGAGTAAGTTCAGTTTCATATTTGAATTTCTTTTTTCACGAAAAGATAGCTTTAATGAAGAACTTTCAAGAGTTTTATCAGTTTCATCACTTAAAGAATCGCTCGAGCCACACAAAAAACAATTTTTCGCCATTTCTTATCACAACAATTCAGAATAACAAAATAACGTCGTACTGCTTCCAATATGGAGTATGGATGGTATGGGTACTCTTCTGTCTGTGTTCACAAAAAACAGCGCTTATGCTGATTTAAAATTTTTTCTATTATCACACAAGTGAAAGTAACTAATTTCCACTTTCCTGTTTAAACCTGGCAACCCAGTACTTCATCCAGGTAGATAATAGGCAACCCTATTTCTGCATATTTTACATGTTTAATACTAGAAGTCCATTATGAATTTTTTTTATTATCACGATGTTGCATAATTTCATGAAAAATAATTTTTTTAAGAAATAATTATAAATATTCTGTCCATGATTTTTTCAGGCAACCTTTTTCTACTATATTTCCTTATATAGGAAATTTATTATAAAATATGTTTTGTGCTATTATCAGCTTGGTAATGTAGGTTCGGATCTTAGACTATTACGTTTCACCTGAATAATCATACTTACTCAAAATCTTATTACATGTTCGAAGGTGTAATTTGTAACTGAATAAGATTTGTTAAAAATTGAAATTTTTTTTCAAGAAATTAAGACATCTAAGATCTAAGAAATAACCGAAATAGAACATCGCCCATAATATCAAACGTATAAGGGAGTCGTTTACAGTGTTTACACTGTTCAAATTAATAGTAAACTCTTCAGAATCCGTACCAGTTTGCTAGAATTTACATAACACCCATCCACAGATAGAGAAAAAAATTGAGTATCTGAAAAAATGGCAAATAACTTGTGGACATGCGCTCAAATATGGATATCACGAAAGTTAAAAATTCCATCCTTCAGTGAAAATGATATTAGAAATAAAATTCGAATAATCAGCAATCTCAATTGAAACCCATTGATAAAATTTACTTTATTCTTGATGACCAGGAGGATTACGAGCTTGCATGCGTTGAATATGGTACGAACAGATAAGTCCTTCATGCTTAAGTCATGGTAACCTAGAGAGACATTTCGACCTAAAAAAATTCAAGGAAGTAGAGTTTTCTCTGTTCAAGATGGGACTGTAACGTTGAAACCGTATACAGGTGTCCCATAAAGACTACATCAAACGAAAACGAAATGTAGATCAGAATGTGGTCTAACTCGTGAAAAAATCGTTTGAATGAAAGTTTTCGAGTTATATGAAAATGTTGAATTTTTTCACTTTGAATACTCTCTCATACCATAGGTACAATTAAAAAATTTTCCAATATTTTTTTCTTCATATATTATCGAATGACTGCTCCAGTTTATGCACGAAAAATAGCACCAGATATCATATAGGGATTCTGAAAAAAAAATTTAATTCACGTTTTGGACGAAGCACTGGACCTTTTTTACATCTTGAGTTGAGAAGTTTTCGATTCTGTGAAAATATCGAAAAGTTGAAATACAAGTGATAACATTCTTAAGAAAAAAAGAACTGTTTTTCGAGAATAAAACTTTTCTATGAAAATCTAATTTGGTCATTTTTTCCTAAAAACCTTGTTCTGCACATTCTGCTGCAACTTATTGAATAATTTTATTTGAAGATGTAGATACTCCTCAAATTACTCATAAAGTAAAATGGATATCATATCATTACATTATCTATATTCGTTATTGGATTACCTTTCATTTACAAATTTTGAGGACATTCATACGAGTGATTTCAGCACTTCTGCTGAATTAACACAACTTTTCTCCATTCTCATTTCGAAACTGAATAGGTATGGCAAAGTCATGAAAATGCACTTACTTACCTTTTCCACGAGTTCGAGAAATAATAAGCAGCACTCTGATTACAGGGCGGGCCCACGTTGTAGATGGAATAATGGACACTTTTCCATTTTCGATTCGACGGAACGAAGTGTAAACTATTTTTTGTCCATCAACTCAATTCATCTGCGTCTGTGTTCTTTTAATTTGTAAATAATTTGACTCGTTTCGGATAAACTGGATCAGCGTTTTTCAACGAGAAATAAGAAATCATATCTCCAAGAGAGCGCATTCATCATTCGGCGCGTCAGGTCGTAATTACATATCAAAAATATAATTTCATATCAAATTCCTTAAGTAGGTCGGAACTGAAGTTGTAAGAAATACGTCCAAGTGTTATTTGTACAATTTACTTGTAATTAGACTCGAAATTTTCGCCGGATGATAAGGTGTTGAACAGAGTGAAAAGATCTCGGTTAAATTGAGGTGTATCTGGTCGAAAGAACCCAACCAGGATGAAAAGTACAAAATTTTTTCCAATAGTAGTATATCAATCGAATATTAAGATCATATTAAATTTTTTCGAATATTCTCTTGGAAGCAAATATTTTCTGAATAACTAAATGTTCCATGTGATCATCAAGTTCTTCATGATGTTAAATTGTAAAAGCCTTCATCCTGAAGAATTTTTTTTGTTTGACGCTGAATTGAGTTTTTCTCTATTTTAACAAAGACTCACGCACTGCAACGATTCTAACACTTAGGGGGCTTATTTTTAAAAGTCGAGTATGTGTCCCTACATGACACATTCTCATTGAAGTTTAAAATTGATATGTCCATAATTGACAAACATGAAACAACATTCCAACCTTATCTTAGTTGAAAAATTATTTTATATTGGTTTTTCAGGAGTGCCAACAGTTGACGCAAGCAATAAATAGACACCTCATAAAAAAAAACGCTGATTAAGTACTCAAATGGGGCTGAAAAAAAATGGCAGCTATTACTAGCTTGAAAAAAAAATTATGAAATATCCCCTTTATAAATATGTTTAATTGAGCCTCATTGATAACAATGTTTGCTACAAGTTTCAATAAATAAATAATAATAATAACTTATTAAATTAATTATAATTCATTACAAAATACAGATATTTATTTTCCAATTTATTATTGAACATGACATAATTTCTTTAGGACTTTTATTACATTTTTTTTAATCAATTTCTTTCGTAACAGTGCATATGTGGTTGAAAGTTGTTATTGTGGAACACCCTGTATAGGTATTTTATTCAAAAGAATTGATCATTAACTTGTGATTTACAGGTGACTTCCCGGAAATTGCGACAAAGTCTCTAAGAATCTATTCATAATTTCGTGACTGAATTAAAATCATCCTCGGAAATATTCTATACAGGGTGTATCTGATAAAATTTAAGGGATGAAAAAATATAAGGGAATATAAGGGATGATTCTTTGATATGAAATTAAGGTCGATATTTGGTATGAAAGTTTTTGAAAAACCTCTCCCCGGTGAAGTTACACCCCTCGGAAGATTAGTTTTTCTCATTTATTCTCCCTGAATATCAATCTGAAGAAACAAATCTTGGTAAATATTATTTTTCAATCAAACTACACATTTTTTAAGTTTTTTCACCCCCGAGATAGGTTGAAATAGTCAACCCCTAAGATATTTTTTCTCACAACATTTTTTTGGATAGAAATTTTGACTTTTGAAAAACATTTCTGAAAAGCCGAATTCATTTTAGAACTTTTTTATTTCCACAAGTTTTTTCGAAAGCCTAAGAATTTCATCCAAAAAAAGTTGTAAAGAAAATGTCTCAGGTGTTAACTATTCCAACCCCTTCTAAACATCATTCAGGGTAAAAAAAATTCCAGAAAATCTAGTTTTATTGACACATAATATTGACCAAGTCTCGTGTCTTTAGCTCAATATATAGGAAAATTAGAATAGAGATTTTTTTTTAATCTTCGGTGGGGTGTAACTTTTCCGGACAAGGGCGCATCCATTTCGGGGGTGGGGGCTCCATCAACATGCATCTTGCATCTTTGGCGTATGATCGAAAGTCTCAATTTTTCTTTGACAAAAATTTATCTCGGCGGGGGGGAAGGGGGTTGTGGCTGCAGCCCCAAGGCTTCGACCCCTGGTTGCCTCACAGTTTCCGGAGGTAGGCTTTTCAAACAATTTTATACCAAATACCCCGCTTAATTTTGATCACTGAATCAACCTTCATATTTTTTAGTTGGTTATCAGATACTTCGAATCAACTTCTCTATTAAGTCTAAAGGTTCATGAAATCGGGATGCATCCGAAATTCGCTGTCTCCTAAATCTATTTCTGCAATCATTGAAGATGAAAAATTTTAAGTAATTTATTTGACGACAAATTTAATGATGCTTTCAATTTTTTGATTTATGTTAAACTATGGAAGTTACAAATATATTTTGAAATTATTGGGTTTTTCAGAATACTCAGTATGTCGATAACTTATTCTGACATTTTCAAGATGATAACTTGAATTGTGAGATATTTTCACGTAGAATTCATTGGCGTACATTAGGAATATTTTTGAGTTATCGTTTTCGAGTAATACCCAAACTTAGAGTATTTTTAACCGAAAATTTCATGTTTCATTTCATCAGGGCAACTAATATAAAACAATAAATAATATGAACAAGAACAAAACCAAAAATTATAATTCAACGAATCCTCAACAATACACATACGGTAATCTAAAAATTCTCTGAAATTGTTCGAAATCTTGTCGATTACATATATCATGTTCTGAACATTTTAATTTTCGAAATTGCTCTTATATACCAAGAATTATATATCAGCCTTTATAATAGCTAAAACAGTAACTTTTTGCAACAGCTAATTCGAATGTATACAAAATTGGGACACAACACTGTTCAGTATAAATCTATAGTAGAAGCCCATGAGGAATCTCAGGACAAGATATCAGGTGCACTCGCAATGATTGGATGAGCAAGTTTTTCATTGCCAATCAATGTCAGTCATAAATTTTATTTTTACATCGAAATTATCTGAAACTACCTTAACGAATCTTCGGGAATTTTAAATGAAAAAATTATTCCCGAATATCTCATATCCTACCAAACTCAATTTAAGTTCAAATCACCCCCGACTTGATTATTCCATACCCTCGAAGGGATGAAATCGATCGAAAAAACAAATTTTCCATGAATATTAATATTTATAAATTGAATGTTGGTAGAAAAACAAATACGCGTGAAAGCCACTTAAAAAGCAACGTGGACCGTGTTCCGCATTTATAACAAACTGTTTGCTTAGACTAGTCACAATTCAATTAAAGCCGACGTGAAATTATTAATTTTAGGGTCACCCCAGGCAAAACTCTAAAACCAATAGTCATGTTTGTCTATTAAGTTCTGTTCGATAGAACGCCTCCTAACTCATTTTTTCTTATTAATATTGATGGATTTATAATGGGGATGAACCGCGATAACTTGAACAAATAGTGTGAAGGGTTGTATATTTGGCACCTATTGAAAGAACAGAAAGCCTCAATAACAATATCATTCTATGAGACCTGATTGGAGTGGAAAAGGCCTCACGTTTCTTCGAATCTACTATTTTATCTTAACTCATCAATCTTTTTTTTTGTAATATGATTTGCTTTACTACAACACAGCGGTGCTTCTTTTTGACAGACACCTCGAGGATACAGGGTTAGTATTCGACTAGAAGAAAATGAAGGATGTATCATTGAGTGATTTCGATAAGAAAAATTAACTTATAACCTGAATTTCTTGGTGTGATATTATTTTCAAGATGGTGCCAAAATCTTCATGAATATTTTCATGAATTATTTCTTCACTATAAAATATTTTCAATTTTTCATCTTGTCACTTAAAGGTTTCGATGAGAAAAAAAAAGCGTTTCTTGTGCTAATTGGTGAATTGTTATTTTCCTATTACTCCAGAAGAGTTGATTCAGAAATATTTGGTAGCAGAAGAAGAAAATCAATATTCAATTTCTGATTGAGAAACTTTCCTCATCATAAAACATACTAAAAATCATCTTCCTAATTATACGAAATCAAAACCTCTCAGTTAATGACAATAAAAATTATCATTATTTCTAATAATTTTTATCGACTGATGACTAGAAACAGAATATTATGTAGCTGTAATATACAGGACATTAGGCAGAAGATGATAAACATTTTAAAATGATATAAGTTGACACACAGAGGATCACAAAAAACCGCAGTAATTAAAAGTATCTTTGAGAATTGGATACAGATTCACAAACTGGTTTTTGCATTTGATTTGAAATTAATACCATCAAATCTCGTATATGGGAATCACTAATTATTTTGATATTTATAATGAAGTTAGGTGCTACGAGATTTAAGAAAAAGAGCCAAATATCAGTGGACATGTATTCCAAAAATTTAGGCCAATCTCACATGTTCGCGAAAACAACCTATATATCTTTTTTCATGATTTCCTAGACAAGTGCATATTCTGTAACAACCATTCATTCAATGAGACACATAATATCGCATGGTGCCTACTATCAAGATTCCAGAGTATTGATATTTTTTCTTACTGGAGAATATACTTTTTTCTCTCGAAACGACATTCAACATATACTTTTAATCTCATACCTTATGAGACCATTCGGCAGAAATAGTGATTTAAATTTACATTCAATTTTGAAAAACTGACTGTAAATCACAATCTAGTTATAATGTAGATAGGAGAGATCGTTATACATCAGGACCCCTTGTACCTCATACGAGCAAAGCATTTAATACAATCTCGTATAATATGAAAAAAGCCAGGATTAAAGTGGGCTTTTCTGAGTCCTAATGGTGTATTTTCTATTTTTCGTTGTGATTTTGTGCATTTGTTTCAAAATAAATGATTGAATCGAGTTTGGTTGATGAGTATCTGCATTTATATTTCGTATTAATATTACCACTATTCAACAGAAATCATAAAAAAATTTTGTCTAGATTCAGAAGTAATTTAAGTCATCAAGACAGGAATTTGTACCTCGAGACACATAAATTATACTACATTCGGCAGTCCCATGGTAGAGGCCAACCATTAATATTTATTTAATCATTTATTCATTTATTTTACAAACGATAAGAGAAAAAATAATCTACAAAGCTCACAAACAAAATCTACACACAAAAAAACGAAATTAACAACAACTGAAAAAAGTAGGTAATGGTCATTTTCGCAGAACATGTCCAGTCTAGCCTTGAATACACTCAAACTCTTCGACATGATCATGTCTTCAGGCAACAGATTCCAGTGATGAAAAACTCTATTCGACAGGAGAAACTCTTGGCAGGTGCTCCTGAACATCTCTCTTTTCAACTTGAACTTGTGCCCCCTTAGACTCTTAGACTATCATCGAGAACCAGGAAAAAAAGTTGCTCTATCGAAGCTGAGGTTCCATGTAATTTTTTGAGTAATTTCTCTAGAAGTTATTCACTTTTCAGATGTCACAAAGTGAAAAAAAGGACCCAGTCCAATCCGTATGGGGATAATTATATGAATGCTGTTAAGACTTATCAATCAGAGAATAATATTCTTACAATATCATGTGTTATTTTCGATAATGAGAAAATGATAATTATAGTTCTGGTGATGTTTCCTCATGTCAATTTCTAATATGACCTTTTGAATTAGTGTTATAATAAAAAAATATATTTTTATTTTTCTGAAATCAACTTCATTAAGTTTATATTTCATTCCACTCATAGATGTAAGGTTATTAAGTATTCATTCATGTGAATCCTGAGATCATGATCATTTATCAATAACTAAAAAAATATTGGTGAAAAAAAAAGTGTACCGAAATACATTACATACATACATACCTTTGAAATCTTTTCAGGCATTGAGGAAAGCAACTATGATGTTGATATCAAAGAGTGCTAAGAAAAGTGCCTTCTTGTAGACAAATTTATTGGTTCAAATATTCGAAATATAGCTGGAAAACATATTAAGAACAAAGAAGTCTACCGTGAGTAAAGTCTCATCACTACTGAATATCTTAAGAATCCCATAGACAATTCAAAATGATGAATCTGGGGATGACGGTTATCATATGGGCTCCCATGGATATAATACATTCATTATTTTGATGCAACCCCGAACGTAAAACTAAATATTTTCTCGACAAGCAATTTTTTATGATTCTCCAAACGGGATTCCCCTATAAAAATTCAAAATCCTAACTGTGACCACCTATGAACGTCTCTTATCGTGAAATAAGGCATTTATAAAAAACCATCAGATGACAAATTTGACATTATCGCCTGCACACTATCTGCTTGACGGCTTTATAATGTATCATTCATCTAGTCTCTCTTTCAGGGGTGTCTCACTGCGGTGGACTTAAGGAAAGAAAGACAGGTGATCATCCCACGCCATGGGGGCACTTTGTGTCAACCCCATACATGTCAGCTTCTTTGGTGTAACCCTTCTTAGACGCTACCTCCGACTACTGAAATGTCACACTGACCCACTAATACCAACTTTAACATCCTACTTCCGTTAGACAGACTGAAAGAAAGATCTCATTTCACATTAACATCAATATTTTGAGAAATTCGTGAAATGAGGGGTTGGAATTATGACTGGGTATTGAATGAGATGTTTTGACGTCTATGAGGTATTTCTTCGAAATGTTCCTCTCATGAATGCCACGAATTTCAGTCAAGATTTATTGGCTTCATTAGATTGGAGTTCGGTCTCGTGCAGATTCATGTATCTGGTTTTCTCTACTTTCTGCTGATATTTTCTGAAGGTTATTTTCAAGAATAGAAATATTTGTTCTGAATTCAACAATGTCAATATTTTTATAGGTTATAGAAATAGATGATTTATATGTCGAGTATGCTTTCTATGGATGAATACAGAGCTTCCTCTTCATGATGAAATCATCCCTTGGTATGTTCATTGATTTCTCTTCCAATTTTCTTTCACTTTATTTCTTTTTTCAGTGTTATTTTATAAGGTATTGAAATTATAATGATTTCTGATGTTTCATCGTCATAATATGGTGACTAGGTCCGCCGCAAATATTTTTGCATTCAAAATTATTGCTTGCTGGACCTCAGTAGTGATGAAGGAGGGTAATTTAATTGTGCTCTTAATACGATAAATCGAAAATAGTGGAGAACACCGAAATATATGAGCTAAAATTAAATCCAAAATAATTCCAGAACCTAAAAAGTAAACCCTAAAACAAAAAGCAACATAGCCGGAAAACCTAATTTGCCTCTAATCGGGGCTTTCTTCCCAAACTTCAATCATTTTATTCCCATAGATTACCATAATCATAGTGACGCTAGTTATAATGTCACAGTTTCGAAAATATATTATTATTTGTTAAGAGATGCTTTAATTTCAAATATTTGAATGAAAAATAATTCATAAGCTTTGAACTTTAGATTAAGGTCGAAAATATCTCACAACCGCTTTCTGAGAATATTTAGTGACGTTATGACGAATGAGAAATTGGATATATCGAAAGAAGCGAATCCTGAACTGAAGTAATGTCGAAGTGTTTGTATTCGAACAGATGCTTATATTCTAGAAGAGATTATTTCTCTCAGAATGAAATAGTTTTGAATATATTGAAAGATACATAACGTTCATTAGATACTCAAAAGTGCCTACAATTTTCAATATGCACTAACACAGTCGTTTGGATGACCTAACTTTATTCTGCAATGCCATGGGATAATTCTTTTGTTTATAGATATCTAGCATGAGTATCCGATACTGACAGTCTGGCAACAGGCATTATATGAATCTCCTCTTTTTTGGATATCAATATTTTAGATTTCGTGTATACTATGATCCTATTTTTGCCTTTCATTTCATGTTGATCTACTTTTATGCATAATTGTAACCTGTTTTGTTTTTAACCATTTCGTTATTATCCTTCACTATCATTTTCATTAGAGATCTATCATGTTGTGCTTTAATTCGATTTAGGCGAAGTCTGTTTATGTGTCAAAGTTTTTGAGTCAGTGTGCATTTGGCATCTGCTTTTTAATTTTCCGGTCTATCAATACTTTTCAAGCATTTGTGTAGGCACTCAGAATTCCGATGCTCCAGTTTAATCTGCATTCTGCCAAAGTTGTACTTGGAATTTTGCGCAATGGTTTTGACTTGAATTTCGAATAGGTGATTTTCAGTGGAATGATATTGTTTCATGAGATCTGTTACCTACTTTTTTTAAAAAACAAATATTCAAATGCTACCTCATACAAGAGTACAAGACAAACTAGAGACTACACTACTTGATGATCTGAAAAATTTATAAATAGAATACGGCAAACAACGATACAAAACACCCCTCTCTCAGATATCATTAATAGCTTGAATGTCCCGCAGTCCGGCAAAAAACATTGTGCGTTTGTCGCTTCATAATGGTTCCACTATGATGAATTTCTTTCCTTCTATATTCGTTTGAATATTTTTTTTCAATCTGATCTATTAATATGCAGATACCTTTTTTTGAATTTGTTAATTTCGTTGCAGTTCTTAATCATCATTTTCCTTAACATACTTCTTGAAATGTAGACATTCAATATGAATGAAGTCTGTTTATGGGTGGAATTTTTTGCCATTTCTCGGTTTTGTGAATTTCTTCTTATTTCAAAAGTATGTTCATTATGTTGCTTCTGCTCAAATTTTTCAATTTTTGATCGAAAATGTTGAATGTTTTTGTTTTCAGGATAAAGAAGGTTAATGACCTAATTTCTTATGTACATAGTTTTATTTTTGTTTCATGTTAAATCCCACAAATCATGAAATTCGTTTCACCCAGGAATTCATACTATCAAAACGTTTTTTTTTATTAATGAATGTATTTCTCACATTTTCAGGAATGAAGGTTGAATTTCCGTGTCATCGTTTGTCATCAAGAGAAGCTTAGTCTTTTAAAAAATTGTGATTACATCTTGATGTCACAATAGAAACAGATGAATATCATTGACAATAACGGCAACAGTATCAAGTTGCATCAAGCTTCAGTCAGTATAAATTATAACTCCTACCAATATGGTGGGCCACTCAACAAAAGACAATTGCTTGAAATGCTGGTAGGCACGTGCTAGACAACATAAGCTCACCTGGATTCGCCGTATCCTTCGAATAACCAGACACAATCTTTCAAATTCTCGAAAGAACCCTGCACACGTAGATTATAAACAGACCTTGCCAGATTAATATTCCAACCTGAAGACTAACAAATTTCTTTTAAATCACCTGCGATATTTGTTACTTTAATTGGTTCGAAATTTTTCACGTTCCGATTGCAGATTTATATATGGATAGCAACCATTAGTTCACCTTTAGACTACTTTTTTAAGGTAGCTGAGAACGGATGGCCAAACTCATTGAGATGAATATATTCAGCACGAGGCAGGTAAAAATCAAATATTTTTACCAAAAAGACATTGTTAGCTGGATGTTTTCATCCTCGTCTTCCGAGGGTTCCTTTGGTGTTCATTCATATGTCGACGATTAAATTTTTTCTGCTGGTGCGGGTTTAAATATGTATGATGCCGATACGTTGTGTTGAATTGGTGCTTTTCTCAGAATTTCAAGTAATTTTTTTTTCTCAGAGATGGTGTGACAAAAAAATTATTCCTTGTTTTTGTAGGCTTCACTTTTTGAGATCATTAAACGTACAGCAGAATATTCATCAAATTATTCCAAGAATTAGGTACCTGAATTATTGAAGACCGCTTTATCTGAGGTTCACAGACTCACCTCAAGCTTTTGGATATTCTATCTTCCACATTGAAACATTAACTTTCCCACAATTTCAACATACAATGCGAAATTGGACATTCATATTTTATGTGGTTTCATTTTCAACCCTTTCACGATAATACATCTCGAAAATAAGCAGACTGTGGGAGGTGAATTTCAGGTTGATTTAGCGTGTGGGAATATTTCTGAACGAATTGACCCAAATAACTACCTGCTCGGTAAAGCAACCCTTTGGTTTCATGAGAACTGTTTCCTTTTGAAGTGGTACCAATCAGATCTTTTATATAGAAATATCCACTCAGGCGAATGAAATTTTAAATTCATGTGAAAATTTTTTCATTATACTATTTCAAAAAAGTATTTTTCAGATAAACAAAACATGAAACTGGTGTCATATTTCAATGTTTCGACAATTCCTTCACTGAACAAGGAAGTAGTCTTCTTGAGGCAGATTTTTTTCATTTTACAAAGTGTTTCTCAGTAGAAAATAGCGAAAATATATTTTTGAATAATTCGGATGATTCTACGAAAGTATTGATTTGATATATACAAATTCAATACAGTTCGGTTAGACAAATTCCACACCTTGAAGAGTGGGTCCCATTTATGCACTAGATTGACAAAAACTGTTGACTGAATGCCAATCTTTTAGAAAAATCCATTGGCGAAAACCGCATGTCCATATTCAGCACTGTTGAATAGTTAGGGGGTGTTTTGAAAAACTCCAATATTGCCATCATTGGATGGATATGCAAGCTTATGGACTTTTACCTTTGCGGAGGATTCCAATATTGAATCCAGAGAAATCCCGTCAGAGAATGGTAATTTAAAATACTGTAGTAATGTTTTGCTTGGTCAAGGTCCATTGAACAACTCATCAAGTACCGCATATGTATATATGCTTATCATTTTTTAGAGTTCGAATTATTAAGGTTTTGATTCAAACTTTTCATTTTATCAATTTCACAGTTTGAATATAACCTTGACGCCTTGAGTACATTCAATGAGATGATGAATCTAAATATATTGTTCCTTGATAATGATAAGAATGAATTTCAGAATAATTTCTGACATATGCTTCAGTTTTGTGTACAACTGTAAAAAATCTTGACAATTCTAGATCTCCGTTGTTGCGTGAATATCAACTTTTGTTTATATTAGAAAATAGACTTTTTTACTGCCGAAATAATTCACAGAATGAAAAATTTTCTTATTGATTTTTGTTTCAAAGACTTTAAGAGAAAACCCTAAAAAAACTTTTCAGAAAAATGCGAAGACCCTGCATGAAATATTTCATAACATACAAGAAGATAGATGCACAGTTGTGCGAAAAGAGAGAAAATAACAGATTCAGGTGCCATAAAAGAACATTTTACGCACTTGATACAAAAATAACTATCGTTAATACCTTTCTTGCACTCACTACCACTATTAGTTATTTCTCATTCTCCTTTCGAAATTTTATATCATACCTAGTGAACACCTACCGTCTAAATTTGATTCATAGCGTAATAATGAATCTTCAATTCTGGGTTAAATATGGTAGTGACAATGTATGAAAAAGAAAGACGAAATTACGAGACTAAAAAAGGAAAAGCTTGAAACGCAGTATTAAAAATAAAGTTAAAATCTGCTTCTGTGCTGATATAAGAGAAACAAATGACCATGATTTATCTCAAAAACAATCGATTACATTGCACACGTGAAAATATCAGGAATTGTTTTTTGTGTTGTCTTGTACACTCCTATTCAATCCATTAAAATATTGTTTATTACTCAAAAATATTTCACGTTTCAGGTTCCTTTGGTGTGTGACCGGTAAGATCCATTCCTTCCATTTAACAGCGGAATACCAAAATGCGAATCTGGCTGAATTCAAATCTCCATCAGTGGACAAGAAATATAAAATATGCGATGTTCCGTCAGCGTCGATATAGAATAACAGTCAACTCCATATTTCATCTCAGAATTCGATGATTATCAGAGTCTTTGTGAAGACTATCGCACCAGAGATCACAACAACAAAACGGATCCAAACAAAGCCAGTCAAGTCCATTTTTTAACGCCGATGTTCTCGTATTCATCTGAAAGTTGAGGCATGAATCAAGTCTTTGTTTGTGATTTCAAAACACTACAGAAAAAAACTGTATCGGGGATACTCCGATAGTACACCCACATGGGTTATATCTCTTTGTCGATGCGCCTTAACGGGTCGCATTGGACCATTTTTTTAACTTGTTCTTAGTTCTATTGAATTTGTCACTCCTGTTGCCATCAGTATTGTCTCGGTTGGATACAATTCAATGTGTGAAATTCTCGAAAACATATTAAGATACAAGTTGAGTAATAAGGGATTGATTTTTTGTGGATTCCAGAATAGAAATTCTGAAATATCCACTTATTGGTTTCGATCATTTCGAAAAAACTGCATATCGGCATTGCGGAAAAGAATGATACCTTTGCTCAACTGAACGCTAAACGTGTAATGCTGGCCACAGACTTTAACTTTTTCCATCCGTTCGTATCACCGCGATTCGAATCGTCGTTCCAAAAGCATTAAAAACTGAGATGTGTGGTGAAAAACCATCAGATTTTTGAGGCTTTTAGCACGACGGTTCGAATCGCGGCGATACGAACGGATGGATATTGAACAAATTCTGTGGTCGGCATAAGTTTCAAACCTCAATTATGTTTCCGTCCTAGAGTCGATGAATGTATGCTACACTCTATTTTTGCCAATATGTATAATTTTTTTTACCATCTCTGGATAACTAATTCAAGAAATATCAAATTCATAGCAATAGCGATGGAACGTTGATCGACATAACATCATCAACAAACCTTTTCAAAGTTTTCCAAGGAGAAATAAACAAACATGTTTATTTCAACAGTTTTTCCAAAAATACTTTTCAACCTAATTATTTAGAAAAATTTTTGTTTCATATATCATTATTCAACAACGTTATTTCTGAGTGCGCTTACCTATAAATTGAGAGATTTCCTGAACCCATTAATATCAGAGTCGTTTTTTGTTCTGCAAATTACATAATTTGGTTAAAAATATTTTATGAATGACTCTAGAAATGAAACAAAATTGATTAAGATGAAAAATATATTCAATAACATCTCATTTTCAACATAATATATTTAATATCATAGGCTATCACAGTCTAAATACAATGAATCTAATTGAAAAAGTACAAAAGTAAAGGAAAATGAAACATAAGATCATGATTGATTTGTTTCATATTCAGTTCTTTGATACTGAGAAGTTCATCTGGAAATAGTATGGTATAGTCCAAGATCCATGGTCCATTTCTGTTGATTACCATCAAGCTGATTTTCCGTGAGTATCTTCTATTTGATGAGAAGCCCAACAATATCCTGTACGAACCTCTCCGTTGTAGTATCTAACAGGGGTAGAATAAAATATGTCGATCTGATGATTTAAAAAAATTTATTGCTAACTGGATTATATTTTGTCGGATCAAAAGATAATTATCTAAATTATTCGAAAAAATATCTCTCCTTCAAAATCTATGGTTTGATCAAAGACTACCGCTCCTTCAAACATGTATCGATAACAAGGTAATCAAAAATGATTACTAACCAGCAATTTTTTTTTGCTATACTTACGTACTTCAAATTTATATAAATCGAAAGTCACATTTTCCTACACATTGCCAGATCATTTTTCTCATTTCTCATTACATAACAATTGGCCAGATTATAAGTTACATCCAACAAAATAAAAGTCCATTCCTTGATTTTTCTGCTATAATATCTGGTTCCATCATTGGAATTTTCGTTTTATTCCAATCCATCATGCGATTGCCGGTATTGGAACACACATGATCTGCGATCTGCCAATATCTCTATTTTTTATGTTATTCTTATTCTCACAGTCTCTTATTTCTAAGAGTCTTGATCTTTTTTCAGAAGAAACCTAAAGACCCCTTAAAATGGATGTTTTTCAAGGAATCGGCTTGTATTTTCTTGGAGAAACTAATAATCTGGCAAATTGTTCGGTGTGTATGGATTGTATTTTCATTGATTTGTTGGGAAAAAAACTAATTTCAAGAAATATGGAAATAAAGTAGCAAAATTACCATCATAGTCATTAATATGAATTTGTGACCATCATGTATTGAGGAATGTCCATGAAAGAATCGAAAGTTCTTACATTTCCGAAAAATTTCATTAGGTTGATCTGTGTGACGAACAAGTCTGATATGGCCTCCGAAATGTTACAAAGCTTGAAAGATTCGAAGTGTTGTTTTTTTTTTCATTGTTAGGCAAATATTTTTTCATAGAATTTGGCCCCTGACGAATTAGTTTCAGAGACTGGGAGAAAAAACTGTTATAAAACTCTTAGTAAAATCTAATTGTTAAATTTTATCTTCCCGTAGTTTAACTGGTATTATGAAATCTTGAAAGAAAGGGATAAAATTCGTCATACTTGAATTTTCGTGGGTACCTACCTGATTTCAAGATTGTCAAATGGACAAAAAACTATCTATCCCGCGATTCTGAATCCCAATTCTCCTGTCGATAGATATAGGAGGATGCGTCTGTCAAATCACCCCGAGGTTGTTGGTCGAAAAAAACCAACAAAAACTCTATATTATGTAACGTCCTCAATATTTTAGATTACGCGATATTCATCGGTCCTCTCCTAAGGGTAGGTAAACGATCTCACATCCATGTGGCTGAGGGGGGCGATCTTGAACACTGGAGCTGCTACGGAATGTTTTAATGATACGAATTATGCCGACTTTCTCAAAATCCCCGAAATATCTGGATATCTTGCCTTATAATAATAAATTTATCAACTGTTGAATAATGCAAAGTGACTCGGCGCCTCCGTTTCATTTCGATAGGTCTCGTGTCTACCAGGAAACAAAGAATTTTGGATATATTTCGATTCGAGCTTGATTTGCATTAAAACACGTGAAATTATAAAATTAGAAGGAATTTGGGTTTTGAATTTGAAGACCACAAATATTAATTCTGTGTGTTCTTCGTCATTATCAACACATTTGAGGGGTGAAAATGCTTGTCGGGCCACATATAATTGAAGGTTTCCTGGTCTGGACAACAATCCACAGTTAAAATTCAAGAACGTGATGACGAAAAATATTATCACGTTAGTTAATGTCATTTTCGTTGATATACAAGGGTTCTCATAGCTTTGTGATTATTGAAGTTTTTAAATTCCTAACTATTAGAAATCTGAAACTCATAGAAGGAAGTTATTTATTTCTTACCGAAATGCGTGAGTGAAACTATTCATATATAAACACAAAAGGACAAAAAGACTCATATATGAACTGAACGGAATATTCCTATGATATTGATGTTATTTCATTCAATCAGATCGTATTATTTTCTATAGAGTCCTGCCTTTTCTCGATGTATCTATTCAATATTTTTAATCAAGCGACAAGCGATATATTAAATGCAATAATAACAATAACAGTTTTTTATGGACCGCAGTCGAAGGCCATTGACCGAAGTCCTTCAGCCTGATATTGAAAACATAATTCCATTTGTGACAAATTATTTGACATTTGATTTTTCTTCTTAATCAGTTCAGGCACAATTATATATATACATATATATATATATATATATATATATATATATATATATACATATATATTTGTGATTTTCTGGACATTTTGATTTTCTATTCTTTTTTTATCTTGTCATTTGACGGTTATGTTGAGATGGGTTTATGTATTTTACATAGTGTGGATTGAAACCTTCTAATATTTCTTCCCCCACCTCCTTTTTCAATTTGCAAGTATATTTATTTTTATAAAAGGTTACAGATTTGAGGTAAACACCTATGACGTTAGGTAGAAAACACTAGATGAAAAACATCATTCAATATAGAGAAAATGGGAAAAAATATGAAAAAAAAGTATAATACTTATGAAGTTTAAAAAAGCATAGTTTCAATTAACACAGTTCAGAAAGCACCCACAAATATGCCTGTTTATGTGTTTAAGTTTGTTATAATGAAAAAGTATACCCTCGCGTGTTGAAGCTCATAATATGAACAGAGTTACATGCTTGGTTGAAGGAACATTTACCAGATAGATAGATTAGTCAAGTGGGACCATGAGAATATTTTTCGTTTTGTTGTAGTCAACTGTGACTTCCAATCCTATCAATTTTTAAAACACGCCGATTCGAATTCCGTCATCTGTCAATTTTCGTAACAGTCACACCAACTGCTACCGTACAATATAAAAGTCACTGGGATGTATAATCTGAATTTCTTATTGAATTTCTAGAGTATTTCACAAAACTTTTCTGAAAAACTGAAATTGAGAAAGCGCATTAGTATTAGAATAGGAGCTCATTCTGCAGCTTGTTTAAGAATTTTTCAGTATTTTTTTCATTATTTCCAGATAGTTTCGATGCAAAATTTTCAAGTAGAATAAATTTTTTCAATATAAAATTCATCTGTATCTGTTGAGGCCAATATCTGAAATGAAATATTTGAATAATAAATTTTTGTAAATGTTCTTTTTATAGTTTAGATCAATGTTAAAAAATCAAGAAGTGATTGATATCCAAAGAAAAAAGAAGAAAAAAATGGAGTGATATTTGAAAGGGCAGAATAATTGGAATTGATGAGGATAGACATAACGAATGATTGGTAGAATGTAGAATTACTTAGGAAATGCACAAACAAAACAGTTGAAGCAGGTGGAAAAAAATTTATAGTGTATGGTATTGAATTTTAGTAGCAAGAAAGAGAATATATTGAAATTGTGGATTGTATTAGTATAAGATATGTATTGTGTTGAACAAAGTTTGAGTATTTCTGTTTCAAAATACCTTTTATTAAAATAATTCAAATTGAAATATGTTTTTTTCATTAAGAACCTTGATATGTATACAGATAGCGGATGAATTTATTTTCTTCACCATGATTGTGATTATCGATTATTACTTTCCCTTCAACTAACCCAAAAAATTGTTACATTACGTTTGCAGTACTTTAAGTACCTACAAGATTATGATTATCGATCATTATTTGCTGGTCAACTAACCAAAAAAATATTTTCGTCACGTTTGCAGTACCTATTTTTTAATTTTCGTTTGAAAAAAATTTTTTTTTACTCAGATCTACCACATGAATATGAAAATTTTGTTTTTGCGATATACGATATATTACCAAAATTATTCAAAAAATAATATGAATAAATATTATGCATAAAAATTCAATGGAATTGGGAGGCTCTGTCTTATATATTGCGCCATAAAATCTGGATACAGCTCTTCAACGCCTACCTACATAGAAAAACTCATTTCTCAAAGCACCCTGTATATTCTGATCCAATTATCTAGTGATAGTGCTCTCATGCTTGAATTAAAAGGTGATCATATACTCCGACTGGACCGCTGGAGCCTGCATATTCAGGTGATCATAAACCATCCATTATCAAAAATTGAAACCCACACAGGTATGTTTCATATCAAACCTTCCGCCGCTGCATCGAAAGAACTGCACTTGTCATAATAAAACGTTTTTGAGAAATCGTTTCTGATTATGTGCGATAATGTGTTCATTTTACGATTTACCGCATCTTAAGTGTTACTGATAAAAATGTTCCCTCCCAACTTTATATATTACGCTGCTGGATAGCTGGAGTACAAAATTTTATAGTTAACATAAATTCTTACTTTTATGTGTGTGAAATCAGTTTGACGGTGAATAGTAGGAGAGGTGGATCTCATTTGAGGTATAGTGGGTGTATAACATTTATAACAAGGACAAAAATTTTCTGGAATTATTCAATACTATAAGAGATACTTATAGGTAAGGAGACCTTCAGAATTCTACAGGTAGAGTCTTTGATTGGTACATATATTCTAGCAATAGATTCCCAAGATGAAAAGATATAGTTTTAGAGTATTATTTCACCTCTGGAATCCTCGGAATAGTTATTTATAATACAAGTCAGAAGATTGATAGGTATTCTTACACGAGTTTAAAATTCAAAAACAAGCCACGGAGTGGCGAATTTTTGGATGAACGGGTGTTAGAATGAGCATTGTGTGCGAATGTCGTATATTATTTTCTCTATTTCAGTATCATAATGAGTTCATTACAGTACTAAAAGTAGTGCTGTAATGAAACTCATTACAGCATTGTTTTCAGTTATATTTTTCGTTTTCTGGTTGTCAGTACTGACCTCCGATCGAATCAAGTTTCGAATCAAATCAATTCAAAATCCGTGATCTGTCAAATTTCGTATGTCACACCAACTGCCAAGATACAAAACAAAAGTCACTAATCTGAATTTTCATTTCAATTTCGAGAGTATTTCACAAAAATTGACTGAAATAGAGAAAATACCGTCTAATACTCGTTGCAGAAGGCAATTCCAACACTCATGCTATCCAAAACTCGCTCCTTCGTCGCTCGTTTTCAAACTCGCATTCGTGTTGGAATAGGAGCTCATTCTGCAACTTGTTTTAGAATATACTATTATCTAATTCATTGAATTTCTACATAAATTAGTGAAATATTGCCGTAAATATCGTTTATTGATAAATATTTTTAGCAGAACTATTTTCTCTCTCATATATTTGACAGATAATAATTTAATGCTGGGCAGGCGGCCAACACCTCATCAATAATTATTACCATGAACGCTGTGAATGAATTATTCTCACATGATTTTGTTTTACGATATGTGACAGAATGAACGGAATTGACACAGAATTGGATTTTTTCTGAAATTTAAATCGTAAATCTTTTAGTAGTTGCATTCAGTCGAAGTAACCAAATGTTCAAATTTCCTGATATAGATAAATTACTGGAAAACTGCGGATTATTTTTTCTACGACCCCACATTGAAAATACTAATACTTCCACGCACTAGTGCGGGAAAGTGACACTTTCTAAACTAAAATATGTACGGGAAAGTGGGTTAAAACGGACGGTCGTAGAAAAAATGATTTTGACAAGTGTCATAACTTCCCATTTTCGTTCGATACTCGGTGAAATGTATCGAAATTCCAAGGCGTGAGATGATACAATTGAAGGGAGTACATTCGACGTGGGTAATCAGTATTCAATGAACTTTTTGTTTCAACATTTATTGTAATATTTTAGCTCTCTTTTTCATAAGAATATATATATATATATATATAATGAAAACACAAAAAAGATCTGTGGTATATGAAGAATTCGCGATCAATTTCGATTATTTCTGTCCAGCCCTTAGATCACAATAAGTTATGAAGAAAAACACCTAGATTATTGAACTCTTCAGAATACCTCGTTTGTGGGCAAATTCTACTGTTTGCTTCCTTCCGTATTTAGAGACATCGTAAATTTGGACATCCCAATAATTCGAAAAATACCGATCGCATCGGTATTTAGTTATGATTTAACTAATCGATATTTACCATCGTTGATTTTGCAAAAGAAATTCTATAATTATAAAATGCAATCATTTCTTTCCAATGAGAAAATTTCAATCACGACATTTGCGAACCACCTTAAAATAATATGTCATGAAATCAAGAGAAAATACAGAAATATTCGCTGTTCAACGGTCTTCGCTTCTATAAAACGAAAAAAAGGTAATCCTATCATCGCCCTAATTGATAAAGCTTGTCCAACCTGTCAACAGATTTTCGACTTACTAGATTAATTTAAGAAACCCAATAGACTTGTCACATTCCGGTCAAAAATAATCCGTTTAATTCGAACTAAAGAGATCCGATTACAATACGTTAAGTTCCCACCATTTGAATGTAACATATGCTTAACTCGTTACAGAACCACAGCCCCCCTGACCAATTTTGTTCAGGTTACACAACGCTGATATTTACCTACGTTGAGTTGTCGAATCGGACATTAAACACTATCTATTATCGTTATCATTCACGGAGTGTTTTATATAGCACATATACCTATACCGGGTGATCCTTTGACTTGTAACTATATTTTTGAGATCAAAAGAAGCGCTTATAAACCATTTTTTCTGATTGAGCCTAGTAGACACGATAACGTCATTTTAAATTTTTATAATGGGATGTGCCACCTCTGGAAACCCAACCACTAAAGACATCATACAGGGTGTCTCCTCTAAATAAATAGGAAGGACTTTGCTTCCAAAATACAACCTTCAGAAGGCTCTGATGGGTTGATGCTTTCAGATTTTTTTTAGGGGTTCTAAGAAACAATATGTCATGAAACTATATTATCAGGATTATTTTCATATATATGGATTGTTTAGATTTATAATAGGTCCCTATGGATTTTATTTACCTTGTTCGAAAAAAAAAGTGAAAATTGAAGGATTGAAGGATTAGTTGGTTGATGAGAAAACTGGAGTTCAACTGATATTTGGTGATTGGAAATCTTCAAATGAAATTTTTAACAGAGCTTTCCCACAAGATACAAGAACGTTTCGTAGGTAACCAGAATTTTCAAAATTTTGATGCGAAAGCTTAGGCCGCAAATTGATTCCAATTTTTGTGTATCATTTTTCAATTGTACCACTCTGGCCTATGAGTCAACGAAAACTGAAAAAATGTGTAGAGAAAATGTCATATATAAACTAGTGGATCCATCATGGCCCATGATTAGGGTGCTAACTTTTCCTTTTATTAATCATAAACATTAAAAAAACATCACGGCCATCATCATTCTATGTTGAAATGAATGTTCAAGCATTCGAAAAATTAATCGGGAGTATAATGACTTGTTGGAACAGTTTTTTGTCCCTTCTGAAAACTTGAAGAAATTTTGGACATACGGCATATAGCTATTTCCACGACGATATATTCTTCATTCTCTTGAGAGCAGACTATAATACAGAGAGTTTCATTGGGGTGATGACCGACCCTATCTCGTAGATTGTTTATTCTTCAACTACTGCAAAAAATTCTTGAGACAAAATAGGTCCAGGAAAAACGTTTCAAAATAATTTCAAGATCGTAGTTCTCCAATGGATTGCGAAATTTATCAGTTAAGAAATATAATCGCGTTTTAACAAAATATGTTTGAAATAATAATGATGACAACTACTCTGTCTATGTTGCAGATTTTTCTTGAGTAATTTTTCCATAGTTTTTAGAAATATTCTTTTCTATTTTTGCTCACGTATGAGTGAACCGCCTTTTTCGAACTTATTTTTTCTTTTTAAGAGCTGTTTTCAAAAACTTACTACAATGACAACATACCCAGTATTCCAGTCGAAATCTAGAAGCAGTTATGTGACACTTAATTTTTTTTCTGTAGAATTTCGAATGAAATGCTATTACCCTAATCAACTTCAAAGAATGGCAAAATGGCATCATCTGATGACCTGAAGATATTGACATCTTCATTTGGCCGCTCGCCACCCGTAATGAAGCAGCTAGTACAATAGAAATAACTAATGTACCTAAATGCTTCGAGTGCATATTCAATTTTACGTATAATACATGAATTCGAGGAAAATTCCCTGCAGAAAGAATTATGTTTCTTTTGTGTAGAGATGCGAAAATTTGAAATATAGAATACCTTACGGATCCTGACTCTTTTTCGAAAGAAACATCTCAAAGCTACCCAGGATTTGAATCCCAAAATACAAGAGGAGAGGGTGAAATTCTTACCAAGAATTAAAAATGATTGAAATTAAAATGAATCAGAAAAATTTTACACTTGACGAAGCAAAAAATCAATAATTTTCTTCATAAAATTTTTTTTGTGTTACTTGATTGTGTCTGGAAGAAATTCTACATCATGCTCGTCTTATATCGAAATTTCATTGCGTTTGACCTACAAAATTCCTTCAAACTAATGTTCTTTTTTGGCCGCGTGAGTATCTTAACCTTGTTCGTCCATGCAAGTGTGGATTTCGTGGATCTTCAGGAATAGTAAACCCCATATGGGATTCTGATAAAAGTAAACCAGTTTTTTCGAATCTTGCAGAATATAAGGATATTTCTTAAGTATACTCTGTAAACTTGATACACTAATTTCATATCCATTCTAACCCTCACGAACACACTTTTAGCGTTTAAGGAACAAGAAATGATATATTAGTGTTTCGATTTGAATTGTACGAATTTCTATTTCTGGATTCGCAAAAAGTCAAAAGGCAAAATTCTTCAAATTCTCCTAGAAATGACCAACTTCCAATGAAGTATAACCGATATAGAATTTATATATAGGATTCTTCAACTTCATGGCTTTTGTTCGGGAATTTCAAACTGAAATTGTTTCACAAAAATAGAAGGTTCAAGCAGTTAGTACTTTTTTTGAGGCTGTAGATGTCAATGCTTTACCCAGAATTTTTTCTGTATGCATTAATTCTGAGTTCGATGAATAGAATGAAGAGTCTGAAGCTAATTCATGAAATTGCAATCAATTCACGTATGTCTATCAGCAGTGTCTTACTCCAACTTATTCCAGAAAAATTCTTCCCCATCCTAGATTTAGATGTTATTTTCGCTCATTTGACCACCAGTTGCTTCAGTTTAATCATTTGGAATCAACCTTGCATAACGTTCCCGAACTCTGAATAAATAACCGCTCTCCAGGTAATGCTATTTATTATCTCCCCATGGAAATTGAGCACTTGTGCAGTAATGGGGTGATTATTCGCGTGATATCAACCCCTATTTTCTCTAATCAAAGCTATGCGTGGTGTACCTGCGAATCACGGACCGTTACAAAAACATTATCGATTGTAGAAACGTACACACATATGGACTGGGGTGACGCATACTTCAGGACCGTTACTATTTAATTCCTGGGGCCCTTTCTACCACCCACCACATGTCGTTACACAAACACTTCACCCATTACGCGGCAAGGTAAATAGGTATCCGACCTATATAGTTCGGGTAACTGTTCAAGATGTGGGTTATTCAACATTGATTTCGGGATGGTACGGTTAATTTTTTTTGCACTTCCTTCCGTGACGTACATCTTTTGTGCCCCCCTCAAAATTTAGGGCATCCAACGGAACCTTCTGCTCTATTGTATCGGTATTTGATCCTGTAAGATAGAAAAGACGAGCATATATCCTCACCTGAAGCAAGCACGTGCTCTTCGGTCATAACCTGAGCCAATCGAAACCTCTGTTGATCGCCTCGAAAATTACTGTAGATTTGGTTCTTTTTTATTCAAAATCCTGCCATTTACCTCAATTTAGGATTATCCTGTCAGTCGAAAAAAAAACGTCAGAGATCAATTGGCAGTTTCTTGGGTGAATTGCGAGCGTCAAACAGAATCCGAAGCTTTGAAATCAAAGGTAAAGGTATAATGTCCGTGTTTCTGGGAAGCAGCAGGAATAATCTTCACTGTCTTCAAAAGAACAATATGAAGCAACTGGAGCTACATTTCACACTAACCATTGGGCAACAATGAAGTCTTATACTTCAACCATTTCCTAAAATAAATCAACGTTGAATTTAGACACTTGAGGGTTCAATAAAGCTTTTATTCTTAATGCTTCATTTTCAAATTTTTCTACCAATTCTCCGACCGATGTTGTAACTAAAGACTGAGGGAATGAAGTGCCATGAACGCATGGGCAGAATGGCTGTACTACACTGTGTCCCATTTTGCTTGAGACTGTGACCTTGAATCACTTTTTTGTAAAACTTTTAAAGCAACAAATGAAAATATTCCAATGACTTTTGTTCCTGAAATACAGAGCGAAAACGTAAATGTGCAACTGCTTATGATAGATATTTTACATGAAAGACAGTGGCATATTGAAAAATTTTTTTCAGAGCACCCTCTTTTTGTACGGGTACAAACTTGGTATCTCTCGAAGAGAACACACTGTATATTTTAAAGTCAAATGTTTGAATTTTTTTTTTCTGAATACATTGATATATCATAACTTGATCTTTAACAAATTTTAGCTTCAAAAATCAGGAAAATCTATATCCATATTTGATTTTTCTAAAGCAGGCCATGAATGCTTTCACACATTCATTAAGTTATTACTTTTTAAAAACGCCATGTGACTTAAACCCATTTATTCAATTATAATTCAAACATGGACTCAAAATATATATATATATATATATATATATATATATATATTCTTATGAAAATAGAGAGCTAAAATAATACAATAAATGTTGAAACAAAAAGTACCTAAGCTGAGGTAAAAAAAGAACGGGGTATCATAACATTCTTCGTATGATACTATAGAATCATACGATACTATCATCACTAGTATCATACGATACTATAGAGCCAGGGGAAAAAAATCTCAGCCGAAAAAACCTGCCACCCCGTAAAAAAAATAACATAAAATATTAAATATCTTGAAAGACGTCAGTGTGAGATCATCTTCATGTTATCCGTCGATAGATTCTTCCCAAAATACCACTATTCAACATTATCTTAAAATCGTTGAAAACAGAAAAAAATAAAGGGTTCGGCAGAAGTCATGACACGAAAATAAAAATCAATAAAAACATGAAAACATAATCGAACTCAATGTTTTATATATTTAATACATTTGCAATTCACGTATGAAACCACTTCTGGCATATGACGACCTTCATTGGTGTTACAGGCTTGATATGAAGGCAAAATCGAAAACTTCGCATAGCTCGTTCGGTAATTTCCTTACAGCCTCTCAACATTTTAGGAGTTCCAACTGTAGGAGGTTTGCCACTTCTCTTTTTGTTTTCAGTAGATCCAGTTTCATTAAATTTATACAGCCAATGTTTAATTGTTCTGAGGCTGGAAACAGGATCGTGTCGACCTAGGCCAAGCATTGTGCGCTGAGCTTGCTTGCTTTTTTATATAAGATTCGTCATCTTCAAAAAACACTTCACAACTAGCGCACGTTGTTTACCCGACCACGATATGTCCAATACTGAAAATGGCGACGTCGAAGGTACAGAATGCAAGCAACTTCACTCCTCTATTTCTACCATAGCCTAAACAAAAGCACTCCACTTTCATGTCATGACTTCTGCTGGAACTTGTATCTAGGTACAGATTTAACATCAAAAACTTTAATTGCAAGAATCAAATTAAAAATTTGTTAAAGAGTGAAATTTACTACTATTGAGTAGATCAATATAAATATGGATTTTTGAGGTTTTTGAATCTAAAAATTATTATGTTTCGATTTTATGAACTGTTATTTTTTAAATGGTACACCATGTACTTTATTTTCCTAATCGGTAGAGCCCTTACTTCTGATTTCAAATATAGTAGGTCAATAATCCGACACCCGATTTTTCCCTTTCATTCCGGATCATCGGAACTGCCGAATTATCGAATTTGAGGGGAAAGAGAAAGTGATTTTCACCACTATCCAACTTTCGCAAAATTTGCTCGCCATTTTTTCAAGGGACCCTGAGAATACAGAAAAAGATATCGATTATGTTTAGAAGTGCATGTGGGTCATTTTAACTTTTAGTTACTAAATGAATATCAGTTGCTTTATTATCAACGGCTCCTTGAATATAAAGAAATCGCATCGTTTTCGCATAGTATTCCGCAGCTGCATTCGATTTAGATGAAAATATCTATATTTTTAGAAAATTTACATAAAAATTTCGATAAAACATATATATTTGAAATCAGAGGAAGGAGCTCTACCAATTAGGAAAATCAAATATAGGCTGAACCATTTGAAAAATGACAGTTCACATAAAATTTTCAGGTTTACGATGCTTTCATTCATTTCCTACTACTGAATTTTCAATGCCCAGAGAAAATACTACATATTTCCTTATTCAAAAGTTATCGTACGACCAATATTAACTGAGATAGCTATTGAGTCAAATATAAACAATCACCCTGTACATATGTGCTGTTGGTACATATTATATCAACCCAGTTCCTGGTTTCATGATGAAAAAAAGGTGCATTGCTATATTCAGCAAAAAATGAAATTTCCAGCACCTTCTTGCTACCACATTCTTCGACATCGGAAGGAGGCCAACCAACCGGGGCATCTTCAAAATAAAGACCCCATCTCGATTACTGTCTTCAACTAGAAACCGACTATGGAAAGGAGCATCGTCTAAATACTCGATATCAATATAGACCCGAACCTATCAATGAAATCGGCCTATACGGCAATTTACCAAGAACAACTACCTGCCGTAACCCGATACAATCAAAATCCGATCCAAATTACCGCTTTGAATGGCCATCAAGACAATGAGACTTGATTGCCGGCCTCGCACCGACAATTTATTTGGAGTTCTACGCTCGCGCGCTTCATCGAAAGTCCGGGAGGTAGCGTTACAACACAATCAACTATTGAAGGATTCGCTACTTCCATTACAATTAGTACTACCAGTTTGTATGACGCTTTTGCGTTGTCTTCTTCCACACCTGCAACTCTAAGACTATTTTTGTTCATACCCTTCGACTCATTTCTTCTTGATGATGTACTGAACAAGTTTATGAACAATTTAACAGGAAATACTTCGATGCATTTAAATTCTGAATCGTTCACGAGTTTCTCCAATTCTGTGTCAAATCCGTTTAATCTGCCACATCTCGTAGATTTAAATAATGTGAATATATTTCATTCTAGCACAGTTTTCAACGTTATGAGAAAGAAATCAGTTCTGCCAATCAATATTTTTCAATGCAAAAATAACTGAACCATAATTACGGCAATTTTTCATCGATTTCGATAAAAATCCAACGAATTAGAGTAAATAATGTATAAAACTCGTACAGGAGACACATTCTAATTGCTTGATTTTCACTGTTTCTGGAACTTCTGGACTAGATATGTGAAAACGTTGAAAGGAGTCCTGAGCTCGATTTTAGTGATAATATCATTGGTGGAAACCTTTTAAGGAATTTCGAAAATGTGCCATAAATTTTTCATCAACGAAAATATCTTAAAACTATTGAAATCTTTTAAAGGCCCTTTTTCACTGGGAATAAGACACTTTATTCAATATCTTCTATCTCCTGTACTGAGGGTGCAAATAAACTTTTTTATCTTAAAATCGAACGCTTTCTTTTTTTATCTCATATCGAATTGTAAAATAATTGAGAAAACGAAAATCGAATTAAGTGTCTTCTTTCTTGAAAAAAAGTGCTTGTGAAAAGTGTTCATTATATTTGGATATTTTCGAAAATGAAAAAGTTATGGAACATCTTCCAAATCGTTAAAATTTATAAAGTTTGTCACATCTTCAAAAGAAATGAAGATATCGTGAAACGGTTTCCACTGCTGTGATTTCCGCGAAAATCGAGCCCAAAACTCTTTTCAAAGTTTTCACCTATCTAGTATAGAAGTACCAGAAAAAGCGAAACGCTGACGACAGCTGAAGCAGAAAGAAGTTCTTCGAGAATTCAAAATCCTTTTAAGAAATTCGATGAATTAAAATGACTTACGATGCTATCTATAGTGAAGAAATTGAGTGGAAATTTACCAAATTTAAACGATGAGGTTATCGCTCAGTTGGCTGCAGAGAAAAAATGAAGGATGGGTTCCAAAAGGAGTGAGTTTACGAAAGCATGATTGTTTGACTTGCCTGTGGCACGTTGTTGGATTTTGAACTCGTGAAGAATGTCAACACCTTCTGCACTTGTAGATTAAAAACTATTGAAGTGTTGAATATAATGCATCTTCCATCAAATGTCAATGATCCCCAGGAATTACCCTGTGTATGAAAAAAAAATTTAAGTGTATTTAAATATTCACTTCAATGATTTTTCTGCAGAGGACTTTGACTTGGTAGTTAACCCTCAGAAATTGTGTAGGCTTCTCGTGATTATAAATTGTTACCTTTTTTTTCATTGTGGTGATCAAAATAATAGCTGACAGTTAACTCAAAAACATTCCAACAATCAATATCAGTGCTTCCTATTTAAACATACTAGTGTGGAACACAAGTACTAGAACACTCAAGAATATAACTCAAATTTACTGACGTAAGGGGCAGATGTATATGGTCCCTCAATCCAATTATCCATACCAATGAGACCCTGTCGTTTGTTGTTCCAGGAAAAATCCCTAGCTATAAAGAATTGAGTTGAGCTTTGCGCAGAACGCAATTACGGAAAAACGTAAAGATAGATAGTATCTGACATGACAGCAGCCATGCTAGCTCTTGACTCCCCATTAGTTAGGTCAATACTAGCCTAGGAATGTAACTCGGTGCCTGGTCACTCTGGGATACATGGCAATGAAATGGCAGATCAACTGGCTAAAGACAGAGGAACCATCTTCATCGGGTCAGAGGCAGCCATCAAGCAATGGCAGTAAAGGATTGGAAACGCAGCTGAGACAGCCCAATACCTACTCTGCGAGTGTGAATCTGCTCGTGGTTCTTACAGTCGGAACAAGTGTAACATATATTCCCCAGAAAAGTGATGAAGTTCATTGAGGCACTACTGCCTTACTGGAGAACAATGCACCGCAAAATATATCTTCAGGTAAAGGTGTACATGAGGTCGGTATAGGCCTTTCGCTCCTTCTTTGATGAAATCTATCCAAGATTACTCAAAATAGATAGGTCAGTGCTGCATGCATTCTGAGTAATCACATAAGAAAAGGAAACCTAGGCATAAAATATGCAAGTAAATGATGTTATCAGCGTCATTGCAAACTGAAATTGAGCTGGAGGGCCATGTTGCACTGATGAGATAGAGCAATGGATGAAGTGATTTTTGTTCAAGTCGAGACCATAAGCAGATCAAAGAAGAGGAGCAAAACCGTTTACACAATGGACTGATGATATCAAAAGAATTATCACTAATTGGCTTCAAACAGCGCAGAACAGAATATAATGTCAATTAATAGGAGATGCCTACTTTGAACAATGAACACGAAGGGTTAAAGTGAATGTTAACGCGTTAGCAATCATCGAAGAGTCATGACCTAATATCATAATAATAGGTTTGTTCTAGCATCAGTCCGGGACCATTTGAAAACTGACGACTCACGCTCAGTCGAATATGGATGTTCAAGCAGAAACTGATCCGAGTTTCTGACCTGTAAGTCCACTCTTCAAGCAAGCCCCTATGCCAGTTCAGGTACTGGTTGTGGACAGTCAAAACAGTTTAGTTCTCTCTTATATACAATGATCGATAATTTTCGAAAAACTAATAGGAGCGGGTTTTCCGGCATCTATTTATGTGGTTAGGGTGGAATTTCAAAGAAAATAAAACAAATATACTATACCTGGTTGGGTAAGAATATAGAGTTATCACAACTGTCAGTGATTATGAGTTAAAGCAAATTACGAAAGTAAGCGAATTCACAACCATGATTCAGGCTGGACATGCGAACATATGAGTCCGAATATTGGTTTTGGACGGTACGTAAAATTCATGCTAGAACAAACCTATTGTATCTTGAGCTTTGAAATTAAACCAAAACTCTATCTCCCGGACTTCGAGGCGTGCTGCAACTCTAGACGGCAAACGCACTCACCTTCTTCTTATTAGCCATAATTACCCTAAGTAAATATGGGCTTCTAATCGAAAAAACGGGCATGTTACAGGTAATTTACGGGGTACAGCGCCTGTATGCGGCGGTTCCTAATGGAATTCAGTGCGCCGATCTGAGGGCGCCCGCATCGTGCGTTCCTATACGAGAGCGACGGCATTCGTGCTATCTGTGCACGAGCGGGCACCGATGGTACCACCGGCCAATCGTTAAATGAATGTTGAACACCTAGAGTGATTTTTAGCTTCCCGACCTTGACGTGAGTGACATAGTCGGCTCGTTGTTGCAGAAAAGTGAGAGAGTTCCTTTTGCCAATATCAAACTTGTTTCTTTGATACCCATAACAAGTACTATTTTAAGAAAAAGCGAATTTTCACAATAGTTCAAAATTCACATATTTTAGGATATGATGTAACACATTTCGAATATGTCGCTTACAATGAACAGAAGTATTATATGTCTGTCGATGTTGAACCCAATCAGCAACTTCGATGCTTGAGAGATTTTGGATAATTTAAACCAATTAGCTATTAAAAAAAACTTATTGAACAAGGAAGATAAGAAATCAAACAGGAACGAGGATTGAAAATCAAGATACAAATAACCCGTGAGAATCACCACTCGATGAGATGATTTTCAAAATTGCACACAACCTATTTGAGCAGTTTGTTTCAAGCACGAAATATGAGAAGAAATGCTACCGACCAGCATATTCAAAATTTTCGCTGTACACCCTAGGATGATCGCCATACCCTTTCGATCCAGCACCAACAGATCACACTCAAATTACACACGAAACAAGCGTGATTGGACATATATGTGACAATGGCACGAGCACGACGAGTAGTAAAGGAAATCAGACCCAGCAAACTGAGGCACGCTCCGTGCGTTGGACGTATTGCACTGAATGGAATCCTAGTAGCCATCCGCTGGTAGGACCCTAAGCTTTCAAAATCTCCAATCAGTACAGGTGCTCAGGCAGAACTACCATACTCAACGATAAGTAGAAGTTGTGAAAACTAATTTCAAATATTTACTGATATACGAGGAAATGATCTCTTTCTGAGGTGAATAGGTTCATTAGCCCTTCTCGCAATAAAGGTAACATGCACCGAATGCCCATCAGTATTCGTGCTCGGAGATTCCTTTTTCTAAAACTAAAATCACAAATTTTTCAATATCCTATTCTATCATTCTCCAAATCTGGTTACAAATTAACACTTAAAAGGGCATCAGTGAAGATTTTGATGTACTCGGCGAACAGAGAGTGTCTACATCAAGGTGGACTCAGCCATGATGACCAGGGTCCTTGGGTCATGTCACTACAGAAGTTATATGTGGCAGTAGATACTCTGGCTCTCAGACAGTTTGGAAAAATTTCAGAGGCTAGGAAACCAAATAGAAGCTTCCAGGGACTTCATTGTTTGAATCTCAACAGTAAGAAACAAACTTGATGAATTGCAGCATTGAAAATCATAGGAAACTATCACCAGAACAAATAAGAAAATGAAAAAAATTTCAAATGAATTTCATATGCTCATAGTGTTAAAAAACAATGGTGTGAACAGCTTATGAAAAATCATAACTAACTCCAGGTAAAAACTTGAATGAATCTTGGGATGATTTCTATACTTTGCATATTATACGAAGTCGAACGTGAGACGCTGTTCATTCCATGTAAGGCTATTCATTAGTACTTGTGACCAAAGCCAAAGTTGTGCCAGTTAAAAAAAATATGAAATTTTAACCAGAATCAAAATAAGGAAACTTCACTAGCTTGGAGAAATTTTAACAAGCTGAGGAAACTATTTGCTCCATTTAAGAGGAATGAACGCTTATAGTTAGAGTTACATTCAGAGATGAGTTACACTCCATTGTCTATTGTGCCGCCTGACAGAGCTGTTTTCGCCACATCCTTTACAGCTTGCCTTCCAGTTTCAGAGATCTAATGAAATCCAAACTTTGGTAATGCTTCAACGAGGCTTATTCCTCACTCCTATAAGTTTCTTGCCCAAGGCGTTATAGCAAAACCTATAGTGACTAGGTAAATAGAAGTTTCTTCCTCCTCCCCAAAGAATCTACACTTGTTGATATTGTTCCTGGGGCTACAATATCCTGTAATAAAGCCGGCGAGTAGGTGTAGTTGGTTTATACCTAAAGCCAGATACCTTTTTGGAGTGATGCATCACTGGGAGATATCACCCCAGTGTTCCCTTTTCGGCTTCCTCCTTCACCGAAACTCCTTCTTATAGAAACATTTTTCTATAACACAGAAAGTTTCTTTGCACCCCCTTTGAAAAGAGTATTGACCTCTCTGTTTCCTTTGATTCCCGAATGACCGAGAACCCAGATAGAAGAGACCTTATTTTTCTTACCTACCTCATTGAGTTTGCTCAGAACCTCCCCAGCCAACTTTGAACCAATGACAGGGAAGCTCAATGCTTTATCACACTTCTGATAGTTTCTTTCTAGGTTTATGTTTAGACATCTCTCGATTGCTGATATTTCCGCTTGAAGGTCGTTCATACAAGATTCCTCACTTGGGTTTTACCCCTTAAAAACCAACGACAGCTCCTGTATTGTTTTTAGAACCCTCTATATAAAATTCAACAGTATTTTTTTCAAGATTGGTGTCACTGTGTTCCCGTTTCTATGTTTGTCTTTTCACATTGCATTGTATTGTAGTTTTTCACAGTTCCCACTCTATTGATCATAACATCACTAGGAAGGTTCGCAGATGAGATGTAGTTTTTCAGAGAGGACCATACTCAAATCTCTCATTGCCTACGCCTTCTCTAGATATTCTAAGGATGGCGTCATGGGCCAGTTCATTCTTGTTTATAATTTACACCTTTTTCGAGTTGCCTGGCAGGTACTAGTGCTAGTCGAAATCTCCTGTCAATTTTTTTTGAACTTTGCAATTCATGAACAAAATCATATGAAAGTTCCAAGCTTATCGGAAGAAGTTTATTTTTTTATTTGTTTTTACACTTTCAAAGATATAGAGGTTGATGACGTGCAGAGGTGAGGGGTGCCAGGCGATGGTTTTCGTCCTCAGTTTGCTATGAACTACCACTATAAGAATTTTTAGCCTTACATACAAAACCGTTACTCGGAGGGTCCACTAGCTCTTGGACTATTAGTGTACTATTCAATCTAACCTAATCATATAACCTTTCATAGCTCCCGTGATGCTCACAGAGGAAAGCCCATGTATTTTGTCGATGGCTCCAATATCGAAAAATTCCGATGTATTTTGAATCAGGCAGCTATCAGCTGCGAATGAACCAAAGCAAGATTTGATATATGTTTTCAGGACTCTGCTCTGACATTCATAGTAGAGAGGTATTTGAAGCCGTTAAACCCATCAATATATGTCAGGGTTGAATCTTCAGAAACGAAATTGCCTAGAAACTGCTGCAATTGAAAAGGAAAAAAGTGTTGTTTTACCAACACAAGGCACCGTGTCCCAAACCGATGAAAAGGATGGCAAAATTGTATAAATGTGTCTCCATATTTCTTTTTTGTGAAGACTTCATAAAATACTAACATCTGGTTCATGAGTTATCGACATCGAATCTACCAGAAAAACTAAAATATTCTACGCACAAACTCAAGGTGGCGCAAAAACTCCTACGATACGCCCGAGTATTCAACACAGCACGAAGAAGTTCGGGCAGTAGGACAAGTGCCGGCGATGCATAAATTCAAGCAGCTGTCCGACGTCGTACAGGTACCCTCATACAGTGCGATAATCAGGACTCGATTTTTAATAGACGAACGTCCTCGACTCCGCATCTCTAGGTTACTAAGTTGAGTAGTCTGCCTCTCCCGTCATTTTATTTTACACATATATGTTTCCGTTTTATGCGTACGATAAAAAACCCGCATGACAGTCCGCGTCCTGCTGAAGATAAATGAAGACGCTCAATCGCCTATTTTTAGCAATGTTTTCACCTGTAGGTGAGGAAGTGGAGAATCCCATCATTGCACGCTAGACTGGTCTGGACCAATGGTCCGGGAGATTGCGATAGATTTTATTTTGATTATGGTATGTATGTATGTATGGCACGATTCATTCTCAGTTGACACCCTGCAGTGGTCAGAGTAAACGAAGCTTCATATTGCAGGTATAATGTTTGAACTGGAAAAAGTCATTATTGATTCGTTGACAGTTGTAGGGAATGGATTATGTGTAAGCTAATTCCATTAAATTGTCAAGAGTCGTAATAACCTGAGTATAGTTAAAACTATCGAAATTGTTATATTTCAGAGAAACACTCAAAATAATAAAAACTCAACAATAATGTTGTCTCTGCTATACAATTAATAATAATTGACACAACCAATATACAATGGCTTATAAAAAGGAATGATCAATCTGCCATTACAAAAAAGAGAAAATAATTTACATAACATTGAGCTCACGATGGATATTTTGAAGCAAAATTTAGGGTCAGTGAATAATCGATATGATATTAAAATGTATTCTGTATGTTATAATATGGGAATGCTTTTTTGTTTGGTTTTCTGCCTAATTTAATTCCACTTGAATCAAGAAAAATTAATGTTTTGCTGTGGTCGAGGCGTCTACTGTTATTAATTTAGAGTCTGTGTACTATAGTGATATTAATTAATTTTCTCCATTCTTGTTATTTACATTTCACTCTAATAGTAACAAAAGTGGCCTCATTTAGGTGTGGTCTTCAGGTTTCTTTAGTAACATCTATTATTTATAGTTCCTTGATCATTTCTTATTTCATTATTTTCAAGAGTACAATTTGATAACCCTCAACTCGAGTTTTAAAATATATTGATCACAGTTCATTATTGTATCCGATATTTTCCTTCATGAGTTATAACGTCTCCAACCATTAAAATGTTTCTTTCTCACCCTGTAAGTCCTTGCGCTTCTCCTATAACGATTGCTTCACCCAAGCTTTCTCTTGAGTTGTTTTTAAACCTACCTCATGTACCTTTGGTAACCTCATACGTTTTTTTCATGCTGTATTTGGATCTAAATTTATGTTATACAGGGTGTTTCATTGGTAAATAAACATACGGTAACCTGAGCTAGAGATACCCTAGGCGAGTACAAAAAACGGATATATGATAGGTCTATTTAATTCCATAACCGAGGTACACGGTGGTTCATGCATTCACCGAAAATTTCAATGGCTAATAATTTTTGGAACAACCAATATATTCGGTTGATACTTCAGTTTCTTATTTGAAAAATAACGGGTTTCTTCCAAACTGAGATTCAACAGTCTATGGAGTTCAGTAGAATTCATTGTCCTGCATGTGATTTTGCTCAGAGAAAGCTTCAGAGAAACATCCAATTGAATATCGGAATTTCACTAAATTCTCAGAAAAATGTACCTTGTGATCAAATTTAATTTTTTTGTCCCACTAGTTGTCCCATTCGTATTTCATAATATTCTGTGGAATCATTTCAATGTATTCTCAGAAGAACATTAGTGATTGAGAAATGAAATTATCAACAGGATTGAAATCTGGTGATCTGGACCAGGAATGCAGTCCACCTCTGCCTATCCACAGATTTGTAAAGTAATGATCTCAAAAATGTCTGAACATTACTCTGAAATGGGGTGGAGCTCCACCTCATGCTGAAAATGCATTCCTGCAATGTGCATTCCTTCGAGTAATACAAGCAGGCCAGGTCTGGCTCGACTGGAGGACCTCGGCTAGATGCTGATTTTGAGGCTCTCTACAGGAAATAATATCACGAGAGCTATGGGTTCTCTCATCGCAGCAAACGTGATTCGAAATGGTTTTGAATTCGAAAGACGTGGTTTGAAAAAATTTAAAATGATTTCACATTTTTATCAGCAGCTGAATTTGTTTTATTATTTATCCCTTTCATAACTGAAATAGAATGATTGTAATGATGCTTTGACGATAGGTTAACAGCGAACATGACAATAAAAAAAAATACAAATAAACTGCAATCTTATAATTATAAGCAAAACGTAATAATAAATAATATTACTATCCCAACTATGGTAATTTCATCACTACTCCCGACCACGATATTAATTATCTCATCTTTGTCCAAGCCAGAAAACAATTCTCTTTCTACAGCGTGCCAAAAAAGTAACGTGACTCGTCAATAATTCTAGTACGAAGAATTGTAAAAAAATCCTCGTACCCGTAGATTATCAATTTCAAAAGCAATTCATCGTATGCTTTTTTGAATTTTATATTTGTGACCCTCTTCGCCCCGAACCCTTTTACTGTTATTTCTCAAATGGGAATATATGGATTATGATAGGAACATCAAATGGAAGGTAATTTGATTACCTGCTCAGTGATGTGGCTCAAAGAAGAATTTTTTGTGGCGTGTTTTTATTAGAAATTCAGGAATTAATTAACAAATTGTGATAGGAGAGTACTGCAATCAAACCATTATTCTTTTACTTATTATTATCAAAAGAAATCCACGTATCCATGGATTTGTATTTTCGAAAGCAGATTTTCCCATGCTTTTTCTAATTTGAAATGTCTCACCCTTTACGCTTCACACCCCTCTACTGTTTGTTTCAAGGAATATATGAATTGCGATTCATGTTTATTTTTTGAAGAAAAAACAGTAAAGGGATTAGGAGCTAAATGTTGAAGGATTTCAAATTCAAAGAAGTATAGGACTGCTTTTTTCAATAATGACTGGCAAAATAATAATGGTCTGATTGAAGTACTCCCCAATCACAAATTTAAAATTATTTCCTAAGTTTTTAAGATAAAAACGACACAACCAAGTCTAATTTTAGCCAAGCCCACATCACTGATTAGGTAATTGAATTATCTTTCTTTTGATGCAACACAATTCACATACATATTCCCATTTGCTAATAGAGTGGGATAGTAGTAGTGCAGGGTGTAGGGGGTGAGAAATATGAAATTCGAAAAAATAAACGATAAACTGCTTTTGATATTCAAAGTCGTCGGGTGCGAGGATTCTCCTTGAGAATTGTTCGTACAAGAATTATTGACTATAAAATAATATAGTTACGTTATTTTTTCGGCACGCTGTATACTCTTATAAAAAAAGGCAGGATATAACGCCTCGGCCTCAACTAGACCTGCGACTATTCTTGATTATTCTTAGCTTAGAAAACACCTCTTCATTTCAGACAATATGTATACAGGATATCACTAGGATAAATTTATTAGCAACATGTAAGTTAGTGAACGAAACTCATCCAAGAGAGTTAAAAAAGAACTGAAGAGGACAAAAGGCACATGCTAAACACTCGAAACATTTTTCACTGTCATTGCAGAAACCATGAAAATTTTCTTCCATGGCTTCAGGTGCCAAATCGAGTTCAAAATTTCCAAATCTTCTTTTGCTTTTTCAACTGTGGTCCAGTATTTTCATTTTATGAAAATTTTGAACTGATCCGAAAAATTTTCAATTTATATTAATAATAGCCTTCTTATATGCAAACAATTTTTTTTCTGCTTCTGGAGGCCCCTTGAGCCGGAGACCTGGCCAGACCGGGCCTGAATACAGGAAGGTAATTTTGGAGGAAATCTAAGTAAAGATCACCCTTAAGCCGTCTTGGTAGGACGTGCAGTCTAATCAATCGATTTTTATAAACGCCCCACCGTACGTTTGTTGAAAATTTGTATTGGAATATCGTATGCCTGACCGCATGTGGATTCTCTTCCGCCCATTCATGCGAATTCCTTATATTGAAGATACCAGTTGTCAAAATTTATTTTGTAGAAATCGTCGTAAGCTTCTCGAAATAACCCTTGTGCGATATAATACATACAATTTAATTTCTCTCTATCAAACCTTTTTTTTTTTGAAAATCCAATAACATATTGAAAAATGCAAGATTTTATCAGTTCGAGAAAAATTTGTTCCAAATTGATCACAATGAACTAGTTTCCTACTAAATTTCAACATTTTCCCCAAACCTTTCTTTGAGTAACATCACGTGCGGGACAATGAAATCTACTGAACCCCATAGAAAATTCCAATATAAAAGGTGTTGAATCTCAGTTTGAGAGTAGTCCCATATTTGTCAAATAAGGACCTGGAATTTTTCAGGAATTTAAATATAAATCGATCGACCTATGGAAGGTTATTATACGTTTCAAGTATCAACCGAAGACACCGGTTCGTTCAAAACTTATTAGCAATTGAAATTTTCGGTGAATCATGAACCACCCTGTATCTCTGTTATGAAATTGATTTGACCTATCATGTATCAGTTTTTTGGACTCGCCTAGGGTAGCTCCAGCTCAGGTGATTTTATGTATATTTCGAAGTGTCGCGAATATTTCAATAAATCATCACTATAGAAGGTTGGAAAATATTATAGAAATGCTTATACCTCACATATTTTTCAATGAGAACCTACTTTACTAAACTAATAAGAAGCGAAATATTAGTGAACCACTGATTTTAACAATCTTAGATCTCTACTGATGTTCGGTTCTTTGTTTTCAGGAAGGTGATCCACGACACCAAAATCTGGCGGTGTACTATGAATTTTTGATTAGCAACTTCACCTCCCGGACTATGAGCACGAGTTTTTCTGTGTAGGTGTCCCCCTGAACTAGTTCCTCAGGATATAACTCGCGGTGCTCTTCTCGTCTTCGTCGGGTTGTTATTTTCTGCCTACGTCTCGTATTCGTAATCCGATAGGAGAGCAATTTGTCCACAGATTTAATGATAGGTAATGTTACAGGAGTTATTTGACGATGTGTGATCACAACTGATTATTCGCTCATTAATAGAGACCGAGATCACTAATCAATCCACATCGTAATTGGCTGTTCACGGATTACACCCAGAAATCGTGGCTAAATTGAATCGAAATTGATCGCTGCCGGAAGAATTTTTTAATTTGCAGCAAAGTTGATGGACTGGTGGGCCAGGGAAATCAATCACTTCTTGAATATTTTCAATTATTGCTGCTCAACCAATTGAAGCATTGAAACGCGATCCGGATTGAAGCAATTATATCGAGTTAGTAAATACCTTAGGGCTGTGACATCAATCATGATAAGAAATGGGCACGAACCATTGTGACTCAATGAAAAATTGGAAACTGTCCCAACTTTATAGATAAATTTGTCCTGAAAGTTCTGTTTGTTTTGAAGCTCTTGATCCTCATAATATTTGATTCATCACGTAACAGATGTCAATAATCAAATTTCGCCGAAGTTTCATGCTTTGATTTTTAGTTTAATCATCGCTGACACCAGATATAGTTTTTTCTCATGGATATATTAAGTAAAGTCTTCTTCTTTGGGTGCCGTCTCCTATCGGAGGTTAGATATCTTCATTGCTATCTTTACTTTATTTGCAGACTACTATATTTCCTAACAATCTAGATGAAATTGATTAATTTTTCTAATAGATTAAAATTTTTTAATTTGTCATATATTGTTTCATGAGATAATGTCTTCACTACGATATTCAAAATATAATATGCGAACAATTTGGAAAAGGTGACCTGAGGTGTTGAGATATTTCTAAAAAAGAAATTACCTGAAATTATTATTTATAATCATGTATGATGGTTGTTAATCTGAATCATTTATTCAAGTAACAACTTATAAGATTTTTCAATTTTGATAGGTTTCTGCCTCAATACACATTCTCTTCGATTTCGATTTGATGATCTTAGCAGTGAAAATGTTCGAAGGAATCTAATTGATTTGAAAACAATAAAGCGATAATATGTAGAAGTTTTCAAACAAAATTATCTCATATAGCTTCTGAGCGGTACTTCGGTATCTGGAGAAAATCATATTGATACCACACAATTGAGCACGGTGAGTTAACAGCTCCAGATCTTCAAACCTCTACAACAAGACGGTATCCACCATATTTCCGATAAGTGAAGTATTCTCAATTAAACAATCAAGAAAATTAATAACAATCGTAATACTTAAAGCTCATTCACAGCGCAAAATTAGGAGCCCCCCAGCAAGATTTTAGTCGGAGCCCCTTTCCTTGGGTCTATGCTATTTATGATAAGTTTTTCCCAAAGTTTTTCAAAAGAAAAATAAACTTACGAAAAAGTGTTGAAAATAATATATACCTATATGAAATAACAAAAATTCCTAAATAAAATAATGTAGATTCCGATATGAAAATAACTAGAAAGAAATCAATGGGATATGCAACTTGAAAAATTATTAAACAAAAGTTCTTGTTGAATGCTGAGTACACTCAAGTAAGTCTGATAGACGTGTTTGTGACATTGAATTCTCAAGATAATCCTCGCATATCTTAATCTTGGAAAAAGATCTTCCCGCACTGGAATAGTTGCAAAGAATTTTAGAGCTATGAGTGATTCCTGCTGTATAATTGACTGTGACTCATGAAGTTTCATATTGAAATATAAAAAATCCTCCTGTTGCTTACAAAATGATTTGTTAATTCTTCCTGGAGTTTTCTTCTGCGAGCTTCACTCAAATATTTTCTTTTCCGCTCTAACATTTCTTCTAATATCTGAAAAATGATTTGATATTAAAACTGCCGTTTTCCAGTTTGAGCATTTGATAATATTGAATTAAAAAAATACGAGAGGCGTTCTTTAACGAAAAAATAAGCTCTGCAATTCATTCTAGAACTAATCTCCAATAAAATTGAAGCCCTGAAACCAAAGGAATTGAAAAAGTGACTTTTATTCCTGAACAAACCTCATAACGTGGTTTCGTATTCGAACACTTGAATTGAAATGGAATAATGAAAAAATTCCATAATATTTTCCCCTTTCTTCATTAAAATATCCCCTGATTGGAGAATTTTGACAATAATTTCTGAAACATCAGTAAGCCCCCGAGCTCCCAATGAGATGATCAGCTGGTGAATGCCGAAAAGCTTGATGAAAGACTGGAAAAAAGTAGCATAGAGAGTGATTGAGTGATTTGTCGAATGGAATTGGTGGAAACCTAATATGTTTAATAAAATTCAGGAATATTTTTCGAGAATAATAATTGAACCTTAATTGTTCAGGTTTTGTTCCTTATATCAACAAAAAAATATAGCGAATCGGCAAGTTCAATAGTTATTGGGGCCATGGGCGGTCCCAGGGGGGGTCAGGGGGGTCATGACCCCCCCAAAATCAAAAAATGTCATTGCTCATAATTAGCTCTTTGTGAGAATACACTTTTTTCCGAACAGAAATCTTTAAGTCCATAACGGTGACCCCCCCATAAAAGTTAGGCTAGGACCTCCCTTGATTGGGGCCCCATTAGAAGTCCCTTAAGTACCGGGGCCCCCGCAGCCGCAGGGTCTGCGGGGCCCTCTGCTACGCCACTTCTCATCCAATCCATAAGATCACAGAGAATAAGGATATCGAGCCAGAAAACACAAAGGATACAAAACATATCACAGACGGTTGAGGGACTCAGGAAGCTCAATTCAGCGGAAATATCTCCAGAAATATAACTCCTGAAGATGCCAGACACTCGAACTGGCGAAACGTCGAGAACTTATTCAGGACGACGGTTGAAATGCTCGAAAGAACACAGTCGCTTTCAACATACCAAAGAAGCAATGAAATCAAGATATTTTATGACATAAATTTCAGAATTATGTCAATAATGAAACTTCAGTTGTAAATTTAGGGTCATGGGCGTAAGAAGTGATTTATGTTTCACTATTTCATTGATTCATATTGGTTTAAATATTCTTATCAACACGGCTGTGTAGAATCTTGTGAAAAAAATGAAAACATTGTTTCCTTAATTTTTTCAAAATTTCAATTAATCGGTCCAACAGTAGTGCAGAATCGATCCACCGATTCAGGGGGGACTTTGGGGTAGAATTCCGTTATGATGTAAGCTTTGCCTCCAATATGGACGAAGATACAGGGTCGGTTCCACAAAACTTCGATTGTACCGTTAAATTAATTGAAGCTACCGCGATGATTCGATTGGTTCGAATTTACGTAAGGTTTTTTAATCGTACAATTAAAGCTTTGTGAAACCCGCCCACAGACTATCAACCAATAGGTGACAACATGGCATTTTTTGCTATTTATTCACGTTAACGTTACAGGCGAAAAAAAAATTATTTTTATTAAGCATAACAAATTTTTAAAGCAAAGTTTTTGCAGAATAAAAAACCGCCTGTCGGCTTGCTAGGCGACAAGTAGTTCCGAAAACATCGGCAGTTAAGTAGAAAAGGATCTTTATGCATTCAAAATTGGATGACTCGAAAACAAATGGTAAGATTCAAGGATCATAAAAAGCAAATTAGAGCTGAATAAACAGGCTATGCGACCTTTGCATTGGTCTTGGTTGAAAATTTTTGAAAATTTTTTCTTCCTGATTTATCCGAGGATTGCGTGGCTGCCGGTTCTCTGAATTGAAAATAGTCGAAATTTATTTGGTTTAACAGAAATACGAGTACATATCTATTGCTCAAACTTTCCAGAATAATCGTATCTTTTAAGTTAGTTGTGGACCTTTTGCCAATCTGCTTCAACACTTTTCACTCGAGTTAACAACCTGAAAATCTAAAGTTCAACATATTTGGAGGGCTCAGTCCCACTTGGGTTCTCAACTTCGTTCAATGTTCATCTTCACAACCCTCAACTCTCTTTCGTCTGACAATAAATGTGCCGCTTATTAAACATAAAATTCACCATATCTTCAGATTAGTCAAAACATTTCATTCCGTGGGAGCAGAAGACATTCCGAAAGAAAAATAATAGAAAACAATCAATTAAAATCAAAACTGTATTAACGTTTCCATATAACGTGAATAAATGCATGAGACACCGCGGGTTCTTCAATTCCTCCCGGTAATTATTCCCGAAGCAGGCATTCAATTTCAACATAATTATAAATGCGGACAATCACGTCGATAAATTACTTTTTAGAGGTCCGACCCGATTGAAAATCAGCATGAAATTCAATCTCTACGCAGTCCTAGCAGGTAACCATCAAAATATGTGCTCATTTACAAACAAACGAAGTTTTAATGAATTAATTTCATACATCTTCCTTCTAACGGGAGAATGGAATTGGTCATCTCGATGTTGAAGTAAAAATATCCCGAATATATTTTCGATAGTAGGATGGTAGGGATATTCCAGTTTTCTCCACGGAAATCAACTAGCAAAGCAACTATCTATCACCCACCACCCTAATATTCAAGAAGACTCGTTTCGTGGTATGGAATTCATTATTTTGCTTGAGAAAAAGAATTTTTGACGAATAGTACTCACACTGTGTGTCTTATCGTAGAGGATAGAATCCTCCTAGGTTTTGTCGTTCTTTAATATCGATAAGTATGCGTTAATTGATAGAAGAATAGATTACAAATTTACATAAGAATGGAATTTATTTGATAAACAACTCATATAGAGGTCTCTAAAAACATTCGGTTACTCAATTCTTCGCCTACTAACTTTCTTTATTTCCACCTCTTGAATCAACAGGCCTTTCAACGCCCTCAAAACTATTTGGGCTGAATTTACCACAATATAGATTTCCTTCTTCATTAGTGAAGCACTTTTATACCAAACAAGAATTGTTTTCGAACGTTTTCAGTCTTTCCCAAACAATGCTCTTTTGGAACATTGAACACTCAGAGTAGAAAGCGTTTACATTATTCGCTTTAGTCCAACAGTGGTGTAGCAGATGACCCCGCAGACCCCGCGGTACTAAAGGAGCCCCCAAGCCAAACGAAAAGCTTTGGATGGCCCTAATAACTAACGAACTTACCGATTCGCGATATTCTTCTGATGATATAATGAACAAGACCTGAACAATGAAGGTTCAATTATTATTCCCGAAAAATAGGGAAATATTCCTGAATTTTATTAAATATACGATATATCCACTAATTCCATTCGACATATCACTAAATCACTCTCTGTGCTACTTTTTTTTCAAGAGTCTTATATATACCGCGTCAAGCTTCTCGGCATTCTTTTTGAACGTCGCCAGATGATTTTTTCATTATTTCATTTCCATTTTCAGTCAACACTGGAAAACTTTGAGAAAAACTTTTTATAAACTAGCTGGCCCGGCGAACTTTGTTTCGCCTCAGAGATTCATAAAGTTATATCAACAAAACTGCTACTTTTTCAAGTAGGAGGTAAATAAGACAAAATTAAAGTACAAAATATACAAAAAATTTGATTATATTGAAATAGGTAGGTATGTAAATTGTTATTTACATGAATAGATTTCACCTTATTCAAGCGGTACCTTATTATTATTTAAAAATTGTCTCATTGTTGTACCTTATGAGGAACCACATTTTTAGTTTTTCCGTCATAAAATTTTCCGAAGTGTTCGGAAGAAAGAAAGGTGTGATAACACATGGACTCAGATGCGTTAATATTATTATTAAATGTAGTTCACCGAATTTATATCAAACTAGCTGACCCAGCAGACTTCGTACTGCCACAATCGATAAAGTATTAAAAAAGTTCCCTCTTTACCTCTTAAATAAAGAGAATTCTTTTGATGTATGAGTAACAATGTACATACATATTTCAATGCAATTGAATTTTTTGTATATTTTGTACTGTTTTGTATTCCACCGAATATATTTCCTTCTTAAAAAAAACCAATGGTTAGAGTTTATTCATATCTAAGGCGAAACAAAGTTTGCCGGGTCAGCTACCTTATCTAATTACCAATTGCCACAATTGGTCCCACCACCAGATCCCCTACGCTCTTTAGTTTCTGGGATAAGAAATGATTCTAAACACTTCTTGGCCAACATTACACTATAATAGTTAATTATAATATTTATGTTTCTTTTTCATTTATCTATTGAAGCAGTACGAAGTCTGCCGGGTCAGCTAGTTTTGTAATAAAATTCATTAGTGACTTCACTTTTTGTTTGAATACTTGTGCAATGATGTCATGTAGATCAACTGATGTTTGTTCGGGAAGAAGCAGTTGAGTGATTTCTTCCCATTTTGGATTGCAGGTAAATGTAATGAATAAATCAGGACGACCATCATTTCGAACGTATGTCATTGCATTTTGTGCATATTCATGCATATGAAGCGGGCTGCCAATATACGTTGCTGGTAAAATTGTCAACGTAGTTTAGATTGATTCAGTCTGATATAAGTGAGGCGCTCTGTTTCAATTTTACAATACATGTCCACACAATACTGCTGCAACAATTGAAGAAATCTCAGCAAATAGTTATCAGCATTTTGACAAACCATTAAACGAAATGAATAATAATTCATCGAGCTAACTTTCTTGGTGGTTTCTTGGCCTAAAATCAAATATTTCAAATTTGTATTAAGAAGACATTTTAAATTTTAATATAGGTACTCACCATTCAATGGATTTATCCATCATAAACCTCTCCAAAACTACAATAGTAGAGCATCCTATGAACAGTGCTTCATATATACGTTACAAATCTCCAGTATTGCGATACGTAAGAACAATATCAAGCGTTTCCAAGTTTTCACCAACAATCACAATTGCCACTTCGTCTATTGTAGCAACTGTTGCAAATAAGTATCTTTGAAAATTACATTATCATCTTCATCAAAATAAACACTTTTCATTTTCTCTGTTAATGTTATCCAAACTGTTCTTTCTTGTCCTCTCCGGTTCAGACTTTTCTTCACTCTCTTGAAATGTTCTGTTTTCACCAATTCATCATCCTCACTCACGTATTTATCTTCTTTTGAGAGTATATATTTTACCTTGTCTTCCGTTGTAATATAAGATATTGCAACCTCATTTGTCTTCGTATCCCTTAGAGATACTACCAATTTGAAAGTGAATTGGATTCTTTTTGTCATGATAACAAAATATTGTCGTTTTGTAAGACTATTTTTATCAGATGAAATTGAAACCAAATGTGTATCTCTGTAAACAAAGTTTTCAATTTTATTCAACATTTCTACAATATCTAGAATCTCACCTGTAAACAAAGAAACGATAATATAAGTTTCTTATACTATTTTAAATTGAACTAAATATCAAACACTTCTTCCAATATCTAAACATAAATTCTTCTCAAACAATACTCACGACAATCAGCGTCAGAACATTGACATTGACAATGGTTGTCAAACCGAAATTAATTTTTGATTAGAGATTACAGAAGTCTTCATCTCCTTACATATTTTATATTAAGAAGAATAAAAAGATCGTGGCGACATCTATTGGCGTTATTCGCAATAAGGAAAAATATTTCCTACTTTTTGTTTTTTTCATCAAGTTTTTCATAGTTTTAATGTATTTTATGTTAACCCCACTGTAGAAGAATCCAACAAAAAAACTTTCATAAAAAACAGTTCATCCAATCTTGAGTTATAAGTGGTGTAACAAACAATATGGCCGACTGAGTTTTATATATTAAGATATAATACTTACACGAAAACGCTATCAACATCTACTGACGTTAGTCGCAAGAAGGAAAATTATTTCCTACTTTTTTTCCATTTCATCACATTTTTCATTGTTTTAATATATTTTATGTTAACCCCACCGTAGAAGAATGCAACAAAAAAAACTTTCATAACAAACTGTTCATCCAATCTTGAGTTATAAATCGTGTAACCAACAATATAGCCGACTGAGTTTTATATATTAAGATACCATAGTCCTAAGAAGGGGGCCCCCGACTAAAATCTTGCGGGGGGAAGGCATGGATTTTGCGCTGCGCCACTGAGTCCAAACCACAATTTGTTCTTGATAATTCAACGAACTGCTCGGACATGGAGCTTCAGTATCATTTCATTCACTACGAACGAAATGGCAAGACCCAATATATGACATTTACTCCAGATGTGCCAGGAATTGTTTTGATGATTTGTCAGTTTACTAACTAATATTGGCCTCATGGCCTCATGGCGGAACGGGATCGAGCTCTTTTGAACGTTCGGGAACATGGTTCGCGAATTCTATTCGGCTTCGATGAGCATTTACACCGCCCTTGTATCTTCCGTGCATTGTTTGCAAAGAATCCTTTATGAATCGTTGGTTTTCCTGCATCAGGCGAAAAGAGCTAGAGCTTTATAAAAAGTTAGAGAACAGCGTTTGCAAACACTGTTCGGCGCCAATGAGTGTTTACACCGCCCGTCACACTATTTTCAAGCAGAATTCTGGAATTCTTCAGTCCGAGATAATTCAGAGTAAACACAAAATCATTCGTACAAATGGAACTATAGAGTGTTTGGCAGCGAATATTTGTCGTCTCAGTATGACCACTGTGCTCGGTTTTTTATCCCCGGATCATATTTAAACTTTTTACAAAATATTTATTCAAAGTTTTACGAAGTTAATTAGATGATAAAAAAAATTCTTATAATTCCTCTAGTGATTTAAACATAATTCTCAATAAATCAAAAATTGCAGATCTGATCGAATTCAGAATGGTGTCAGCCGAAAATTTTCAAACGGTTCTTCATGACGACATACACTGTGAAAACTACTTATAGAGTAAAATTAAATGTGCACTATGCTAGAATATACTGAATAGCACCGTTAATCTAAAGTTATGCTTCAAAAGCGAAAAATTCAATTTGAAAGTTGGCGTGTCTCAGTGATGTGATTCGCGAAAGTACATCATAGTCCTTTCTCTTTATTTTGATGGGAACACTATGTCTATTTTTTATGATTTTTAAAGTACCTCAATGAACTGATTGCAATATTTATAATTTGAGGTTTCAAGGAACTGAATAGTTAAATAACATGATGTAATTGATTTTAATATAAGTAAGAAATAAGTGGTTTAATTGTTCCCCACTTAATTCAAGACATACTTCCCTATGAAACTCGTTTCTAACTTTGTTTGACATTTGAGTTGAAATATTTCGCATTTCTGAATACTCATCCCTTCTTTCAGGTCTGGGATGCACGTCGGTTGTGCTGCACAAATTTTGTTCGAAAGATAACTCCATAGAAAAAAGTACCGCGAATTGATTTTTGAATCTTTCTTCAACTTGATTGATAGATCTGAAATTTCATAATTCCGTAGTTTATTTGAAAAATACCATCATTTTACGCATGATAAATTTCATTTTCAAATGGCATTGTGATACAAGGTGTTTCAAAAAGTGCGAAATTTTTATCTACAGGTAATGTAACTCATCAAAATAAAGCTGTTGAACAAAAATCCTCATCAAGAAATATTCACCCGCTGCTAGCAAATCAAAACCAATCCAAAAAGTACTACCAGGCAATCTGAAAAGTTATCATTCCAAACCTGCTCGGACTTCAATATAGACACAGAACACGTGTATACATATAAGCGATAAGCTGAGAAAATAAATTCGATGTTGGTCAGTTTTTCTAGTAATAGCGACAGCATAGCTTGTGTATAATTTTTCGAATTTGTTAGTTGTGTGAAATACCTCACATTTGTTCGAATAGTAGACTTATTGACATCATTTCAATTTATGATTTTCGCTAAGAAATCACTCAACTTCCTGGATGTAAGAACTTGTGCTCATTAAACGAATTATGATCGTTTCTAACACTTTCTGTAAACAATTTGGATCAATTTTATCGGTGAGTTTGTGACTTTATTTATTTTCATTCCTTTAGGGCCTTTTTAAATCGAAAATATTTTCTCTTGCTCAGGTTGAACTTTATCTGTCAGGAAAATTTGTCTGATGGTTGTTCAGAGGAGAGAATCTACAAATTTGCCTCCAGTAGATCATTCGTTTTCTATAAAACATACTGAAAAAATCCATATGACATAGTGATTGATCACAGATGATTAAATGCCAATTCATTACAAAAGGATCTAAAATAGTATTGAGATATTGAGGATCATCATTTTTTGCATAATTTTTATATTGAATATTTCATATGAGAAAGTTCCGGCGAAATGATATTTAGATTATTGAAATCAGGTTGTTCAAGAGACATACCTACAGGATTTTTCATTCGAAATAATGAGAAGGAATTGTGTAACATGATAAAAAACTAATTTTGTTTCTTGAGTGTTTTTCACACTGTATATTGAATGTGTGTTTCAGTAAAAAGTTTGAATACAGTAGTACTTCATTCACTACTCTTTATGCATATACGGCGTTGCAGATCCAAAGGAGCAGAATCGAACCTTTCATGTTCGCAAAAAAATATTTTCCCATGAAATTTCATTATTTCAGAATAAGTGTTTGACAATTGACAAAACTACATTTCTTGAAAGAATTTTATGAAACCCATGTAATGTGAGATTTCTTTCAGGTGACTAATTTTTCGCTTCTATTCCGATTATTAATAGGTATTAATGAAGACTCAACATCTTTTGATATGAATTCGGAAAAGCTCCTCAGTGTATGCCGTATGTTGATCATGTACTAGTCCTCTCCAAACTTATAAGAATTTCATTTGCTTTACTATCACTCAATACTTTGTCCTCATACATACTTGTTTTATCTTGCTATATTTTCCAATTCCTCAAGTTTCATTTCCCTCTACATCAATTTTATTATTTATTTTTCTCTCAATCCATTTCATGAATTCATCAAGAAGTTTTAGCAATCATAATGGAATACATGTGGTATTAATATCCAATAACTATTCTTCCTGATTTTGATCTTGTCAGAAAAATATGGTCTGTTTTGAAAGTTATGAGATTAGATTGTCTACGCTGTAATATTCTAAAAATGAGTTATATATTACATAGCACACTGTAGATAAAGAGTTTTCGAACTCTCCTCTACAACCTCTACTATTACTGAACTCATTCTATTTTGTTGATGTTCATATCTATACAAATTCTGAAAATAAATGAAGAATTTGATCATTCTGCGGAATTCATTCATTGTTAGATTCTACACAAACAAGTTTCGTCGTAACTGCGCTTTAATACAAAAGATTTTTTCTGATCTCTATCACGAAATGCCTCCGTTGAGAAAACTGAATGAAAGTTATTCTTTCATTTCAGCCACTCCTAGGTACAAGATATTCACCGGATAGTCGAAAATTCGCTACGCACTTCTTCTTCGATACAGTATCCACCTCACCCTCTTCCATTCATGCATATCTGACCGTCAAAAGAGCTCCAATTTTTCAATATCCATATTTCTTCTCATTGTTGCGATCAGAGGGATAAGTCCTTCGGATGTCTATCAGCAAATATTTGCCACTTGACGGACTTTGCAGCGAGATCAAAAGATTAAGGATGATCCGATTTTGCAGCGAAAATAAACCGTGACATCGTTTGTCTGTGTGCGTTTGTACCGTGCCCATGGTATATGAGGACGTTTTTCTATTCATACGGGGTTGGACATTCACATCACGTGAACGCTCAATGAACGTCTTAAACCCTTTGAAATCGTTTCGGATTCCGTTGACATGGAATCTATTGTTGCGGTTTTTGAATTGTTCAAGGACTAATAGTAGCCGGGGGACTTGTATCGATCATGCGAAGATTTCGTTCTGGCCGATTGTTATCGGTGTAGGTAAATAACCTCGAATTTTGGGGATCTTTGGGTATTTTAGAATACTAGACACAGTGATATTAAAAAATTTCTCCTCAAAATGATTTGAGTTTAATACTTTTTCATGGAAATTTGTTTATGGGTTGAAGGTGATAAACCACTGCTCAAAACAACGAATCAGTTTCATATTAATTCCGAAATATTCCTCAAGGCGAACATTTTCCTAGTATAAAACTATACCTACACTAATAGGGTAAAACCCGGATAGATGCCCCAGTTAGATAGATGCCCCATTTTCAAAATACCTAACTCCCCAAACTCTCCACTAGGAATTAATAGTGTAAGAAGGAGCCACTGTCACCCTTAACCTCGGTTGGTAATGAAATATGGGACAGTGAGAACGCGTTTTGCAAGTATATGTGATTATCTCCGCAACGAATTTCGAAAACATGTAAAAGTTTCAAAGGCTAGTATTTGCCGTTGTAGAACTTTTGAAGTAGTTATAAATTCGATTATATTTTTTATCATATCAATAAACTAAGTATGACCAGTTGCTTTTTGTTTTTAATTTATGAAAAAAATGCATGGGCATCTATCCGTACCAAAAAGGATAGTTGCCCTTATTTTTCGAGGTATAGAAGCCCTTAGGGCCATATATATCTCTATACATCCCATACCCTTGTATAGTCTGAGTATTAATTTTTTTAAATATTTTTAGTGTTCTGTTATAGTTTGTGTACTGATCTGAACTCTTTACTGATTGTAGCAAAACCATGCCGCGGAAGTATGAGAGGAAAGAAGGAGTACAAGGTCTTGCTGTGGAAAACTTAAAGCACTATCTGAATAATCTCCTCTACATTGTGTTGTTTTGTTTTAAAAAGAGTATTCCTATTTCTGTTGAAACCTATTAGGCATTTAATATTTTATAACAACAATGAAAAATTCGTATTCCTATTTGTTGATATCTACCTGATATTTCATGATATAAAGAATTTATATTTTCGTTTAATAAATTCTTTCGAAATTTCATTAAGTAGGCTGATTCAAGTTATATTACGATTATAACAGACATAACGATGAGAGATTTCATTGAATTTGGCTTTGTAATTGGATCACACAATATGAAGGGCGTCTATCCCGGACTGAAGGCATCTATCCCTCTCAGTATTTTTATAGTGGGGCAACTATACATACCTGTAGGCATCTATCCCCAGAAATAATGTTCCACAAAAATCGAAATTCTGTGAAATATGCTAATGGTAGGTCAGAAAAAAACCCATAGTATTTCAACTCAAATAACAAGGCTAGCCACTTTCATGAAAATTATTCAGATAAAATCGATATTTTCGAAAATATGAGGCAATTTCAAAAAGTGGGGCATCTATCCGGGTTTTACCCTACCCAAAAATCTAAATGAAAATCAGGGATATCGAAATCGTATGTAATTATTATCTTATATCATCTGTTATCAATAGAAGCAATATCACAATCGAAAACAAGAAACACACAATTTATTTTCATATTTAATTATACGTACTTTTTTGATTGGAAGGCCTGAAATAAAACAATACAGATTGAAACGAAATTTTACTAGCTGACGTTAGTGCAATGGAGAACGATAAAGTTCTACTTATGAAACAAGAGCTAAGGGATACACTTCAGTAGATAAAACTCTGCCTATGCGTGTTTGAAAAATGAATCAACTGAAAATTTTTCATGAATTATGAAGGATATCTTCATGTAATTTTTTTATAGGCAGAGAAGAACAGACCAATGTACTCGCAATTCTTAATCTGAAATAAAAAAGACGAAAGCAGAAAAAAGCAATTATTTACAATAAATTTGATTTTTTTTAAATTAACCACCCATTTTTGAAATACACTCGTTACTTTATGTATGGCCCCAAAACCACCTTGAATATCATAAATGGGATAACTATTCATAAGGTGTTCTTCAATCTCCCCAACAATAGAAACTAGGGCTCTCAACCAAATTCTATCTGAAAATCATGGTATTATTGATTTTATTATGAAGAATATATCTTTCGAACTCTTATATATTATTTTTCCTCAAGTATTGTATGCTGGCAAAAAAGAAATTATTCTTACAGAGTTTTTGGAGTTTCTAAGATTTTTTATATCGTTTAGTTGTGAGAGGATTCAAACAATCAAAAACAAATCAAACTATCCAAAGGAAACGATAAGGAAGTAACTGAAATTTAGTACTCTGAAATTTATTAATCTCAAATATGTCACACAGCAACATTGCACCTTGAAATGAAATATTAAAGGTGAGTCACAAAGCTTTGATTGTCCGATCGAAAACACTGGAGTGAATTCGAATCACTCGATTTGAAATTTCAACGAATCTCGGTAGCTTCAATCAACTTGGCAGTTCTTAATCGGGCAATCAAAGTTTTATGAAACCCGACTTGTACGTGGCTTGATTATTAAGGTATTATGGGAGGTATTCAAATTCTCTATAGGTATCGGTATCATTAATGTACTAAAGAGGCAGCTCAGTACATTAACATTTCGAATATTCAAAAATATCGCTTAGTGATTTTTGAAATGCAAAATGTTGGTTCGTATAATGAATAAATCCGTTACAGGAAATGATCAAATAGAACCATAAAAACTGTGCGAAACTGAGATATTCTCTCACAATTGTGTTCCACAAGATGTGGTAGGATGAACGGAGTTTTCACAGAATTAGAAAATATAATGCCATAACCTAGAAAGTTGTTTATTAAAAAAAATTCGAAACCATTTGCTACAGACAAATTTCATGAGATCATTAGAAGTGATAGTTAGTTTCAGGCTTTCACGACCAGATATACTGACATTAAGGGAGCCTTCCGGGCTTATTGGCCGTAGTCTATTAGGATTTATTTCACCTAACGTTTCGCCCACAACTGCGGTATGCATCTTCTGATGATTGTTGGTCTGAGGTTGTAACTCGACCGCTGAATATCCGAAAGTGATGCTGGATTCGATCCGTTTGTGGGCGAAACGTTAGGTGAAAAAATTCCTAATAGACCACGGCCAATAAGCCCGGAAGACTCTCTTAATGTCGATAGTAATAATTGTTTGATATCGAAATAAAAATTTTAATCACACTGGACAAAATACAATTTCAACTTGGTTTTGATGATTTCGATATAATTTTGCAACAGCATAGGAAATAAAAAATCTAATAAAATCAGGTTTCTGACTCTATGACTATATTTAACATTCGCTATATTTGCTTCTTCTTCGGTGTGATCTTTTTTCGATCTAGTTCTCACTGATATAATCTCTAGCCCTTGATTAATGTTTCTTTTTGTGATCTATTTCAAACCAACGTAATTCATATACAAAATGTGATCCATCTGCTAAATTTCTATGTGATGTGATTATTTCATCCGGTTATCAGTTCTCGCCATTTCTAGTTGCACAATACTAAAGAAATGCTCAAATCCAAAGTGAATCAGTCCAGGAACAATATACGAACAGAAATGCCAAATTCAAACATTTTCTGTTCCGTAATTGAATTTCAAAAACGTTATATTAGTGTGTTTTATTTTTATTCACACCAAACTAAATCTAGCAAACATAATTTTGATTTTGGGCAGCCGTCCTCGATGACACTGTTTCTAGGACAGATTATCAACATCCGTGAAGAGAATGTGATGTTTTTTTAATGATACGTGTCGAAAGTTGCTGTTTTGATTTTCAATGTAATTAATGCATAGATCCTCACCCTTTTTTTTTCAGTTTCAAAAGCTTTAAAAAAGTCTATGGGTGGATGAAGTATTGGTTTATTTCGATCAATTATTGAAAAAACATACAAGGAAACCAAAAAATGGCTGGACAAGATATGACATCATTTGTAGAAAAAAGAAATGTTCCGCCAATACTGTGCCTTGTCACAAATCGATGAAAAATGGCAAAATTCAATTAATTGGGCTACGAGTTGCTTCCGTGTCCTTTGCACCTTTGTTGAGATTTGGCCACCTGTGCCCAGATCGCAAAAAAACACCTACTTGGGGGTAAAGTTGGGATAAAGTATTCAGAAGGATTGAGCATTATTTTGAACCCAAAGACAATTAAAAGTTCTACAATCCGTATAACGGTTTCGAAGGCATCAGCTATGAAATATTTAGAGCGAATTTTATCGAACAAATTTTTTTTTTACTTTTGGATTATCTTTTTATTTTAATCGTCTGCGCCTGATCAACTACCGAAAGATTTCATTTGGGTTTGATGTGAATAAGAATAAGTTTTAGAAAATTTTCCAGTAGAAGTTTTTTACTTGTAAAAAAAAACTCATGAGTTTCATCCTGATGACCTCATTTCTGATATTATGCTGGATAGATCTCTCATTCAACCTAATCTTTCATAAGTTGGCTTGAACAGGAGCATAGTAGAAATTGAAACGATTTTCTTCTGCTATTGAAAGGAATAAAAATAACAAAGAACACAAAGTATTAAAAGAAGCTCTCAAATCAAATAGAACATAATGAAATCCCCATTTTCAGTGCATATAAGTCACATCTTCATCTCTATAATGAACCTCGATAAAAATGATCAGAGTGATTATCCATAATTTAAGAATATCCCATTTATGAACTGATCACCCGAAATAAGACTAGCATTAGTTGGAAGCTATTTTACTCGATTTGATATATTTAAAGGATCACGTCAGATTAAGATTCCCGAATCCCTTTGACGTAGGCATGCCTTTTCAAAGTTACATGAGTTATTAAGTTGATCTCTTCATTTGGGCCGACTTGAGGTATTCGATTGCTTGGGAAAATCGCTTTTTGTTAACCTGAAATCGAATCCTCGAACCCGGGTTTCTTATTATTTCGTGAATGGTCAAAAAATCTGGTATTCAGAGAAATTCAATCGATCTGAAGGAAAGATTATGATTTCGAGGGAGAATTGACATAAACAATGAATGTATCGGATAATACTGAAAAAAAATTGATGGATTTCCCTTCGATAATTTTCTACTCGATTTCGGCAAAACTAAATCTTATTTTGTGAGTCGCAATTGATAGGTTAACCTTCTCATTTTCAAATAATATTATTAATAGTATATTTTTCGATGAAAAGCTTTGAACTGAAAATTCTAAGCTCACAATAAACGTAAAAAATTCGAGCCAAAATTTCACTATTCATCTATTCCATTCCATACTTTCACTGTGATAAAAATATTTATTTATGTTAATCCTAACAAAACATTTTTTGAAATTGAACGAAGGCGGTGAATTTTTGGACGAATCAATGTTTTGGTTCCTTGTACTTGTTTGATTAATTTTTTCGAATTCTGGCAGCTTCAAAATTTTGAATTATGATTTCAAATAACGGATGTCAAAAACTCATTGTCTTTTCATTGAAGACTATATGAACAAACAGAATCAATATAACCCAACGGGTGATCTTTGGCCCTTTGGAACTGCTCGGTATGTTGTATAATATATCATAAATTAAAACTTTTTATCTCAACAGCGAAGATTTTGTGCCGCTTGTGTACACCCAGCATGGTTTCCTCACCTATGCAACTTTACCACGGTGCCTTACTGAAATTTATTCTTTATTTAATTAATATTATATCGTTCCACCTGCAATGGTCAACCGGTCATATTTTTCGTCAGATGTATGAGAATGTGGCTGTTATAGGCAGAATGATTCTTTTTTGTCCAAAATCGACACAATGCATTACATGAATACTTTTTTTTTCGAAAATATTCACTGAATGAAATTATTAATGACTCTCATAATTGTTACACATTCTTTTTCTGTTTCTTGTATTCTTTCAACTATTTCTTAGCCAGAGCATTCAACTTCCAGCCTCCAAGACATTTTTTATCTGTTATTTCTTCGCCTAATGCTGAATAACTCCGAGAACTAATATAAGGCCTGTATGAAGTTCAGGATGAGTGGAAGTTGGCCCAGCATCTTTCGATTTTCGAAAAAGTTTTCATTTGTGCTTAATTGTGCTAGATTTGTGCAGAATCGTGCTAGATTTGTGTTGTTTTGTTCCGTTGAATTTTTTTTTAATATTCCATGTGTGATAAGCTCAGAACTGTCCTAGAAATTATATGCAAATGAAAAAAAAAGTTTGCAAATATCAGCAGTACAAGACAGCACAAAAGTAGCATTAAATTTTTATTTATTTGTGACTTTCCGAACAATTTGAGCGGTACAACTAAATACATGTGTAGCAGTAGCACAATTTTTCCTAGTTATTTGAATGCAATTTTTCGAAAAGTGCTGCACAAATAAAGCTCTAATGAAGGGAGCAAAGTTAATTCTTCTGGATGTAATGCATCTAATGTCACCGAGTATGCTTGAGTGCAATCATGAGTGTGATTCAATTGGACTCATGTTGAAGATCTTCTAAATGGAAAATTTTTACTTTACTTTCCGAATCAAACACCATCCTTATACAATCTTCAAGCAATGTTAAAAACAATTTCATAACTATAGTTATGAATTGAAAATGACATTCGACATCTTTAGAGGCGAAATAGAAACTTTTTTGGGGGGAAGCTCACAACTTAGGAAATTATGGGGTAAACGCGCCCGATGTAAAGGTAGGTTCGGAAATTTTTTCAAATTTATTTATTTTTAGAGATATTTTTGGGAGTTCTGAAATTCTAAAATTTATTGTAGTTCGACTCAATTTTCTACTCTTTAATAGCAAATTGATAATTCCAGGTTCATTTAACTTGAGAGAAAATCTGAAAACCTCTGCAAAATAAGTATTTTGAGAACTCGAGATATTAGATACATGGGCGCCCGCAGAATTTTTTCTCAGGGAGGCCAAATCATAATTTGATAGGGCGAAGGTGATATCAGTACACCCGTTTGGCTCAAAAACAATAGGGAAATCAAAATCTCAGGGGGGGGGCACGGCCCCCCCTGGCCCCCCCCTGCGGGCGCCCATGATTAGATAGTACCTTCACCTTTACTTGTGTAACATATTGGAAATGCATATGAAAAAGAAACTATAAAGTCACCAGATTTTGACAGCGAAAAGCTTTCTCACCACTACAAACACGTAGGAAATATTCTTTTACGGTTGCGAGAAAACAATAATTCTTTTCGATAAAACATTATTCTTTTGTAGATTGCATCCATCGCATTCGTTTACCGAAAAAAAAACATGAATTTTAGTGTTGACACACTGTATTGTATAGAAATTCGAAACATGAACTAGATCATGAATTGGTTGAGGCTTTTGCGGCCATCGTTCAATGTGACATGTTCTTTCGAGCATTTAGGCCGTCGTCGTAGATTAGTTCTCGACGTTTCGCCAGTTCGAGTGTCTGGCATCTTCAGGAGTTATATTTCAGGAGATGTTCTCACTGGACTGAACTGCCTGCCACTCAGGCAGTTCAGTCCCTGAAATATAGTTCAGTCTCCTGAAATATAACTCCTGAAGATGCCAGATACTCCAACCTGTGAAACGTCGAGAACTAATCTACGACGACGGCCTAAATGCTCGAAAGAACATGTCACATGGATCATGAATATTAGAAAAAATATAATATATCAACTTCCTGTTATTTTTAGGATCATTTAAGATAGTACGAGATTAGAATGAATCCTTAACTCACCGTGATTGAAACTGATTAAATTCACTAATTTAATAAGTCTTAAAACACATTATAAACTATAATCATACAACAACGATATTAAATATTGAAAATATAATTGGGCAGCTCACTCCTTCGGTGCATTCTTCTCTGGTAAACATCGATCACTAATGGCATTCTAGGCAGCGAAAAAAATTCTTTCTTAAAAAATTCATAACCTCAGAGAAACTCTACCATCTGTCTATTTCCGCCTATGTTCAGGGTAGAATATATGTCAACCAGCCTATCTCGTTCCTTCAACACTATTTAAACCTCACAGCGCAAAAAATTATATTTTCCAACATTTATTGCATGGTACTAAATAACACGTTTCGACAAATGAATCTTTTTCAATTTTAGGATCCTTTACATCGAAATAGTATGCCCAACTATCAACTTTCGGTTATGAACTCATCAAAATTTATCACAGAGTTATTCCTTCAGTTCAACACGAAACATATTCGTATTTTATTCATGAAAGTTCCTGATAGTTCGTTCATATAAACCTTTTAACAGCAGGGTTCTATTCAAATGAAAGGATTGTATGAACAATTCGAATATTCTGAATGATACATCGTTTGTTTATCTTTCGGAAGCAACATATGAAAAACACAGAAATCATCTCCTAGATATAATCTGAATAGTTATTTCTATATTTCGAAATGAGCTTCAAAGTGAATTCATGGGGACTAGATTGAAGATATTTTCTTCATTTAATCTCTACGAATAGGTATATTACATTCATCTGAGTAGCCCAGAAATTAGGAATGTATTTCCACTGAATTCTCCCATATTAAAAACGAAAACCGATGTATGTAGATTGTGCTTAGTTCAGTTATGTCTGTCTCAAGAATCTCAAGATCGATTCGGAATCTACAACTACTTCATATGTTTTCCCTTTCTCTGGTAAAATGGTTTCAAGAATGATATTTTGTTTGGAAAATTTTTGAAACTTCCAATATGAATGTATATTTCTTCCATTGCGAATGATAATTTAATCAACTCTGAAATCAAAATCACCAAAGTCACCAAGGCATTTTCAAGCACAGATTAAAAAATTTTTCGGGAAACAGTTTATTTGAGAGCATCGAAAACACTTCACGGAATGTATAAAACCAGATTCTTCGAATTGGATTCGTAAAACGGTGCCCGAAATCCACTGGCCCAACGTCCATCGTTGAATACCAACAGAAGAACCGACAAAAGTGAGAATTGTTTGAATCAATTTGTTCTGTCATTGAATCCATATAAACACGAGTCGATTGTTTGTTATTCTCATTACTCGCGTCATAAATGTGAACACCTACAAAGTATCCTTTCATTGTGTTCGCCTGGTAATCTGGGCTCCTGAAGAACACTGAACAATAAATAATTTAAACAACTTCATACACTTTTTGGTACTGTTACATCCCGCAGTAGATGCTTTATGGACGTGTGTTATGCTAAGTATGGATATGTTATGTGTTCTGAAGTGTTTGCCAGTATTATTACTTTCTTGGCACCCAATTTATAGTTCTTTGAGATTGTCTCGAAAAACGACGTCGTGTTTTATCCATTATGTCATAGGATGATTGAACATACTCAAATTTCAATATTTCATTATATGGACGGACTCACGTCTGTCTGTGAAAAGCTTCTGGAATGTGGCAATTCAAAAAATCATGAATGTTTTCTGGTCTGGCTAAACTGATAGTAAATCAGGAATCAGTGAAATTTCACAAAATCGCATTTTAAGTGCTGCGTGAGAGTTGAAAGAAAAAGTCTTGAAAATTTGATTTGAAATCATCCGGTTACATGTTTTGGCATATTTGCAATTATCAAGCAAACATCATATCTCTAGTGAAAAGGGTTTAGTACAAATATAAAACCAAGGAACTAATTTAATGGTTTGAAAAATTGTTAAAACAAACAGATTTGCAAGATTTCAAACCTACGAATTAGTGTGTTTTAAATTTTTACTTAAATAAAAGCTTAAAGCTTTCATCCAACCAAAAACATTTTCATGTAAAATGTTACCAAGATCAAGACTATTTGGCTTACATTGTCAAAAAGTTTTCGGATCTCATATAGAACCAAGCTGCTAATTCTACACGCTTTAACTTCACAAACTTTGCACCTTAGTCGGAATACTAAGTCATCTATTTTGACTAGAATGTAGAGTTTGTTAATTTAAACTTATAAAGTTAAAATGCGTAGAGTTAGCAGCTTAGCTTGCATGAGATCTGATAACTTTTGGACAATGTGAGCCATATGTTCTCGTCTAGAAACATTTTTCACGAAACTGTTTCTTATTGTATTTTACTTCTTTTTTTAAGTCTGTTTTAGAAAAAGTGTCAAATATCCAATCCACATGATTACTCGCTACGACTTGTTCATTTTCCCAAAAAGAGCGACCGTTCGCATAGAACGCTAATATTATTACTCTCTGATATTGACTTTGGACGTAATCGGTAACAACCGTCTCGATTTATATTGCAAGCTCGAGCCGTGATCGCGATGTATTCGCAATTTGCCATCACAGAGGGTGATTTCACATTGAAAACTGCGGATGTGGTTATTACGTATACATGACAAGGAGATACGAATAAAACAACAATGTCATATTCATGTTATTGAAAAGAGAAAAAATTTTATCATGAACCCATGAAGCGATTTGATAGCGCTCAATTTTATCCGCTAATTGAAAATGTGGAGGGGGGGTTACTGGTAATTCTTAAATATCTTTTTACTCAGAACTACCTTAACAGATTCTATGAACATCCAGTCAGTGAGTGAGTGATCCAGTGACGAAATCGGGGTTTTTTAGATATAAAAAAATTATATATAGGAGACGAAGGGGGCGAGCGACCCCTCACAAGCGGAAACAATGATTGCATTATCATTACGATAAAAGTTAAAATAGTTCAATTTCTCTTTAGCGCCCCACCTTGAGTTTTTTCTGTATCTGCCACTGCGACAGCCTAAAGCAAGATTCACGGATAAAAATTCGAAAAAATTAAAAATTGTCTAATTGATTAAGCTTTTTGTACGTGAAAATTCAAAAACGTTTCAGAAAATATGGAATCCCAGAATTAATTCCATCGATATTCAAATCATATCTTGACTTGGAAAGACACTTCACTGATGGGTTTGAAGCATCATTTGCTTTTGTACCTGGTTTGGATGAGTGCCTACAAAAATGGATAACAGACATTCACAAATCCAAAACAAAAGAAAACAACAAATGGAAAATGTAGTCTGACAAAAAATTTATAAAAATTGATATGTGCATCACGTTTGAAGGGCATTAATCTAATGCACGAAAAAGCTTTAGTGGCTTGTCTCCTGGGAAGGCGCGGCTCATTATGAAAGATCAAAATCGGTATAGGTATCTTTTCCACTAGGCTGAATCGGCAAAAATTGGTATACGAAAAAAGTATTCCTTTCGACCTCGAAGAATCCATTCTTAAATAAATCTACAAGTCAAAAACTCACTCGGTATACTCTCATCTGTTCGAATACAAAGACGTCGATTTCACTTCAGTACGGAATGCGCCTATTTTGCTTTATGCTCTCATGTGTCATAACGACTGCTACTTTCGGCAAAAATGACACTAATGGCCACTTGCACAGTTTTCTAGTAGAGACAGAATTTCTTAAGAAGCCCTTGAATTTTTAATCGATCTCAAAAATAAGGAACAGACCTTGCACCGCGTACCTACGGCTTTGTCGAGTATTTACTAAGCAATGGTGAACACTGCATAATTCAGTGACTTTGTGTGATTTGGCGATAGACTATAGACTATATACAAATGGAGCGATTCTCGGAGCGAAATTCTTGTAAGTCGCATATGAAAGAGGGAGATGGAGCCATAGCCAAAGGAGTTCATTTCTATATGGAGGGTGCTATTCAATTCAATTCAAGTTGAGTCAAAATCATCTTATAAAAATATTGAATTAACGTTTTTAGAAAATCGTGAATTTTTCACTTATTATAAAATAAATTTGTTGATTTTTTTTTTATTCGGTTTCCAGAAGTATCGAATGCTTCCCCAAAAGGTATCAGGGGAAAGTATTTCATGAAATCTTTCTCTGATTCCTATATTCTTGTGTTTATCAAATGGTCAATTTCATCATCTGAATTTGTGCTTAAACATTGGTTTAAAACTAGGAAATTCAACCGGATAAGAAAATTCAAATACATTTGAGGGCAAGGTGAGTTTTCAAGGAATTTAGTTTTTACAAATCAAAACAACAACTATTCGAAATTGAAGTTCGATTTTGAGGTTATGAATGTTTAAGATAGGCTTAAATCTTCCTTAAGCTGTGATAATTCACAGTTTACAGAAAGAACAACTTAACGAACACACGAACACACGCTGCAAGAAAAACAGCGTCACAAACCTAGTCCACTTTAAATCGGACTTAATTCAAATTTACATATGACGGTGCATGAGGGCATAAATAACCTTAGAGGTGGGTTATGATTATGTTCGAACTAAATTTGAATTTGACAGCTCTTGAATTACTTTCCATACATATTATAAAAATGTTTCAATATCACAAATAAAGATATTTTTTAGATTCTGGCAAAAATGAAAAAACCTACATCAACGAAACTGTATTATTGTAACTACACCTTTTACAGTTGTAATTCAGAAAATCAAAGTTGTTTTTCAGAAAAGGGAACATGTATTTCAGAATAGGAATATGTAATTCAGAAAACAGAAATTGAATTTCAGAATAGTTAATTCAATTTCAGAAAAGCGAAATTGAAATTCAGATTAGGAAGTTGGAATTCAGAAAAACAAAGTTGTTATTCAGAATAGTGAATTGAAATTCAGAAATGGCAAATTCAATTTCAGAAAAGGAAAATTGAAATTCAGAAGTTATCAATTGAATTTCAGAAAATGTAATATGTAATTCAGAATAGTATTAGATATATGTACTATATAACATAGATATAAATAGGTACATATTCATGTTCATTCTTTCGGGAGTATATGCAACCAATTCTGAATTACAATTTCCTTTTTCTGAATTACAATTTCCCATTTACGAAATTCAAATCGCCAATTCTGAATTACAATTTATGTTTTCTGAAATTCAAATTACCCTTTCTGAATTACATATCACTATTCTGAAAATCAAATTACGCTTTCTGAATTACACATCACTATTCTGAAATTCAAATAACCATATCTGAATATCAATTTACTATTCTGAATTACAATTTCCATCTTCTGAAATTCAATTTGCTATTCTGAATTACATTTTACGTTTTCTGAATTACAATTGGATAAGGTGTAGAGTCACTCTGTCATTTCTGGTCAAACGATTGAAGTCTGTCAACAGAGACCGATTTGAAGCCAATTTTGGTATTTTCCCTTGTATATGTACAGTCATGTCTGCGAAAATTATCTTGATTATATCCTTTCTTTTTTTTATTGACGTTCATGTTGAAAAGTATTCTATACTATTTCCATGTTATGGATTAATATTCATTTCATGTACTTCCTTTCTGCATTTTTTCATTTATCCATTACGTCGACTAAATTATTCCTGATTCCTGATTATGATTTATAGTCCGTTTCAAAATGATTGTCATCAGAGCAAGCCATGGAATTCCAGCCGGGGCTTTATTTCTAGTTACAAAAAGTTACTAAAAATTTCTGTGGATTCATCATAGATTGAAATATATCAATATAACCTATAAAATGATTGAATATATTTTTCAAGGCAAATAAATTTGAATATTTTTTTGTGAAATAATATTATTTTCCTGATTGTTGTATTGAAACATTTCCGAACTTAGCTTCAATTACAAAAGAAAAACAAGCTGAGATGATGACTAAAATATACACACTCACAATATTTCGCTGTAGATCAAGCATGGGAATTGGAAATTCAGGATTGATAATAAAAATAGCGTGGAATACTTCAATATGAAATCTTGCAGGCTTTCGAGGAACTCCAATGAGATATCATTCATTAAATAATCAAGGATAACTGAAAGTTCGTTCTCTATGAAGACTCTTCAGCAAATTTCGGAATCTTGATTACTATCGAAAATTCAGCCAAGTTCCCACCCTGTGTCGTTTTTTCTGCGTATTGAGGAAAAGAAAGTATAATAAAGCTGACATAACTGTACGATTTTATAACCAAGTTGTTGAAACAAATAGAAAATATTTGTTGACAAATTGTGAATCATTGGAAGTGTGATATGCTTCAAAATAGATCACTATTATTTGTATTTTTTATTAATAGTCTATTTCATGATTCATTAAATAATATACCAAATGTTGATTTTGATTAAAACTCAGTTACTTTTCAGGCAATTCAAAAAATATATACAAACTGATTTTTTCACTGTTTCTGATTTTAGAAAGAATAACGTCTTATAATGTCTCTTTGAAGGTATAATCATGTGGAATAGGTTTCCATCCACTGCTCACTTCTGACCGTAATCACTTGTCTTGCCTTCTTTCTTCTCCAAAATTCATCTGACAGTTCTAGGTGAAAACTGAAATTTGAGACTTATTTGTTTATTCGAAAAAATCGAAAACACCTCGAACAAGTAAATGATTGTTACCTGAAAAACTAGCAAAACGCGATTAATACTGACAGAAACCTGCTGAATTGTTGAAAAACTCGCAATACCGACGATAAACTGCTTCACGTTTCCTTGTAGTTTGGGGAGGCGAGAGGTATCTTGATGAATTCCAGCCATTTTCAATTCGGTAATACTTGAGAAATATTCAAATCCAAAACTAATTTGTCGATTTAATCAAGAACATGAGCATACAGAAATAAATTCGAAATATATTCAGTAGGTTAATTCAAACTCTGAAATGTCATAAGTTAGTGTTTTCAATCAACACCAACCTAAATCCTAGAACTCAAAAGTTACTGATGGGATATTACCAACACATTTTCGAGATTCCACAGCCGCCCGAGATGCCAATCATTTTGAAACGAACTATAGTAAGGCTTTTCTGTTTGATTATTTGAATGAGCTCGCCCGATTTCACGACTTCAGATGAGTGCTTCATTGTTGTTTTTTCATTTTTAGATTTCGAAGTTTACGAGTGTTCCTCGGTGTGACCCGTATTGCAACCAGCACACTTGAAGGGTCTGTGACCTATTTGCGAAAGACATCTGCGTCCCACTTCTCCGTCTGTGTTATTAAAGTATTGCATTTCTCCACCTGCTCTTGCGCCGTATCTAAAGTGCGCCAAACGTACGCGTGCCTTTTCTATTTACTTTTTGAGCCTACAACTCAGAGGTAAAAGGTTGTAACCACCTTTCGTCTTTCGAAATGGTACGTCGGTAATCTTACACCGCCGCGCGTTGGACAATGAACTAGTTCACCCTGTATTTTAGACGTTCGAACTCATTACGCTGAAGCCGGTGTGTAACTGAAACCGTTTGGCGGATTTTATGCATCTGCCCTTTCGAGAAACTGCGATCTCGAGGTAATGGGACGGGAGATTAATATGATTCGTCAATTTTTACTCATTTTAGAAGTTCGGAGAATCCATTTAAAAATTCACAATATTTGGCGTTCAGTCCCAACTACTTTGAATAAGTTGCTCGATAATTCATTCCCGGGAACGGTACGAGAAAATGGTTACATGTGCAAGTACTTTTTTTTTTATCTAAGACACAAAAAAATCATTCAGGAAAAGGGTTGCTTCAGTTAAACAAAACAATCAACTGAAAATTATGCTTTTTATAAAATCACCAAAATAGAGATGAACATAATATAATAAGTGCCACTTTCAGAGTTATCTTTTTCATGATAATTGACAATAATTAGTTAACTTTAAACTCTTCAACTCTTTGATTAATATCAACAAATAATTGACGAACTAAACTGTTGTTTTATCATACCCATTTGTGGTTATATGAGGCGATTCTTTGACTGGTGCATGAACAGGGTCATCAAAATCACAAATATGAAAATTCTGCATATGACACGGTGAACTAAAAACATCAAAGCTCACTATGACGTTGAAATCATTTATTAGGACCTTTTATACGATAGATTATTGAGTTCATGTTGTTATTTTCCGTGGATTTGGGTTCTTCTGTTTGAGAAATAATAAGTCTAATCTTGACAGAATGTTCGGTTTATTGAACAGAAACAGAAATTCTACCAATTTTACTTGTTTTGCACAGCAAAACTTTCTACAAACTAAAGGTTTATAGTTTCAAAATACTTCTTAATAAACAGAATAATTCGGAGCACGTTTTTCTTTCAACTATATAATTTCTGACGCTGTCACATAAAAATATTTCAGAAGAATTCGCCTGCCAACTTTAAATCGAATACGTTTACTAATTTGACTCTATATAAATCAAAAATAACAAATAAAACTGGGATAGTTGATCAAATCTCAACAGTTCAAAAGAAACACTTTTTTCATATATAGTTTTTTCGTTTCAGCAAAGATGAAAACATAAAGCCATTTAAAACTTTTCTAATGAGCTATGCCTCTGCCTCTCCTGAAAACATGCCAGTAGCAGAATATGTTTTGTAGCAGAATTTTAATTCTATAAATCTTTTGGACATAGTTGCATCCAATCAGATGAATCAATTTATCCAATTTCGCAGATATGTAGAGGAGAGTTCGACAAAACAGATCGTTCGGTAAAACGAGATATAGGGCATTCTTCGAAAATAAGCAAGACCATCTGGTGCCTTGTAGTATAACTCGCTGTAATTAAGGCATCATCGAATATAGCAAGTGATAATTTAGATGAATACCGAATCTGTGGTGCGTGACATGTTAGAGTTCGCAAAATCAGGGTTTTACTATTTATATATTTATATTAGTTTTACCGGTGTTTAGTAAAGAATATTTCATATTATATGAGGAAAATAGATATCGATGCGTATTTCAATTGAATATTTATTTGGTCAATTGACTAGATTTTGTGGCATTTCTAGATTGGACAATATATTGATTGAATATCATTCAACTCACTTTTGAGAGTTGCGTCCTTTTAATTTCTTTTATGATTATTGTTGAATGTGATGATATGTAATGGTCATATGTAACTAAGGTCAACAGCCTTTATATTTTCAACAGAGCCGAATCGAAAAAAATGGTAACGAAAATATTTATTTCTTCTGGCCTCAGGAATCTTCTGTTGAAATATAGGTATGTCTTTTGTCAAAGACTAACTATTAATAGTTATATATTTTGAGCAAGAATTAAGGGAACAGAAAAGTTTTCAAAATTTTTTGGTGAAAAATGGTCGTATAGGAGATGAAAACACAAACTTTTGAAGCTTGAAGACTCTGACTTCTGAAAATATTGGTTAACAATTTTTTTTTGAGTACCGGTAACGATGCCAATCATCGGATAAAGAACGAAGAAAAATTTTTTCAAATTTTTTTAAATTTTGTTTTTTGCTCTACGCGCAATGAAAAATTTTTTTCGGGCTCAGTCAATGCAAAAATTGCATATCCTGTTTATTCAGCACGAATTCTGCTTTTCACTACCCACAGATGTGACCATTTGCCTTCGCGAGATCTAAATTTGAAAGCAAAAGGATCCTTTTTCACTCAACTGCCGATATCTCCGGAACTACTGATCGCCTAGCGAGCTGACAAGCGGATTCTTTTTGTGCAGAAAATTAAAAAAAAAGGCTGTCATGTTCAATCAATCTAACTTTAATGGGAAAAAAAGCACAAAAATGCCATTTTGCCATTTTTTGGTTAATGGACTGTATCATTGTCAATAATGGGGGAACAGCTCAGATTATGAGAAAATTTCAATGCCCGATGTTCCCCAAAGTTCCCCCTGAATCGGTAGATCGATCGGTTCAGCGGTTTTCTTGGACCGATTGATTGAAATTTTGAAAAATTTAAGGGAACAAGGTTTTTATTCCTTATACTTGAATTGCTCTCTTCAATCAATCAATAATTTCTTCACGTTTCAGTCAAATTTATTTTTGTTTTTGAATATTGAAATTAAAATAAAAAAATATTTTCAAAAATTTTTGAACCAAAAAAAAACAAGAGACCATTTCTGACTCACTTCCACTGGAGGTATGGACATGTTTAAATACATTTTTCTCAGAAAAAAAATTCATTCAATAAATTTAAAGTTAATACCCCTCAGCTGCCCACGGTATTGGTCGAGCTAAATTCCATTTTCTGCAGAGCCACCACGTACTAAAGAACAGTTTTTCTGAAAGTTTTAAGACTTATTCGGCAAAAAGCCCATTTTAAAAAATTAGTTCAAGAAACAATAACCTTGTTCTCTTGAATTTTTCACAATTTCAATCAATCAGAAAAAGAAAAAACGCTAAACCGATCGCTCTACCGATTCATGTGGGACTTTGGGGAACATCAAGCAGTCAAATTTTCTTATTACCTGTGCTTTTCTCTCAATACTGACGTTGATACAGTCCATTAACCAAAACATGGTAAAATGACATTCTTTTGCTCTTATTTCATTTTTTTAGTAAATTTTCTGCAGAAGAAAAAAAGGTTGTCGGCTCGCTAGGCGATCAGTAGTTCCGGAGATATCGGCATTTGAGTGAAAAAGGATCCTTTTGCATTTAAAATTAGGTAGCTCTAAAACAAATGGTCATATCTGAGAGTTGTTAAGCAAATCAGAGCTGAATAAATACGCTATGTGACTCTCACATCGGTCTAGCTCGAAAATAATGTTTCAGTTAGTTTTTTTATTATCTATATGTCTATTTTTCACTGAGATACAGCTTGTTAAAAATCACCAAAAAATTTTGAAAATTTTTCTGTTCCTTTCTGTTCTCGTATGATAATGAGAGCTATATAATTTGAGAAAATTGGCAAGAAGAGGTCAAATGGATGGAACCGAACACCTGTAACTTGATTAAGAGTAGTCAAAAATATTTATCGGAGAGAGACCTGTTAATATCTTATTTAATTAGTTTTCAATAATTTTGATTGGAGATAACTTTATTTTTTTAACGCAATTTGTAGACAAATATCCTGAAGGTTTGAACCTGAACTTGCTTGCTCATATGGAACACCGCCAAAAACAAACACAATACTTTCATAACAAAAAGTCTGAAAAATGCATCATCCAAAGATGATTGATCTCTGAAATAAAATCAATTCTTCATGTTCACTCTAATTTGATAAAAGGCACAATACTACATATGCTTCGATCCCTTCAAAATGGGGGCACCATTTCGAAATAAAATGAATTGTTCATCAATCATTAAGAACGCAAATATTCGGATCGATGAATGGAAAGATGCTTATCAATAGATAAGCATCCATACATACAGGAAATGAAGGGAAATATCCCTTCATTTCCTGTATGTATGGAAAAGAAAGAGACCTTGAAGGTATGAATGTGTGAACAAGAAAATAAAATTAAAAACACTAAATTTGAAAATTTATTACCTAGGTCAATGATTCTGTGTTAACAAATGTCAGATGACACCTGATATTGACTACGAAAAGTTTAATAGTTTTCTTATACGCTTACTGTTTGACTGCAATTTTTTCGGATCATAATCTCAACTGAATAAATCAATAATTTCATGCATAAGGCAGCTCCATTGGCTTTTCTACGGCGGTTATTCATTGTGTGTTCTTTCGACATTCGAGGAATAAAAAACCTCCGGTTAATTTATTTGGTGTGCCTAGAATATGGTGCTGAATATCATGAGAATATGGTATGAGGGCCGATTAAACATTTTGATAATTATCATACTCGCGAATTGACTCAATTTTTTTAATTGATTTTATTCAATAGACTGGGAGTGGAAAATCCAAAAAAACATCAGAGATCCCAGAATTAATTTGAATCGAAGGCTGAACTATGTGAGAGGAGAGTGGAACTGCGAGCATAAATTAGTTCAGAACTTAATGGTAATGAATTGTTTCTTTGTTTTGACATTAAAGATTATCGCTTCTATCCCGAGTATTTCATTTTACAAAATTATTGATCATTGTCCTCTGAAGAATCAGCATTCCACTGCTTCAATGAATTTTGCGGATGCTTCTCGTAGCTACCTTCATCTCTTTGTACTGGCATTTGCGCAAATTTCATAAAGGAAGTAACCTCCAGCAATCTTGTCGTTAGTTCCGATCAGTGAACACTGCTCCTTCAGATTAAATACCACATTAGTATGATGCAACTGGGAATAGCCGAAGAGAAGCTCTTCGGATGGTACCTCCTGAACCCCGCTGGTAAAGCTGGCGAACCAAAAGATGCGGTTAACAATATAGCACTAATCTGTAACATAAATACCGGCTCATGCTCTCAAAGCCGCAAAGTAAACTCTAATTATGCTTCTTTATGGACTCGAGGATCCGGTCTTTGACGATAAATGAGATTTGTGACGAAGAATAAGGGATTTAGGCATTAGAATTCAGGTTCGAGGGTATGGAAATGATTAGATACCGAAGGAAGTCGAGTACTGAGGTCGATTGTCATAAATCTGGACAATCGGAGGGCTATTGACGTCGGAATATGTTGGGCGTGAACAATAGGCTAAAATTTTCTAAAGGTCCTGGTTGTTCCGAAATTGTTATTTCACGTCGTTCAAAATTCTAAGCTCGAGTGACAATTTCAATCAACGAGAAACTTCTTTTCGCCATTCGAGAAAGATGGCAATGAGCAACTAAGAATAAAGGGCAGGTATGTCAATCCGCCGTTGTCCAAACTAGAGACTCTGACAATCAAGATGTACAGAGTTTTTTGCTCTAAAATTTAATAAACCCATTCCGAGCATTAATAAAATAATATTATAATAATGAAGATATTCATTCAATAAATTTCGTAGAAACTATATATAAATTCTATCAATATTCAAGAAACTTGAAAAGACGAGACACTGCTGGAAGTGTAATGTTCAATCTCATCTAGTGATTCATTGAGAGGTACGAAAAAAAGTTCTCTAGCTCATATCGGATAACAACTAAAATATAATCTCTGTCATCACCCGGAAGAAACCAAAGTTGGAGAAAATGATGCTTCATATCAGAGAAAAAAAATGTATTCCAATATTACTCACACCGAGCTGCCACTTGCTCATTCTTAAGTTTGCTGAATATCGTAGAAGTTTTATGTTACCAACCCCTCTGATATCAACACATATTCATAGAGAACGTGACGTAATAGGAAAACTATCGTCGGAATAGTTGTGATGGAAATATAGGCGGCGTAAGGGTTTCTTCGAATTTGGAATCAGATATAGGGTGGGTTTCACAAAACTTTAATTGCGTCGTCAAATTAATTGGAGTCACCGCAATTCGTTGACATTTAAAAACGAGGGATTCGATTGGTTCGAATTGACGTAAGGTTTTTCAATCGCACAATCAAAGTTTTGTGAAACCCACCTATACAGGGTATCTCATATTGCTTGATTTTGACTGTTTTAGGTACTTCTGGACTAGATAGGTAAAAACTTCGTAAGTTGTCCTGGGCTCGATTTTCGTGAAAACACCATTAGTGAAAACCGTTTCACGATATCTTAATTTTTTTTTTTTTTAATTTCGATTTCGAAAATGTGCCATAACTTTTTCATTTACGAAAATATCTGAAAACAATTAGAACTTTATTGAAGCGCTTCTTCAGCGGAAATAAGAAATAAAATTTTTTTTCTCGTGGAAAAAAAACACTTTTTTATATTAAATACGAACGCATTTTTATTTTCATTTTTTATCATAAAAAAAAATTTAAAGTTAAAAAAAATTCAGAATAATGTCTGAAAAAGTGCTTGTTGAACGTTTTTATCTTTTTCAGATATTTTCGAAAATGAAAAAGTTATGGCACATCTTGTGAATCTAAAAAATTTCAAAATGTTGTTATATCTTCAAAACAAATGAAGATATCGTGAAACGGTTTTCACTATTGGTGTTTTCACGGAAATCGAGCCCAGGACTCCTCTCAACGTTTTCACCTATCTAGTCTAGAAGTACCAGAAACAGCCAAAATCAAGCAATTTGTAATACCCTGTACAGATTATGGATATCAGAACCAGTAGTTATTAATGATACAAGTGCAGAAGGCATCGACATTCTCAAACGTGTTAAAAATGCAAAAAGGAGCCACGAAATGGCTAGTTTTTCAATGAACTAGTATTAGAATGAGCCTTCTTTACTCGCCATAAATATTGTTAAGTGACTTTTGCGTTGAAATAATAAATTTTACAAAATGTGGAATGATTGTGATAAAGTGAATCAGCCCTAAAATTGACCCTTTTGCCACCCACTTACATATTTTCAAAAAAGATAAATTTTACCATTATAGGAAACCTCTTGGAAGCGGGATAATAAGACAAGAGCAGTATTGAGTTCTCACGAAAGCAAGATGAATTGAAATGCCTCGAAGAGTTCGTGATTGAAGCAGTCAAATGCTTTGTAGTAATCTGAAAGTGTGAGCAAAAATGTCATCTGATATGTCGCGATGATACTATCTTTTTTTTTCTAATTCATGATTGCATACGTGAAATAATTTTACTCGCGTTCGAATATGACCAAATTAATTTACACATAATTTTCTCAAGGATGTGATAGGGATATGATGTGAAAAAAGTTACAATATTTGTTGAACTGCGAAATTTCAACTATGATTATATGAAGTATTGTCCAAGTATTGATTTCATTACAGGATAATTTTCATTTTAATTCAGACATCGAGATGCCAAAAAACGTTGGGTGAGTACTTTAAATAATTTTCCTACAACGAAGTGGCATGAAATTCCTGTGTTATTTCTAAAGATTCAATGTTTTCTGTAAAATCATCAAATAGAATAAGAAATACACACAGAAAAGCGAATATTCTTAATCGTGCATTATTTTTTCTAAACGTTTTTCTACAGTGACTCCAGTATGAGATCTGTCATCTTAATTTGCTTTCAAAAATCAAACACCATTTCGTTAGTAAAAGTAAGCTCCAATTCCTGAGAGATTTTCTATTAGTACCTACATTCTTATAACAAAATTAAAGATCCCTCTGATATAAGAATATTCGACAGCTTGTACCAGTTAATGTTAAAAAATATAGAGATATTCGAACTCGTCATATTTTCATCGTTAACAAGGTTATTCTTCAAATCCATTCAAACCTTTGACATAAACGTCCAGGCGTTCAAAGCAACACCACATCATTCGGCCGTTTCAAAAATTTATTGCACATTCCCTCTCCATGCACATTAGGTAACTATGGTCATAAGAAATAGTGCAATGCCCTTTAAATTAAAATGGGGGATCGCAACGACTTCAATAGTCATCAGTTAAATAAGAAAAAATCAACCAGTCCTACCTGACTTCATTGCAAGGGATGGTCTAGATGCCCCCCGAAACCTCAAGATCCAGGTTAAAAACGACCTGGGTCGAACTGTCGCTCGTGCTAAGCATATTCTAGGATGGACGGTGTCGAGCTAAAAGGCTACGTTGATGAGAATGGAAACAAGCCAGTACCTCACCTATGTTAAAAAATTTGGAGTCGACAACCGGTATTTTATTTGGGAGTCATCTTGAGAAAGACTTTTCGGACATTTGAAGCTTATATTTCATTATAATTGACGGGATTTATTATTTGATAATTGATTGACTCGTTCACTTTGACTTATACTTTGATACTACACTTTAATCTGAACCATAGGGCCTTATTCAAAACGAAAGAAACATCTTCAAGAAGGATCTAAGCGTAATTGTATGAGGTGCGATGATAAATAGACATTTTGTGTTTTTGCTTTTTCACAATCTGATTTCGTTTCTGGAAAATATTCAAGGTACTTTTTCTTCGAAACGCAACATTTACAATGTTCAATTAAATTCGAATTATTGATTGGTGTGACAGCTGTTTATTGTGACGGGTGATTTGATGACACCTAAAATCTAGTTGTAATAGCGATTAAGGCTGCCTGCTAGAGAAATTTCATAAAACAACTGCTGAAACTTTCAGATGTCTTACTACAACAGCGGCAACTTGATGTTACTAAAACTTCATTCTTTGATTGAATTTGAACAAAGACGATCAAAGCAATGATTTATCTCATTATAAAATATCTCAGTTGGTAAGAAATTAATAATAAGCCCGGAAGACTCTCTTAATGTCAATATATCCGGTCGTGAAAGCCTGAAACTATTTATGAAAGGGGTATGTCAGTATCATCAAATAGAAAATATACTGAGGCAATCAGTTCCTTCGTTATTTTCACGAAAGAACTTGTTTTTTAAAACAAAAAGTCGTTTCATTATTCCATCATTTGTAGAACCAAATTGTGCTGAAATATCTCAGTTTCACACAAATTTCTCAGTGATGTTTCATTATTATGAGTTGGTACTCAGATTCATTTAACTGTCAAATTAGTAATAAAGCAAATGAATGTTTTTGCCATCCAAAATTATTCCATGCCAAAATCACTAAACGGCATTTATGAAACTTTAGTTCGTTTATTTCGAATAAAATTCAGTGAATTAAAAAAAACAACCTATAATACTCGTACAGAGGACTTACTCTAACACTCGTTCATTCAGAAAACTAGTCGCTTCGTGACTCGTTTTCGAATTTCGAACACGTGAAAGATCATCAATGCCTTCTGCACTTGTATTATAAATTATGTTAATAGAAAATGACAAGTTGGTATTTTTTCCAGTGGAGTCCTGATTTAAGTGATATAACATCAGAAAATTGGGTGCGATGAAAAAGGCAGGAATCACAGAATAAGTCTGGGTACAGTGTAAAATTTGCAACAATTCAATTTCAAACAATTTTGTTGAAAAAACGAAAACATATAACAAAATAATATTGGCGGGCATGAACCTTTCGATTATCACCTCTCGATTATATCTTCATATTCTAGCAACTAATCAAGGAACCAATGAAACCATTTAGATAGACTTTTATATTGATAGAATCGGTTTTGTGTCAATTCTGAGGAATTGAAAGAAAATCCCTTTACTAGGGAAGAACCAATAATTTTGAGCTCTCGTGTCAGTGTTCTAGAACTAGCTACAGCTACCAAACTTTCACATGAACTTATCTATGGAACGTTTTTTTTCTAAGGTTCATAATGTTCATAAATTGTTCATAGATAGTCTGCAAGGTTATCGTGAAGATCACTATGGAATATGAAGACGAAATTTTCATTGCATCCTAGAACATCTATCAGTTCCGGTTTAACAGTCCTAAAAACGTTTTAGAAAGTAATAGTTTTGTCAAGTTTTCATTATCAATTCGTGGCATTAATTTCAGAAACGAAACCGAAAATGAAGCTTTAGCAAATGTTAAATCGTCTGAAATAGTTATTTAACAAATTATTGACATAAGTTCACCAACATTTTGAACAAAGTTTGAAAACGGCATAGAGCAGGCGAAAAAATTCAGTTTTAATTGTTGCATTCAAATTCAATCGAGCATCTCGGATTCATATACTCTTGTTAGGTGCATGGAATCATCTCTCAACTCCGTAGTATCAACAACGTAACGACTAAAAGAAATTATGGTTAGTCGACACCATCCACATACATAAAAATCTTCGGGTACCCCGAGATTTCATTCAACCCTCCTAGATCTGTTGGATTCCTTCCATGCTCTCGCTTGGTCTACATTTCTCTACCCTCGCACAAACTATTATTTATTAGTTTTTTTTCGTTCAAAAGGATGCCCACATCCAGCATTGTTCGTAGCGAGCGGAAGGGTCTGGACGAGACCGATCCTTTTCTGATGCAAATAAAAATCACGGTGAACTAGGCGACCCAGATTTAACACAATGAATTAATACCTGTACCGCTTTTTGCGAAATTATTCTGGGCGCATAAAATTAGATCAGAAATAATTGTGGATGCTGACGATGTGAGGGAAGTTCTTAACATTTGCATATTTTCTTTAAATCAGGGCACAATGTAACTTGTTCCCTCGACTCTAGTTGAATTTTCGTTTTGCGTCTATAAACATGCCGTTTTTTCCCTCGAGTAATCCGCTCTCGAACAAAACTGTTACTGTTTGAGTTAGGATAAAGCGTTAACCGTGAAATGCGATAAAAAAATTCGCTCGGTAGTTGATATCAACTCAACTAGTTGGGGATTCGTGAGACCAGAGCTAATTTTCGTTCTTCAAGAGGGGTGCTGATTCTTGAGAAGTGAAAAGTTGATTACTTCGATATTGTAAAGAGTTTCATCAAACTATGACTTCCTAAAAGAAATATTGTAAGAACGTAATGGGAAAAAAATTTCAAAATAGAAACGTTCCATAACGAAAAGCCATTTAGGTAATCAATGTTACCCAAAATTAGGAATTTCTTCACGTATTACATGAACTATTTCTTCTGGTTTTTAATGAAGTTATAGTTAATTTGGAATATTAATCAAAAAAAATTGTGAAAACGTATAATAAAGTCTCTTCATTGCTATCCTTCATGACAATTTGACATTTTGAAAATAAATAAAGAAGAATGCACGATTTTTAGTTACTCGCACAAAATGAGAGATTCAAGTTTAGTTGAAGAGACAGCAGGTTCTTTCATCAATAATTCTCAACAAAATAAAAAGGCAGTTTATGATTTGGCCTACGAAAAAATGTATAACGTGGTTTGATGAGAAGAAGATAAAACATATTAATGAGAAAGATCTACTTGCACATTATGGAAACTTTACTCGATGCTAGATCAGAACTAAGTCTGAGTAAGAATATTGACATTAAAAAATACACGATTTTGATAGCGTATATCAAAAGGCAATCGGAAGGCTACAGTGCTAAGAAGTCATAGGTTTTCACCAAAGAAGATATTGCCACATTTTTGTTAGAAGCTGATGGTAAGGAATACTCTAAGGCTGAGGTGAGGTTGTAATGATTATTAGAATTTCAGTAGCTTTCAGAAGGGCAGTTAACATTTTTTCCATTTGGAAACGCAATAGATGAAGGAAATCACTCTCGTGCTGATATATCTCTGGTCAGAAACAAAAGTAATACGGTACTTTCCAATCACTACTGGTTACATAGAAAAAATGAATCGTGATGGAATTTTAAGAATTAAGTTTTGTCCTCAGAACCTGAAACACAAGAGATTATTTGTTAAATATGTGAATGTACCAAAAATCCTGCAGGAATTAATACGTTGAGCAGTCTTAAAAGTTATTGCACAATTTCTGGGACTTTCAAATCCTGCTCTATACCTATACTATCCCAATGCTTTAGAAGAAGCGCTGCGACTGTATTAGCTGACAGTAGCGCTGATACTTCAAAATTGAAATGACACTGTGCTTGCGGAGGTATATGTTAAGAATACCATAGAAAATAAAAAACTTATTTACCTGTTGAAATATCTGATGCAGTCTGCCCCAATTCCCAATTAACAGCCAGTGTGATCAATAAAACAAGTTTGTCGTTAGGAATTACTTCCAACAATTGTCACAATTGTGTTATCAATATTTATAATAATAATTTTTTAAATTATATTGTGCTATAACAGTAAATAAATGAAAGTTTTTTGTCGCATAATATTTTACTTTTCGCAACTAGTAACAAGAAGTGAGACGTTTTAAAATCAATCAATTTTAAAAGGTATCAATTGAAAATTTGAATAAACATAATATTTCAATGAAATCATTCAATTCAGGTTCCGAAAATATAGAATTGGAGATTTAAGACTCTTGCTCTTTAGTGATTGTTCAAAGTAATGGCAAAGTTACTAGCTACAATTAACTCAAAATAATAAATTTATTTCCATGTATTCCAGAACGAGCTCTTCAACGAAAGATCCACAGATAATATTAAGCGTTTTGATTATTTCAAACAAAGCATTAGACATGGACTAATGAATGCAAAAACATTTTTTCCTTCCCCATCTGCTCCATTATAACACAAACTCATGAAATATTTCGAAAAAATACACGATAGTTCTTCTCACGTTATATGTAAAATCTATAATCCTAGAAGTCTTTCTTTAGTTTTCATACACTCACTATTTCTCTGATTTTCGATCCGTTCTAGAATAACTTATATAAATATTTGGAAAATATCCATCGCCGTATATATTTCTGAGTGTCGATCAGAATGAACAAAACAAATTTCTGCATGATACGAAAAATATATTTTGAATTTTCGGAAATGTTTCTTCTGACAATTTCTACGTCGTGGGCGTTGAAAATCTTTACCGTTTCATGTTTGTCGAGTTTCCTACTGATTGTCACGGCTGTCTTTTTTGTGTTTCCAGCAGTAAAAAAAAAAGAAATAGGTTGGCCTCATTCTGAAAATTTTGTTTTTGAAAATACGAAAATTTTGCAAAAATTTTGAGTTTCTCGTTAATAGTTCCAAAAACAAGCACTCGATACTAGTAAGCCCCCCTTTCAGAAGTTGACTGCTTTTCAATATCGATTTTTTTGTTGTACTACAAATCAATCTAGTAGAGCATTCTATTGTATTCTGGAAACTGAATGGTCGTTAATTTGCCATAAGTTTTGTGTAACAGAAATTCTAGGTACCTGGGAATATACTTTGAACAAATTCACCTACCTGATTACCATAAAGTATAAATATATCACAAGAAGTACTTGCTACAATAGTCATAAATGTTTTTATTATGCAAAAACCGTATCCATAAATAATGACAAAAATAATTATGATTCACGTATTTAGGGGAATGAATTATTGCAATCTCACCTAATCTGCGGAAAGACAGGTCCGTATGACAGTTTTGTTAACATATATAGAATGTTAAGAGGGGTGTACACTTCATTCCCGAAAATAAAAAGAAATAGAGTAGAAGAAAGAAAAGAGGATTTTTCACAATATGCCGATAGGATCCCTCTGATTCTCTAATTAGAATTTTGCTTTTTATTTATAAAAGATTTTAAAAAAACCCAATGCTTTCGTGAGTTATTTCCTTTAAGCATTCATTCAGTTTTCACGTGTTACTCTACCTAATAGACAATAGAGACAATAGTGAGGAATGATTATTAGAGCTGCGATAGTGTAGTCCAACCCTGCCTCAGATATATCTCTGTTCTTAGAATGAATTGGCATTTTCAACACATCAATAAAGTGAGTCCACATATCCTTCAAGATTTGAATAAATGAATACTCTCATTAGCCGGCTTATATTTGAAACAGCCCCTATGTGAGATGTCGGGTGAGTTGCACTTATCGGAGAATAACTGCCGATCAACTGAAGGGTTGGGGAAGAAACATCAAGTTATTAGGTATTCGCCTACCTCGTGCAGAACGACCAAGAAAATCTGAGTCAGTGAGAATTTTTCATTCGATATTTGAAAATGAAATAGTTCTTTTTCAATATCAGAACAAAACGAAAAGTTTTTGAATTTATTAATCGAATAAAATGAAAATGTAACATGAAATCACAACTGATTTTTTGTATAATTGCAATTAAAATTGACACTTTTACTTGACAGCCAACATTGTTAAAAAAGAATGTTTTCAACACTACATTTTCTTATGATAAAATCATTATTTGTTACATTTGATAATATTAGTTATTGCAAGTTTTTATTATATATGTACCTTGTATATGTATATTCAACAATCATTACCTATTAGCATTACCTAAAACATCTAACATTAATGTCTAGAACATAATTAGGGATCTGCGCTACACATTACTGAAATCCACAGTACTCTCATAACTAGTAGAAAGTGGAAGTACAATATTGGATTATCGATCTGCTATCTGCTCAGTTATTATAGGTTCGGAGAATTTTTTCTGCAATGGCATTTCTATAAGCAATGAAATGATCAATATTTTTTCATCTCCGTAATACTTGCTTCTGATTCTGCCAAAAAAGGAGAATAAACGAAAACAGTGGCCCGTATATTGCTCTGAATCTAGCAGTTTGAGAAATTCCGCAACAATATAGAGCATTTTTGCAAATTTACTTCTACCAACTGGATTGGCAGTGCTTTTATTATTCATGTATTTCAGGAAAAAAAGACGATTTTTGATAAGAGAAGCGTGCAGCGCTAATTGATGTACTTACAGAATTAGTCAACATACTTCCCAATAATACAGAAAGTATACTTCATTCATAAATATAAAATCACACTTCTAGCCTTGAAAATTTGATAAATTCCACTCTGTATCGAACGAAAATATTCTTATTTTCCAAATCAACACTATGTTGCCCTTTCCACATTTTTAGCAATTATGTATTTCTCACAATGTGAATTTATTCGGAAAACGAATGAATTGGAAAAGATGTGATGGACGAAAATAATTAACGTTTATATGGATTGATAGAAAGGATTCTTTTTCTAGTTTTTTGCAATATTTCAGTTTCGAACAATATGTCAATGAAAAAACAAACTGGCAACGTCATTTTATCATTAATGATATTATCTGTGTGCGCACTGACTTTTCATCAGGTGCAACAACTCCAGAAAACGATACCATGACACCCTAGTGATAGAGTATACGAATGAGTTTCGTTTTTGTGTTTGAAAGTTGTCACTTCGGCAGGCCCGAAATAGTCCGAAAATAGTTGCAACCTTAACTATCACCTTGTTCATGTAAAACAATTTTTTATCCTTCTATTTTCCGTTTCAAATAGTTATGCCAATACTTTGAAATATTTACTAACATCTACGCCATTTATAGCAAAAATCCTCCACTTGACTATTCAAAATTAGCTGTACAAATTGATGAGATAGATTCTTTGAGTATGCTTAGAAAACAGGTTCACTGAAGTTCTCTTATACATTTTTCAATTTACACTAGCCCAGGAAATAAGTATATGCAAAATCGTATTGCTAACCTGATTTTTTTTAGGTAGGTGTTCCGAAGTTGCTCTTCTTGCAGTTTCTTCAATATCCACAGGAACCACCAAATCAGTTTTATTATTCATTCAGCTATCGACAAACATATTATATAGTCAATAAAATTTCGACAAGATCGCAATTTAAATGACATCGTTTTTCTTATTTGAATCAAATCTTTGTTAACGTTAGAACGTTTGACATTTGCAACTACCTTGTGATTATTTGAATATCAAATTGCATTTTGAAGTAGAATGTGATTCCAAATTTGCCTATTTTGATATCGAAATAGGACAGAGGTTCAAAAAAATGTAAGATATTTGTGTTAGAAGTTATTTTATTTTGTTCTTGAAATTGTTCAATTCGCTTCGATCATTCAATAAACTTTTTCACTCACATAATGAAACATTACTCTTGAACATTCAAATCATAAATATTATCATTGAAGTACCTTCTTACTATATTCCACGTCCTGGTAAAAGTTTTGCCATCAAGGAAACCATTAACTGACCTCAGTCGAGGATGTGCAAACTTTGTGTTATTTAGGTATTTATATTGAAAAACAATTGGATACTAACAAAGTCCAGAAGATGTGATCAATCCCAGCGTGGAATATTTTAAGTTTTCTTGAACCTTGAATTGACATCGAAAGGTCTTGACAGGCGAAGTTACCAAGGTCGTCTAAAGTCAATTTGTCCCAATTCTCCAGAAATTATATTGATCAACAATTGTTTTCATCTGTTGGTGAATTTCCAGAGATTTCTGCTTGCTATTGACTTGACAATACCTTATTCTTTGTTCCTTTTTTAATTCATCACAATTTCATCGACCCCATTCAACTTTTAATTGGCAAGAGCTGTAATTTTGTTGCTGGTTCACAACATCCATTTGACATTCGAATGTCAAATTATCATTTCCTTATCCGACCAGTAACATCTGCCTCAGTTCCGACAATTTTCGATGTGTTAAACGCAATCAATTGCTCTATTAGGCATAGAATGATGCTTCCCATACCAATATTATGACAGGAGGGGTTGCAAACGTTTATCAATTACTCACTAATTTTCCCATCGCCTATACAATTGTTTAGGGGTGAAATATTTCTCATAAAAATCTACACGATCCCCAATATAATTGCTCGTCATGACGAATTCGATTTTGAACGAAAATTGATCACACCAATTCCTGTGGGAATTGTTTTGATAATTGGTGAAATAATTATATTTCGTTTGTAAGGAGGAGACACCTGAATCTGTTTCTCACAATTACTGATGATTTTTCTAGAGGCCATCGAAAGATTCAACTCGATAAAAAGTGTTCAAGAGGAATGATGTAGCAAACATTCATAATTAAATTCAGTTCAATGGCAAAATATACAAATCTATTGCAAGTAGATCTGATTTCGAGAAAGCTCTGTATAAAGATTTGATTTAAAATTATTGAATTTCACTTCTCTTCTCAGGTTTGTTTTATTTTTCATCAAATTACACATAATTTTTTATCTCATTCTCAGAAAAACCTCTATTTCAAAGAAATACCATTGAGTTATGTTCATTTCAGAGGAGGATATTTTAGATTTGACATTGCTAGCTGATGATCAGACATTGCAGAAAAGAAGACAAATGCCAAAAAGAGAAAACCCACAAATATAAAAGGGGAGTGTTGAAGAACAAACTGAATCAGCTTCGGGTTGAAAAAAATTTCATAGTTATAGCAACTTTGAAATTTTACATTGAGATTCAATTCGATATTATTTTTTGGAAACAACAATATCATGTTGAATGGATTCAACGGATGTCATGATTGAACATAAATGAATAATAAATGATTCATCATTGTTGGCTGTGTGCTCTACAATTATCTTTCATTATCATGTGGATTATTGTCGAAAATATAACACTGAATAAAGTATGATCAGTGGTATAATAGTTCAATACTGTTTCAACCCATTCTTACGAGAGAAGTCTGATTTTCTAGATTAATATTTTGAAGGAATCACCCTAAAAGGTGTTTTTTCATGATAAATTTACCTCATAATTCATAGTCCTTGATATCTCGAGGGTATAGGACCTATTGATGATCATACTCATATAGTATCAATCTCTAACCTAAGATTTCAAAATTCGTCTTAGCAGACTAGCTTATTAAACGGACAACGTGAAATTATAAGTTTCCGTTTCCACGTAACTGATTCAGGCTGAAAATTAAAAAAAAAATTCACCGACCTCCCTGCCAAGATTTCTTCCTCAGAAGCCCTCGAACGTAATTCTAAACTATGTCAATCTTCTTTCTATGTTGTAAATATTTGTCAGTCAATCACGAATGCCGCCCCAAGTGCTCTACTTCTATTTGAAGATGTTTTTCGACTTCCTATTCAATTTAATTGTTTTCTACCTGAGATTCCCGCAGAGTGCATTTATGGCCCCTATGTGGAGGAACGCGCCGTTAAAAAATCTATCATCATGACTTCATATTCTTCAATGTTCCATGGAATATTTTGATGTTGTGATTACTTCACATATGGAATCATATATAAACAAGAATTTGACTTCAACAATTGACCAGATATTAGTGCCTACGTACATTCATTGAGGATATTATGGTTTATATATCTATTATTTAATAATTTCAGAATGAATATCATCGAATATTTACCAATATTAATATTACTTATATTATATGCTATTTCATTCTAACTGGGTTGTAATATTCGTTTTGGCTAATGACAGTATCAGTCGATGCCTTGACACACACAGTATAAAAATCATTGCTTCAGAGACGCTGACTTCATCTGCTGTTGAAATACTCCCGAAGATCCATACGAGAGCGATACTACCTCAGGGCAGATATATCGAAATCTCGGTATAATATTTAATAACACGGCTCTAAAGTCGGCTAAAACCCTAATGCAGTGCCTTACCAAATATAATAAGCCTGCTGTAAATCAATGAGTTCTCGAAATATGAGGCCAGAGGTTCCAAAACAATTTCAATGTTAGAATCACGGGCAGTTGTAGTTTTAACACCAAACGTTCATAGGCTTTGCTATGATCAAATTACGTTTAACATGGTGGCAGCACGAAACAGTGCTATCGAATATTTGCATCAGTTTCTTCCGGAAAACGCCGGGACAGATCAACTTTTCTCTGATGTGTAGAATTTTATTTATTCATTTTAAATAAACGGCAGAACCAATTTCAAATTGCAGTTAAATCAACAAACCACAAAGAATAATAAAAAATTTCAAATTAAACAGAAATTAAAAGTTCATGAACAAGATTGTGGTAATCTTTTCAAATAGCCTCAAAATATTTCTTTAGGCTGAAAATAAATATAACGAGAGATATATGAAACAATTCAACTCGAATTTGCTTTCTTTATCTTGCTCGTTTAATAAGATTGTTCATGCCATGGTTCGTATAGGGATGGAACATAAATTGAACACATCTTTCCGCCTTAAAATTAAAAATACTGATATTCAACTCAATCTAAAACAGTAGATATTTACAGTCAATGAAGTTATTGAGCATTTTATAATATTTTTTTATAATCTAGTCCGTTCATCGATAGGGGAATCATAATTTATTGAATCTTTATAAGGTCCATTTGTAGGTAATCCATTTCAAGAACCTACTCTGTACACATTCGATATTATTTTTGTGTATTTCATAATAGGGTGACCACACTACACATGAATATTTCAAGATACTCCGTACGTTAGTGAAATGAAATATTTTCAGGGCTGAGATTTAGAAATAGATTGAAAAAATCTTCGAGTTTTTTATAAAATCTAACATTTTCAAAGCTCTCTGGGTAATAATATAGATGATTTAATTTCAATCTAACTCATTAACAATGTATATAAGTAAATCTACAACAATTAAACTTGAGCTCAACTTGACCTCATACATTCAGGGTGTCATACCGGGAGTGCCCATTGAAAGTTTATTAATGAAACAATATTTTTTGCACTCACATATCAATTTGTAACGAAAAAATAAGTGTTTAAGGTGATTCCAACATCTAAAATGTGTCATTTTAGAAATTTATTTATTCATTATGACCTACGGGATAAAACAGGCTGAAGCCCAAAAATCCATTCTCACAGTACATAACCAATTATAGTAATTCCGAAAGAGAGGTTTTTTTGTTTCCTTGTTCTTACTGGAAAAGCTCAAATTAAATAAGATAAAGAAAAAAGGTAAACATTGTCATCAAAGAGAAGAAAACAGAATATTCTATGTATCAAATTAGAGTGAACCATCAATCCATCAAACATGATTGCAACATTTTTCTCGCCGACAACATTCACACATTGAAAATGTCAATCTCCTCATTCAGCTCGTTACAGAGCTGTAAGTAATTTTTTCATAAAACAGTGGATGAGTGTAAAACGGTGGTACATGGCTATAGGAAATGATACATAAAATGATTGTGGCATTCTAAGACATATCCGAAAAAGTCATGATATATTGGGTGTTCCATTAGGAAAAAGGAAGTTGATACGATTTCAAGTAATATTTGAAAATTGAAAATGAAGGTCTATTTGGCTTATATCTTCACAAAAATTTGGATGTGGTTGAATAATTATTATTTGTAGATAAACTTCTAATGGGCACACCCGGTGGGACACCTTTTATAATCTGATTCTAAAGAATCTCATCACATCACATTTGCCGACATTAAAATGAATTTCACTGTCGATACGTCATCTAGCAACATTGTTGAGATCTTTAAACAAAAAACAATCGTGTATGTACCTGTAGCCTTTATAATCTTGAATAACTTGAGATTGTCCGTGGTAAGGGAGTCGTGAGAGAATTACGAATGGCAAAAGGGGTCGACTGATACTTTAAAAAAATTTATAATATAAAATCGATTTCCTCCTTGATAGTCGTCCAGTTTTTCAGATTTAACAAATAATTAACTTAGAAGAATATTTCAAAACCGAAAATTTGAATCGATCTTTCATGATATTACTTTTTTGGATATCAATAATGGATCCAGATATTCTTTCATATCGATAAATAAGAATCAAATCTTCATTCTTTGAGGAAATCGGGGGAGAAAACTCAGATTTCGCGAGCGTTTTGAGCGTAAGCTGAATATTTGGGACCGCTGAAGAATTTGCAATCATTCAGCGTCCGTAGAAGAATCCGCCGCTCTACTTGAAACTATACGCATTCATTAACTGCTATTAGTCACAACATACGTTTAGAGTGTAAAATTGTTTATACGGTTAATCAGATTCGGTACCGAGAACTAATTAATGTATTCTCCAGCAGCGGGGGTTTATTAGCACCCCCTCCTGAAGTTTGTGGTCTCATCGGAGGTTGCGGTCGAGCCGATTCGGAATTTTCAACACCTTGATTCGCGCGGAAAGCTCGGCTACGACGTTTTTACGACCACGCCGAAATTGAAAGAAGCTTTTTTGTGCCGAGATATACGTTTACACCGTGGCGTCCAAATACACAGGTTCGCACTATTCATGTCATCAAAAAAGTTTGGTAAAGTAACAGTCAGCATTTTTTGCTCGTTTTTTCGAACCCGGGGCCCTAGACATTGTTGCGGTTTATTTTCAATTCCAGCATATAGGTAGATTCAATATTTAACTGTTATTCTATAATAACGGGATACCGAATCTTGTCAAATTATAAAGGGTGAGTTAATAGTGCCCGATCGGTCGATAACTCATTGAAATGTTTGCTAGGAGAATGATTAAATTTTGGGGAAATCATCAGACCCAGCGCATAATCATTTTTGACTCTAGAAACTAATTCTAAAGTGGCGAAACACGATACCACCCTGATTCTTCAAATGAGAAAGCCCAATAATTTTTTCATCATACCCATAATCTCCATGAAATTTTGATTTCGAAAGACGTAATTTTTTTTCGATAGCTATATTTGTACTAAGGTCGTATCTTGAAAAGTTTTCAAGTCCTCTGCAAATTAACGGATCACTTAAGTTTTCTGAAAATGACGTCCAAGAATTCTCAATAAAACCATTTATTCAAATTTCATGCCCTGTTTTTCTCTTCTCTGTCAGATACTTTGGATAGTCTCCATCGATTGATGAGATTTGTTGTGCCTAAAATGGTTTTCGAAATGCTCCGCAATTCATGTTGTGAACGCATACACTTTCAAAGGGATAAGATTACTCGACTCTCTTTAATACCTACTAATGATCAACTTTCAGTTCTGAAAGCACTGAACATTTACATATTCACTGGAGTGAGCAGCGAATAATTTTCAACATAACAAATCTTTAAAAGTCAAATTGAATCGATTTATTACAGTTGTGTTTCATTCATTTAATCAAAATGGGACAATTTTCGAGATCCTCGCTGAGTTCATGCTGAGTCATGCTCCGTCTCTTTCAGTCGATGGTACCAGAATTTTATCACAAAAACACAGAAAAAGCGAACTGACTGACATTCAATCGAAACCCGATAATTTCTTTATTCTAGTTTTTAGACAGAATTCTATGTTCATAACGATGTTGGGTTAAAGATATAGGAAGTCATGTAGAAAGCATTTTGGGGAACATGAATTAGAGAATTGCTGACATTATACGATTTATATGAAGAATTAAAAAGTTCATTCTCACCCAATAACAAGAAAAAAACCATCCTCCATTTATTCCTATCATTATCAGATAATAACAGAAAGATCTCCTATTCATCTTGAAATAAAATTGATGAATGTTCATCCTGACGTAATGAAAGTAATTCAAATTTTTGAAATTTTCAAAAAAATCTGTACGAATTTTTTATCGGGTTAGAATCATACTCACTGTCTAATATTTTTTGTGTTCAAACTAGTAACATGAGTTAGGGATGTTGACTTTCAAAAAAATATAGTTTAAATGAGATTTCGTGATGAAAATTCATAATAATATAATTTAAAGTTGATGGAAATAAAATCAGTTTTAGCCTGTAGGTCTGCAGCGTTTACAGGGTGGTTAATAAAAATCGAGTAAAATAACAAAATTTTATGTAGGTTTTCTTCTCGCCGAAACGGTGATGAAATGATCCTGAGCAGGTGGTGTTTTTCGTTGCCCACCAAGCTTTGGTCTTTCCAACACGGAATCTGTCTCCCTGAACCTATTCCATAGATATCCATCCCGATATCACATTTTGGCTGATTTGGAGCCTTTCCGCTACAACAACCTGAGTTGGCCACCCTGTAGCATTCCGATAGTCCTTTTAGCATGCGTTTGTTAATTTAAGTCTTGACATTTTCAGAAAACTCGTTTCAAATCGAAGCCGTTGATAAACTGACTCCATTTCAAAATAAGAACATTCATGAATCGTACGCAAAGAACCAAACTTCAGAAAAAAGGCGGCCAGATTGACGAAATGTCTCATACTGATTTTTATTGGATCGATTCAAGTTGTTATTGAGTTTTAAATGATTTTAAAGCGATTTTCTCCAACTCTTGTGGAGCAGTATATATCCTTACTCCACTGTTAATTTTAACCCAACATATAAATATAAAATTTCTATTTTCATTTTATATATGACAGATGATAAATTCGCTTTGCAAAAGTGTATACATAAGCTCTTCCACACTGCTGGCACTCTCCGTGAAAACCTACGTTGTAGATCGCGCTGCGAAACATCATTCTCGAAACAATTATCATTTTGACACGAACATTTTGCTCCAATTTCTCCAAATTTCGCAAGCTTTGTAAAAACTTTCATTCCAAGATCAGCATGAACAATAATCTAGCGAACTCTCAGGGAGTCATCCAATGGTCCATCTACGACATGTAATTTTTCTTCAAAATCTCGAGAAAAGCATGCAAATTTTGGAAATTAGCTCTATTTTTCTGACACCATATACTCTGATTAAATCGTCTGAATTGTTGAAGTTGTGGTACTAACAATTTCTACAATATTGCACTACAGTAAAGTTCGGCATTTACGGGGACCATGTCCTATTCCTATTCGATCTTCATAGAAGAAAAGACCTCTATTTCGCTCAGCTAATAATTAAGGTGAAAATAAGTCTCGTCGCTGAACAAAATTTTTGTGATGATTAGAAACCTCTCGATCATTTCAAATGCAAAATTTGATAATGATTTTAATTTCAGTACGGGCTGAATTTTGTGTGGTTCAAAACGCAAAATATTTTTTAGAATTGTTTGTCAAGACGATTTAAGAACGTTTAGTCCTCAACTTCATGTTGGGTTTGGGTTTTCTTGGAAACTTTTATATATTCAATTGTATCTTGAATCTCGTTTGATTGTGACCGGCTCAAAGGATGAGTGGCTGATGTGTTGCCAGTTTCTTCAAAAATCTGGTTTCATCGTCGGATCGTGTCGTCCGACAGTTATCACCGATGGATATGTTTCCATAGCTACTTCAAACATTAGCCTATATATCACTATATTATCATAATTTCATCAGTAGTGCACCTACAAAACACTCCCACCCTTTCGGGTTATCTTGGATGAAATCTCAACATAAAACAATTGCAAATTCTCCTACTGTAGCCATATGTAGATACTAAAAAGGGTTATTCCAACATTTCGCATTCAATACAACTTCTGCGCCATCGATCATCTGCCGAACCCGAAATACCCATGTGCATCGGCATTTCTAGGGCATTCCGTAGAACCGACAATTCACAATAGTTAATTTGGTGTCGCACTTCCATGAATGGATACAGCCGTCCCGAAAACACCCACTACGGTGGCCACCTTGTATTTGAAATATGGATTAAGGGACATCATCTGTCGATATTGTTTACCCTTTCGCTTCAACACTGAGGATCTTTCGTCAGAGGACGCGTGGGCGGATTAGATCACACTTGCCCCATTGTGGTTCTGATTGCAAGCTGTTCGGAAGATAGATATTTACTTGGGGTACTGGAAAAAGCGGATAGTGTTTTGTGCATGTGGTATCATGTGCTGCGCAGTTTCATTTGACTGATTAGAGCACATTTTCAAGCAAAAAATTACTTGCTTGAGAAACACAATCTTTTTTATAATTGCATCTTATTAAAACTACTTCAAAGAATTTACAAAAAAAAGTGTTATTTTTATATGGAGACGGCAGAATGATTGTGTAGTAATCCATTCATAACTACTCAAGAACTTGATTAACATGACATGTCATAATGATAATAATAACACAAAATCAAACACAATTCGAAATCAATATGCTCCAGGTACATTTTTCATGTTTTGGTATATTGTAGGTGTGTAAAAGCTCACCGCAACTCAAATACATTGAAAAATAATATATGTATACATCATAACACTTATGCCAAATTAAAAACAATACTCTCGAGAACCTGAACTAAACAACTGCATCGCTAAATAATAAGCCTAGCTTTCTTGGGACTGAAATATCAATATCGATATAATTCTTCTTCTAATTCTTCGTTTTCCTGGTGCAGTGTCCTGAAATGCTTCCGAAAAAAAAACAGTTTTTAATATTTTTCCGAAGAAATAACAATAATGACAACGATCAATTATTATGCAGATGAAAAGGATATCAAAAAATTTCTGGTGGTGTTCCCCTATGATCGCAGGGGATTTAAAATGTGACCATTTAATTTTATTCATCATGTTATTCCATTTGAAAAATAATTAAGGATAGCTGGATGCATTTTGAACAAATAATAATTCTTGCTTGCATGTTTTTGAAGATAAGAAAGATTTATCAAAAGGTACGTAGGTACAATTGGATAACCTTGAATTAGATAGAAAGAGAAAATACCTTCATTGCAAACTTTTCGAAGGACTATCGACCGAGGACTGCCTGCCTTAGTCGTGAGTTATTTTCGAAATTATATAATTGTAATAGTTACCAACCTACATATACGTCGTTTTGTTATGTTAAAAAAATTACATGAGTGACTTACTTAAACAGAACACTTAAACATCAACAGAACTTGATATAACTACAATAAGTAAGTGAATATCTTTTAATGATTTCAATAGTAAAACAAAATTATTATTTTAACCCTGAGTTGTAGCAACGTCTATCAAAATCCAATGCTTCATTACAATTTGAATGAATGAATTTGAATTTAAAGGAGAAGTAAACTTTTGAAGCAGTTTTAAATTCTAATGGACTTTGCTGCAACTGAGGGTAAGTCAGAATTTCATTATGTGAGTTAGGCTAATTGAAAAAAGTACTAAATAGTCAATAGAGGTGTTTGTTGAAAATATAACTAGTTTTGTATTTAACAAAACCCAAATGAAGTCTTAAAATTTGTGTGTCATATGATGATATGTATTCAAAATACATCCAGACATGGCGATATGATTTTGTACTTATACCTATTATAAAGTTTTTGAAAGTAAGGTTGATATTTCAGACATCATACTTGGCGTGATCTTACAGTGTTACATTTTCGAAGGAACTGCACAATTACCCATTCATCAAAAAACAAATTTCTGTGAATACATTGGTCCAGTAACTACAAAACACTAACTATAAAATCCACTTTCACAAAACTGGCTCATTTTATATACCTAATTATGTATTTGATAACATAATTTCAACCTTCCTCAAAATGTGGCTAATGGCAGATACTTTAGATTCTCCGGTAACCCACGAAGAAAGAATTTCATCACGTGAAATTTGAAAGATATAGGGGATAGCAGGGCAACGTTAATACCCTAAGCAGAGTGATTATCCTGGGTTTTGACCAGAAAGATCGAAATTGAGTTTTCTTCGAAAAAAACATCGATTTCACAAGGTGCATACATTTTTTCACTATCATGAGATTTTGATCTTTCTTGATATTCGGATTCTGTAGTATAACTAATTAGACTCTCATAATATATTTCACAGAGGATAAGAAGCGATAGTTTTCATTTGAAATAGTTAATCTCAAAAAAGTACGAATCGGGCAAAGTGAATAGGACAAAGCGAATTTGGTATGCGCTTTGCCGTTATTCGTGTTCAACAACTAAAAATCTTATGATTCTTTTTCGTTCCAGATGATGAATAAATCTAACTAAGTCTTGTCCGATGAGAGTACCTCGGAAACAGCCATTATGGCTGATGATACTCTGGTTAATTGCTTATAAACACACACAGCTAAAAAGTATGGGCTGCCCTATGCAACTTTACACAGACATGTAAAAGACAGCAATTTTGCTTGGAAGCTCACTATATGCTATATACACCTATAGGTACTCTTTTCGCTTCACACGGACATCTGAGCAAAGTGAATACTTTCGTGCTTTTTCAAAGTTTATTTATTGTTAGTAGTTATTTTATAATTGGAGTTTTATGATGATGCAATTTGTGAAAGTCTTAAATGAAGACCGATTTGTGATATTCATTTTCGTTTTATGTCCGATATCATGTTATCTAAAGCTTCAAATATCTTGAGTTATTCACTTTGCCGGGCCTTCCCTTATCATCTTAGTATTTATCTTTGCTTTTTCTAAATTATTTATATCGAGGGCGCATATTTCGATCAGTAAAGGTCTTTTGGGCATTTCTAGGGGTGATTTATCTTGAGTCAGCATAAGTTGGTAGAACTCAAAATATAATTCTTTGAAATATTTATTTCCAGTTTCAATTTTGCCTGTGTTAACAAAAGAACCTTCTTCTGTTTCATTCAGTCTTGACTACCCCACGATCCCTGGTGGTATCCGATCGCTATCCACACATCCACACACGGGGTGAGTGGTTCCAGGAACACAATCGTTGAAATGCTATATTTTCGGTCAAAACACAGATGTTTCAGTTCAGGTACCCAAAGGGTTCAAGCAGATGCATGCAAAACTTTGCGAACTTTTCCTTTCGGTCATCCGATGTCAGATAAAGAAATTAATAGCCAGTACCATTGGGCGTAGGTTAATTGGTCCACACTTTAAGAACGTCGTAAATTCAATATGTTCCATATTCGAAGCGATGTTTTGCATATGTTCTGATTAAATATCTGATCGATACGATTGCGGAATCTGGATTTGCAGGTTGAATTTGATCGCTTTAAATTTCAGGAGGGACAATGGTGTTTTGGAATTTATTGTGCTTGAGTGAAATTCTTGCTCGTTACTCGTAATATGCCAAGCGATTTATGATGAGAAAGTATAGCTTACGAATAAACTGTTTGATGAACTACATACAGTGTCCATTACATATATATCTTGGAATATATTCATCAAATCAAATTATGAATGATAATTTAGAAAAAAAATTATGCTTCGGTTTGAATCTCTTTATTATCGAAATGACAATTATTATTTACTAAAAAATACAAATGAAATCTAAGAAGTGAATCACAAATTAGACGAAAGGTTTCTCAATGAAATCTTAATTTCTGCAATATTTTTATAGTTGTCAGTCAGAGACCGAAACTCGTCCATCATAATTTTTCAAAAAACGTTTTAAGCAAATTCATTAATTATTTTCGTCATACGATATCCACAAAATTTTAGTCCAATTATCCACAACGAGCCATGCACTGTCACGCCGAGTATTTATTTCGAGATATCAGGATAAAAAAGTATATTTACGGATAACTAAAATTTTTTATTTTTTTATGCTCTAAGAATTTTTTTCGGAGTCAGTCCTGACGTGAAGAACGAAATCAAAAACCTAAATATCTCAAGGGTGAATACAACCTAACCCGTCAAGAGCATTTTGTATTGTTTTTTGCAATAACAACATTGGCTAAAATCTTTCATTTACTGAGCGAGAAATTCTCAGTTATTTGGAAAAATCTGTTGGAATATTTATTTCAATTGAGACCTTTCCCAATTGACCGTTTTTTTTTCTCTGAGCTGGAATGAGGTTTTTTTCAGTTTGGATGTTTGTTTCAAAAATAGTCAAAACAAGAAGAACTTTCATACGAACAAACATGATGTTCAAATTTCTATTGTAGCCAAATTAATAGTACTATATTCCTTACACTAAATTTTCAGCATTTGTCTATTTTTAGGGAATTCTAGTTAGGATTTTCGAAGAATTATGATTAGGATCATTGGATTGGTATCTGAATCAGAAATTCTTTAATCTGAAATCAATATGAGTAAGGGAAATTCATCAAAAAAGCACATATTTGATCAAGCGAAAACTCAGTCAGTCCATAGGTTTGTATAAGAAAGTTTTTCTGAGCCACTAATAATTGTTCTAGAGAGAGAGAGAGAGAAATTAATTTTATTGAATAAAATCAATAGGCTATCGACCGAATAGTTGTTCTATTTGCCCCAAATTCATCAAATGTATCATGAATTTCAGCAACTCATTCAAATTAATTGGTCCATTTAAATTTTATTCCTCTATCAAGTGCGTGTTTTCAAATCTCTTGGTTAATGAGGTTGGAGTACCACAGGGCTCGGTCTTGGGCCCTGTGTTATTTCTACTTTATATTGATGATATTGTGGATTATATGGAAAACAATATTTATCTGTACGCGGATGACCCAACGGTGATCGTTCCGAGTACAGATGATATGGTTTCGAGGGGGACCAAAATAATTTAGACAAACTACAGCTTTGGTTCAATAGGAACCTGCATTTAAATGAATCTAAAACAACCTATACTGTTTATTACATAATTGCAATGAAAATATCACTGATGCAGATATCATGATGAATAATACTGCTTTGAGAAGAACTGAAAATAAAACAAAGGGGAAGCACAAAACTTAACCACCCTAAAATACTCAAATCGAGATTCACATTAAACTTGACCTAGCAAGAGTCCATCATAACCTAATTTTGAAACTCGGAATCTCTTCAAATCATATTCGAACCTTTTTCAAATTTTGCTGATCTGCAGATGTTTATATAATTGCTCACACTCCAAATTTTGGTAATGATTTCAAATTTTACAAATTGATATTTAATATTGTAAATAGAGGTTTCGTATCTGCATAATGATTCGGACTAGCACGCATAAGCTTCTGCTATGCCAGTGCTGTTTTTATTTCAAAAAATATTCTTAGGCTTCTTGAGGCTACTTCTTGTCTCATAGTATCCTCACAGGGATGTTTCAAGAATTAGATGTTTCCTGGTTCAACTTGTTCTCAATGATTTAATTCAACCGCAAGCCAAACCGTCATTACATTCGTGATAAAGACGTACGTATATGGAATTGTTCCGTGATTTGCATATAAAGCGAAAATTTAACCGATAGTGGCATAACGTTCACAATTAAAATTTCGAATGCTACCACTTCAGGCGCATAAATATCTGATGGAAGTACATTTCGTGCTGTATGGATCGCTGACTCGAAGATGTGCCATTCTCACGCGATATAGCTGGTCCAGAATTCGATACGAGTTTTGTGTTAAATGCAAGACTACTTTGCTGCTTTCTTTGGGAAATTGTTATTATGGCTCTATTTCAATCTTCAGGGAGAAGCAAAATATGAAATTGAATAGAGGGAATTTCAGAGGACAAGATTCAAAATTAAAAAGCGAATATGGTGGACTTGCTGTCACAGTGGCCGAAAGAAGTCGCTCAGATGGAATCGGTGTCCTTGGGGTTCCGTCCTAGCAGCTGAGGAGGGTTTTTGTAGTTGTGTTAAAGTCCAACACTCGCTTGCCTCTTCAAGAACTGACTGTTGCCGTCGGGTAGGCTATTTATTCCTATCTCAACGCCACAAAAAGACCTCTTAACTGTGTCCCTACGCCCCCTTAGGCACCACACCCATAATTTTTTATCCAACAGTAGAAAAATTTCTTACTTTTCGAACCCGAGACCTTACAATTAAAAGTTCGTTATTATATAAATGAGCAACTGCCTCTTACTTGTTTATCTGTCATATTTTGCACCATGTAAGTCATATGGCCATAGAATATTTTTCAATGAAAATTTGAAAACGAGTTCATTCAAACTCCAAATTATAGTTTCGATGAAATTGTTGCTGGCTGACTCACAACCAATCCTATACGTTTCGTTTCAGGATTGAATTCTTACTGATTCTATTCGGAGTGTAATTCTAATGAATCAACTAATACCACTATATAGTGAGAAGTATAGTTTTTGAGCTGCTTAAGGCCTATCTGACAGATTGTTGGCAGGCAGTTGAGGTAAATGTCGATATTCCAATTCCCAGAAAATATTCACGGAAGTGCCGCAAGGTTCCATTCTGGGTTCAGTGCTGTTCATAATTTTCATAACGATTTTGAGAGAATTTCGTATTATGCTGATGATAAAGGTATCATAAATAGTTCTGTAGAAAGTGTGTCCGAAAAATAAATTCGTTGTAGGGTAATCTGATGATTGGTTCGAAACAAACAAAATAATTTCAAATAACGAAAAACAATGGAACATCAACTAACCTGGAAATTGTATTGCTGTTTTCCCTGATCTGAAGCGAGCACATGGACCATTTCTGCAAAAACTTGTTAATCTCGAAATTCATGATAAAATGACTCACCATTATCAGGTTGGCAAAACTTCTTTCGGTCTCATTCTCCCAAAACCTCAAAAAATGTGTGTAGATCGATTGCATCTGAAGAGTTAAATTTGTTATACAATGATGTAATATTTTGTGAACTTTTTTACTTTCGAATGTTATATGGAATATTCAACTTAGAATTTTACTTTCCTGTGGAATTTTCATTTGGCTCAGGAAAGTAAACAATAAATAAGGCCAAAGCCACTTTGGCTTCACGAAAATCGGTAAGTTCACAGTATGAACGATGGAAATGTGTTGTAAAAAACCTACACAGACTTCCCGAGAACCTGTATATAAAAGAGACTCGGGCGATATAGCCTGCGTAAGGATCGAAACAAAAAAACTTGGCCGGGGTTATCCAGAGTAACCTTTGATTTACTATGAGACCAAATGATTATCTCGCAAACGCCTCCAACGCTCCAAGCGCCGCCAACCGTATAAAACAAACATCACTGTTGGTACTTGTTATTTTAATATCTCGTTTCGTATTGCCCCTGGTCACTATTTTGCTCATTCGGTTGAATAATGTGAGATTTATCTATACATTCGTCTGTTTTTATTTTATTGAGCATTCAATTTATATGGTTGCATCTCATTTCAATGCGCTGGTAGCAGTAGGGGAGAAGAAGATGAAAGGATTCGTGGCAAACGGGGATGAATGAATGTATCTCTCCCGGTATAAATTGTCTGATTAAGAAACCGAGACCTCTCGTTCTTCTTTTTTGTGCTATATCGAATTCGGCGATTAAGCTGTATGTTTTCAGTTTTGTTCTTTTTCGTTCGGTGTTTGTGAGAAGTGATTCTTCAACTTTCATCTGTTCTCTTGGGGAGATGTTATCGCTGCTCGAAGCGTGATTCAGAACAATTATACCGTTTGTGAGGGTTGAAATTCTTGGGTTTTGGTGACTGAGATGGTTTTAATGACTAGATTTAATACTTAATTAATGTGTATCATCTAGATTTGAACTACAAACAATACTTTCCTCGTGAAATTGAGTTACTTCAAAGTGATGAAACAAAATGAGCTTAAATATTTGAATTTGAAGGAAATTGATCTTTTCCAGAAACTCCTGTTGAATAAATACCGAGAATATTTTTCAAAATAGATGAAACTCAAATTCTATTCTGATGACATCTTAATTTTTTTTCAAATCACCCAAACTCGAATTTAAATATAGGAAAATGTAAGAGCAGAAGAATAAAATAAAATTTCCATTACATGAATTTGGGCTGAGCACGAAATAAACATTTACCTTTTTTATCGAATTGATTTGAAATTGTCCAATGTTTTCAGAAAATTCAAAAAGTTTACGGAAATTTTTTTGATGAGTTTCCTAGTTTTCTGAAAATACTGTTCTTGCTGGTAGCCGTGATATTCTCCAAAAGCTAGAGATTCCTTCGAGAACGAGCGAGGTGGTTCCTGCTTCCCACACATCCTCCTTTCTAATTGAAATCGAAAATGAACACACAATTTAATATTCAGGAGAACATCGCGGACCCACCATGGTGAAAATTAACTAATTATCATCAGGAGGTATGGGCATTGCCCTTCTTCTTTATGGTCATTTACTGAAACTTAAGTGATTTCCAACTGTTCTCTCCATCTATTATTTCTTTATCCGAACTGATTGTATGTCCAAATAACAATATTTTAGGACCATTAATATTCGGGAAGAGGAATAAGATGACTTGAGGATTGGTCGATGATGATGAGACAATTAATTGGCGTAAAATTAATTGCGAAATACTATAATGGAAAAGTATACAGATAAATATATTCAAAATCACAATATTTTGTGATAAATGCTTGTTTGTATTGAACCATTTTTTTGTTGGTCTGAAATAAATATTCCTACCATCATTTCGGCTCGGATACTTCACTGAACGCTTGAGATTATCGAAAAATCCTCGATTTGTGTCTGACGTATTTTAATTTCCAAACGACCAAAAGGTTACTCTTGTAGGATTTTAAATCTCAAATTATGGAAATAAGTACATGCTTCTTTCTCTCTTTGCGATTTATAACATAAAATGTGGAAATACCCTTTAATGGTCTCATGTTTTGCCGACAATGGTATAATTTCGTATTTTTGGGGACTTCTATAACAAGATAACAAGCTTGTTGAGAAGAAAGGTACCCTCTGCAAAGTCCAACGAAATTAGAGGTTAATTTCAGGTGATCTATATATTTTGCTGTGAATACAGGGTAGGATGCTACCGGCGCGGCGGCTTGTTAAGGCCTATTTTACACCTGGTTAAGAAAACGAGAGTCAGCTAAGAGGCTAACAAGGCGTAGTAGCTCATTTACGATGCGCATCGAAATGAAAAAGTGAAATCTTCGCGAAGAATCCGAAGAAATCGATGTTCACCATGAAATTTAAGAATGAGTATTAAATCTTATGGTCTAATGAAGAGTATAATGATTTGAGTTCATTTTCATAACTTCTTTACGGTATATCTAATTGGGAGAAATATTCGCCTGGGTAATTTGTTGGTCAATTCATATTTGGAGATATCCCTGCAGCGAATTTCAAATGAATACGAATACGAATTCGAAATGGTGTTCAAGGACTGCAAAATGAAATTTTGAATAATAATTCTTGAAGGCTTGTTGGTTGTTTGTCCTGTCCTATTTTAGGTAGGAAAATAGTTGATAATTCCGCCATATGTATGATGGCTCCCATAGCAGCGAATTATTAAAGAGACTGTTGGTCCATCTCGAGAAATCATCACGTAAGAAAGAAGAATATGGAAAACTGAATGTGTGAAAAATAACCTGAAGTAGTTTGATGAAATTCTAAATGTAATTGCATAGTCGTTTATCTTTCATGGCGTTTTTATCATGGTATGATGACGAATTTAAATTCATAGCTTTTGAGGGCTACTGAAAAAATCCGAGATTGGTTAAGAGGGTTGATTCTCAGATATTATATCATATTTCTTTCCCGAGTTAATGATATTTGAGAAGCCAGTATCTGAATTATATGGGTTATTCCAGGAATTAAAAGATCCAACAAATCAATGGTTTTCTGTAGTATGCAAGTTAAGTTATTTCGTATGAGAGATGATTGAAAATTAAAAAAACTTCTCTCACGTGACACTACTGTATTGAAATACACTTTAGTGAGTAGCAATTTATACAAATGTTTTTAATCAATAAGTGTGATAGGTATGCGTTTTCTACGTGTTTTTCAAATATTTCAAAATTTTTGGAGAATTCATAAAGTATATCTCTTTATGAGAGAACTGATACTCATATTTCCACCAGGGGTGACATTTTGTATTTTTGGATTGCTATGAAACATTCTCTAGATGAAACGAATTCTTGCATTAATCACAGAATTGTAAAAAAAGGCAGAATCGAGAATTCAAGAAGAATATTTCCATAATCAAAGATACCCTGGAAGTTGTGAAAAATAAAATGAACATATTTTGACGTTATCCCTTCTGAAATCGATATCACTGCTATTATAATCAACCAGACGAATTTTCCGAATACCGCTACGGTAAGAAGCAAGGGTTGTAGTGACGTCACTTGAATAATTGCAATCTTTAACTGGTGCAAAATATCGATTACAAAAATAGAGTGGTATCAAAACATATAAATGAGCTACATTTGATGAAAATTTCATATTTATCGGTCTTAGGATGTTAAGTATCAGAAATTTTGAAGAAAAGAAAGCTACAAATAAAATTTGATATGATCGAAATAGATCCACAATATCAATCTTGCCACTGGCAATTTCTGAATATTGATTTTAGTAAGAGAATTTATTTGAAAATAAGGTACGAAGTGATACTAAACTGTCCTTTAGTATGAAATTAATTGGAACCCAAATGTTAATAAATACAGTATTCATTCAAGCGAAAAGGGACATATCATAATTCAGTTTATTCTTTAATGAAAGTGTGCGGGAAAACCCCCTGCTAATACTTCCCCGCACTAGTGCGGGAAAGTGACACTTTCTAAACTAAAATATGTACGGGAAAGTGGGTTAAAACGCACGGTCGTAGAAAAATGAATTTTACTTGTGAAGCTTTTTCTTATTATTAGTATTATACAAAGAGTAATTCCCGAATGATTGTACAGGCCTTCAGGGCAGATGCAGGACATTTCAAGGTGGCAGAATCAGTGTTCGAAATATGTCCTAACTATATCCATTTAAAAGATACAGGATGTTTTATGTATCTTATCAAAATTTTGGATTTTCATAAAAATTTCAAGAAATATAGGACGATGACTAATATTTATTACGTGTTCCCTCCATACGTTATTATGAGCAAATGCTTATAATAACGTGTGGAGAGCGCAGGTGCAGACTGAGAAAATTATATTTTATATTCCACATTTTGTAAAACACCTTGTACATTCAATTTTTGAATACCGAAATTCTTTCTACAATCCACACTAAATAACTTTGCTGTGAAGTATATTATTTATCTTAAACGTAGATTGGAACGTGTTATGCGTTTTTTTGGATATGATTTGATGATTCTGCAAATTATTCTCCAGCAACAGAAGAGCACTCCCATCCTGCTTAATTCGCTCAAAACTGCGACCAATGTATTGTTCTATAATTTGTAGGTTAAAAAAATCTGCACCTTCGTTTCTGAGGTTTTTTCCTAGTGAAATAGTTCCTACAGTTATGATTGTACAAAGTTTTCATGTTTGTATGGAATATTGGGTAATCTGGCGTTTCCTTCAGACGTTAGTTGATATTTCCCTTCAGAAAATATCCATTGTGTGTTTCGGAAGACTTTTCGGATGTGAGTCTAAATATATTACCTATTATGAAAGATTATTGCAGCCCACTCGACAAAATATGGTGGAACAATTTTCAAGAAATCAGATTAGGTACTTCCCGAAACATCTGCCGACAATTTACTCTTTCATTTCCAATAGATCACCGTCAAATTTTCCTCCATCTGTCGATTCACCTTGATGCACGTATGGAAATAAAAATGGTGTGTGCTTTACGGGTTGGATACCTAAAGGTGGTAGTAGGTACTACTTACTATCAGCTGCCAGATGTTAATTGTAGGTGGGACGGACAACACAACTTTTACTGTGCGGGATTGGCACTAGTGGCATGTGCCACTATTGTGCATTCTTCGATACTTCACATTTCTTTATATGCATCTTTGACCTGAAAAGGGTTAGGTCGAGGATGTGCGGTGCGGGAAAATTGGGCAAATCGTTTCGTTTTATTACTTCTCGGTAGAACCTCGTCAGAATTTTTAATGGATTTATTTATGTCTTCAAAATAGTTCATTTTCCATATATATGTTTTGAAATGACTTCTCATTAGTTCTTCCAAATGATCCAATATGAATTTTAGTCCTTTTTCATTCGCAGATGTGTTATATTCTTTTCGTCTTCACTACTTATTCGTCAATCGTTTATTCACCACTGATCGTGTCTCGGAATTTTAATTGGAATCATTTGTGTTTGAAGTAACATAATCGTTCTCCACATATTTCTATAGTGATTGCTCAATTCGGGAATTTTTTCACTTTTCCCTAATCGTGATAGTTTTTGGATAAATTTGAACTATACAAACCTAATATTTCATTGGATGAAACCGAGTGTTCAAGACCTTTTGGTTTTATAAAAAATGGCTTCTTGAGAGGACTGAGGTCTAAGTTCCAACATAACCACTTTCTCAAAAACAACACCAACAGGTTTCGACTTCATTTTGCAGTCTTCTCAAAAGCTCTGAATGGGAAAATGATTATATGAACTTGTTGGAGACACAGATTTATAGGCGGTATTTATAAATTTTTTCATTATTCGAATTATTATGTATATTGTCTTATTGAAATTATTACATGTAATGATCTTTTTTTTTGTTACAACACTGTATTTGAATCGAAGCTTAAAAAATTTGTGAAGTTCTTCTAGATGATCACATATATCTCGGTGCTTTTAACTCCATAATAATCAATATTTATTTATAATTTTCAATTTTCAAGCGTTTTTTTTCCGCAAGTTTCGATATTGAAGAAACCACTAACACACGTAAAAAAGAGCAGTCCTATTGAACGACGAGTTACTGAATGTCTTACTGTTTGCAATAACATCCCTGATATTATTACATATCAGTCAACCGAATCAAGAAGGACTAGGAGATCAATTCCAATTCAATATATTTCCCCCCGATTTTTTCGAATAAGTATTTCAAGAACGATATTATATTAAATTTTTAAAAAGCGTAAATAGCATCAGATATCCAGACGACACCCTGACCTTTACGTGTTCGAAGGAGCAACTACTAGATCACTCAAACAGAATTATATGGTTATAAGTTCATAACAGCAGCACACTTTCGCAATAATGGAATTTCTGTGATTCTACTTGAACGTGTAATAGTTATTTGTTTCACTAGGCAGCAAAGTACTGGTACAAGTAGCTAAAGGTTCATTGCCAAGCGTAGCGAGGTTAGGAATTCAGCTCAGCTAAGGCATTCAATCTATTTTGCTGCCAAGTTTTGATATCTAAGGATACACAGGGTGAGTCTTAGACTCGTAGGACATATATTCCAACGAAAAAGGTCAAAATAAATAAATGAAATACATTTTTCGTATACCATTTTTTCCAATTCAGCCTAGAGGAAAATATAAAGCCATTTTGAACATTCAAAATGAGCTATGCCATCCATGGAAACATGTCACAAATTTTTTTCTGAGAATAATATCTACCACCTCAACTTTCCAAAGAATGTAGCAGAAATTTAATTTTGTGAAACTTTTGGGAATGCGAATTTCACGAGGAAATTTCTTATTTTTCCGAATCGCCAAATATTCATTCAAGTTACTCTTAAGAGTTGGGTGCCTTGAAGTTCTTTTATAATTATGAAATATAATGGTAGGTGGTCGTCATACAGGGACGGGCCGAAGCCAAATTTTTGGGGGGGGAAATCCATCGAAAATTTTCCGACTGTACATTGGATTAACAGAAAACTTTTATACATAATATGGTGTGATATTTTTTTCGGTAAAAAAAATTCAAAGTGATGAATCTCAACAGAGTGAGGAGTAATTAACCTTTTTTTTATCCACCGAACATTCAATTAAGTACCTAAATTTTATGGAGTCTGTTTTTTCGTGAAGAGTATCTCGATGTTACTTGAAACTTTGAGAAACACTACTTGTTTGTTTCTTCAGTTTTGTAGCTTTTCTTTATTCCATGGAATCTGGGAGCGAAGGCAAGGCTCATTTCCATCAGAGGAAATATTTTTTCTGGAAAATCTACTCTTTTCAATCTGTGAAAGTAGTAAACATTGGGAATGAGCAGTCTTAATACGATGAATCTCATCAAAGTGGTGGGAAATTAACGTTGCTTTTCCAACTACACAATATTCAATTATGTGAGGTTTTTTATTTTATGGAATCATTTTTTTTGTGAGAAGTACATTAAGATACCCTTCTTGTTTTGTTTTTCAATTTAATTCAGATTCATTCTTTGGTGTATCTCAAATTTTCTAACATCATAAAACAAGATATTTTCAAATAAAATGAAGAATTATACAGGATTGAATGCTATGTAGATGAAAAATCAAAGTTAATTAGTCACCACTTTGAGGAGATTCATAATATTGAAACTGCTCATTCCTAACATGGGCCCATTTCACAGAATAATAGGAACAAAATGTTCAGAAAATATATTTCGTTTGATAAAAAATGAGCCTTCCTTTTGCTTATGGTTTCCATGGTATAAAGAAAAGCAACATAACTAAAAATTTAAACAGAAAATGTGTGTCAAAGTTGCAATCATCATAAATCAAGATACTTGAAAAAATAAAACAGATTCCCAACTTAGTAGGGAAAAGGTTTCGACCTAAATCAGTCATATTGTAAAAACAATTTTGAACATAATTTCCTAATTTGAGTTGGCGATTTCGATCTCTTTGCATATATTTAGTGTTTCGAACAATTTTTGTTGTGATGGATTTGTGTAGCTAATTTCAGTTTTTTTAGTTAAAAAAAATACGAATAAATTGCCTTCCGATATTCTATATTCTATGGTCACAACCCATAATTTTCTCTCACACTTGTTGTCCTTCGTGCATGTTCTGTTCATGAATTTTTTTTAGTAATTTTTTATAAGGCACCACAGACCACATAACTCAAACTTCACCTTGAATCTTTTTCAGTTCATTTTCTAAATTCATTCACACATAAATATATTTATTCGCAAAACTATAACATAATGTACGAAAAGCGTACCTAATGATGCTTCTGCTTATCTGATAGAAACAGCTTAAATTTATGATACTAGATGGTTTTTTTATGACACAGTCCATGCGACGTAACTGAAGAATTTACAACTACTGAGTACCTACTTCTTGAAGCCGCATCTCTTCAAACAGTTGATTGAAAAAATATTGGGTTGAATACCATTTATTGCCGACTATACATATATTGTTAAGTACTGATTGCAAACTTGTTTTTTTCTAATTCAGATTAGTTCGAATTTCATAACTCTGTCGGAAATATGTATTCCAACTGCTTTGATATTTTATCAACTGCTTTGAACTTTTTCCAACTGCTTTGGAATTTTTTCCAACTGATTTGAAATTTTTCCAACTGGTTTGAAATTTTTTCAACATTTTTGAGATTTTTTCCAACTGCTATGAAATTTTTCCAACTCCTTTGAAAATTTTCCGACTGCTTTGTAAATTTGCCAACTTCGTTCAACATTGGGGGGGGATCATCCCCCCCCATCCCCCCCCTTGGGCCCGTCCCTGTCGTCATAATGATAAAAATAAAAAATGTGATTAATATCTTGTGTTTGTAGAAAATTCACCACTTTTATTGGAACCCATACTCCGAAAATCATTTCATTCGCTGCAAGCATTCAAGATATATTCGAAAATTAAATTTTTTTCATTCATTTTCAACTGCCTATACTTCCTCAACCAAGCCGAAAAGGACAAAAATAGTAAAGACCAAACGTCTTTTGACCTCAAGAATCTATGTTAAAATATATTTACAAGTGGACTCGCTACTCGCCGTGGACATACGATATTGAATTAGCAAATTATTGCAGGTCCCACAAATTTTTGGTTTTTCCTGTAGTTATGAATTAAAACAAGATTTGATAGAAATTGTAGTTGTTGGGATATTTGGTTGCTTTGGGAATGTATAAACTTATCTGTCCATAATGATTATATTTTAACAACTCATGATATTTCTGACAGTTTTGTGGAAAAATATGTATATTTATAATATTGGCAGTGATAGCGCCTTAGAAGTATTTACACCTTAATAAAATGAAGGAGGTGACAAGAAACATTGAGATATATTTTAAACAATTTATGGATTATTGCATGGAGCAAAAATCCCCGTTGAGAACAATCGTTTTGCTGCATAGGCAGGAAAGTTCTTTCTTTGCCGCCTAGGAACGAATAGTAATACTTTGCTGACTGACGTGTCTGCATATTTAATATTTGCTGTCAATCGAGAAAAACAATTTAACATTCCTAAAAAGATTTATCAATGACAAATGTGTTTCCAGTAATTCAATCAAGAGCCGAATTGTTAGATATTTAATAACTCATTAAGATATTTCACGCAAAAGAATCAACTGATAAAATTTGAATAACTTAAATCATCAAGTTTTATTCATGTACCGAAAAATGAATGAAAAGATAATAATTTCTATCTGAGTCTGACGTTGTACACAAAAAATAATCCATCTGCATCACTCAATTCGGTGTGGCAATTCTCGAAAATCATAAGGATTTTTCTCATTTAATCAAAGGGATCGCCCCCGAAAAAAAGGCAAATTGTTCCAAATTTCTCTTTGCGGCTTCCACTCGATGGTCACAAATTGGCACACAACAGCTCGTTAGAACTCTTTCGACACCTTCAGGTGCGAAATATTGACATCTGTTCGCACCCAAAACCAGAACCATAATCGCCAACCTGAAAAAATTATCACTTTTTTCATTATAACTGTGGCGTTTTTCCTTTGAAAAAGAAACTTAGAGCCGCAGAAATTATAGGTTCGTCGGCTCGTTAGGCGGGCGCCTCGTCTAGTTAACAGTTGATTTATTGGCACCCGGTATACTTTGTTGTTGTTAAAACACGGAGGTGTTATAATTTCTTCTCGGAGTGTGAAATAATGGGAGGACGAAAATGCATCTGGATGGTAGACTTCTCGGAAAAATACCTTTGGAGTTCCAGACTTTTAATAACATTATCCATATAGAATATTTCGAGGAATATGAATGATTTTAGGGAAGAAGGTTATCATTATGTTCATGTGTACGTTAAGCCATTTCACGTGAAATTGAGTATTTCTGATCTGTCTCAAACACGACATTTTGTTGAGTAGCTAATGCACTTGAAATAGGTATGTTGATTGCATTAAGAGTGTACAAGAGTATTTTCCAATATTTATTAATTTCAAATGCACTTTTCACTTCACTGTTAAGGATAGTGAAAATAATAAAATAAGACAGAAATTCAAAAAGATCTGCCTTGAAGATAGGAGCAATTATTAACATCTTATTCTTTGCACAACAATTAAATTGTGGACTTCAGAATAGTCATCCTCTTCAACAGATCGACATCATTGAATATTGCATAATTTTTGATATACCAGATGTGAAAAAAATTCACCACTAGTTTGACTAGTTTGGGTGATATAGGAGATAATCTTAGTTCATTTTTCATTAAATCTATAAAATTTAAAGAGACTATTTTTATTGTAAAATTTTGATATAGGTGTATACCTACAGTTTTCTATTTTGCCTTTAATTTGAATTTCGGATTTTTCCTCATCTTGTGAAGTAGTATTTCATTGTATACTGATATACATCGAAGGAATATAGTTATTTATAATACAAGTAAAGTGAAAAAGCGGCTCCTAAGGAGGTCGCTGGGTTCATGAACACCATTGATGGCCTCCTTGGGATTTAAATGAACGAGTTGGGTAAAGAACAAAAGATCCTTGCGGTCGAAGTTCCCGGAAGGCTGAACGAAGCCACAACGACCCCTGTTCATTATAATAATAATAATAATAAAGTGAAAAAGCCATCAATGTTCTTCTACAAAATCAAAATTCAAATACGAGCCACGAGTGTTTCAATGAGCCATCTATACGAGATTTATTCAGTATTTTATCGAATTCATCGAATTTTTATTGAAACGAATGGTATATTTTCATAAATATCCTGCAGTGGGTTCCGCATGAAAAGTGTTAGTTCGTAGAACTCTTGAATTTGACGAGTAGCAACATAATAATGAAATATAGCTTTGTAAATATTCGTGAAACTGGAATAATCTCTCAGGTTTTTTTTCTACGAGAAATGTTAGAATACGAGGACGTCCCACAGAATTAGAGTATAGCTTTTTCTCTTTTTCAGTGTCATAATGAGTTCATTACAGTAGAAAAAGTAGTGCTGTAATGAACTCATGACAGCATTGTTTTCAGTTATATTTTTCGTTTGTGGTTTATGGCTGTCAATAATGACCTCCGATTCTATCAATTTTCAAATCAAATTAATTTGAATTCCGTAATCTGTCACATTTTGTGAGTCACATCAACTACCAAGATACAAATACAAAAGTTAATAGGATGTAAAATCTAAATTTTTCATTATATTTCGAGAGTATTTCACGAAACTTGACTGAAATAGAGAAAATATCGTCTAATACTCGTGGCAGAAGGCAATTCCAATACTCAGGCTTTCGAAAACTCGATCGTTCGTCGCTCGTTTCTGAATTTCCCAATTGTATTGGAATAGGAGCCAATTCTGCAATTTGTTTCATGATATACTATCTTGATACAACTGCAGATGAGCCTTCTAAAATATTACGCTGATGTCAAAAAATTGGTCAGTAATTAGAACTTTTTCAAAAATAGACTTGTTTACTCACAGACACTTTCTAAATTGTTTTCTGCCGACAGAAAATGAAGATGGGAATCCGGGGCAATATGGGGTACCTAACTTCAAAATCCTAATTTTCGTATAAAACATAGTAACTCAATATAGCCATTTTGAATCTAGCTATAGCTAAATAAAATTTTTTTTGACAGGAGCCAACTAAATAACGAACTAAAAATTTTCACTTAGTTCTTTTATGCATTTTTCGTGTATAAGGTACGAGTAAGTGAAATAACATATCACATTAACACAAAAACTTTTAGTTATATGATCTTCATTATATATTTCACAATCTATAACTCTTTAGCTTCGGTAAACTCATTTCTGGCGGTACCCCGTTTTGCCTTCAGTACCCTGTTTGCAGAATTCTTTTTCAGATGCTTGATGCTCAGGTTTTATCGATTTTCGAAGGAAACGTAGATTGTTACTCTCTAGAAAGAATTTTCGTTGAGCCCATTTCAAGATTGTAACCGATACCCAAACTTCTACGAAATGCTACAAGTGCGCGAAAAACCAGCACGCTTTCTTGTTTGTCTTGGGCAGCTATTATGTATCTAAAATAACACCGCGTACAGAAATCCGATATCATCCTTGTAAGTTATGTCATAAGCCGTTGCCGCGCTTGGATCCACGAAATTTGAATGGCTAAAACAACAGAGAAGATACACAGGGTATCGCTTTCAATGCGTGTGTTGTGAAGGGGTCCGCAAACATCTGCGCTGACCACTTGAAGATGAGCTGGCAATCTGATTGACAACCGGCCGATGAATTTCATACTGACATGAAATTGGTGAAAGACGATATTGTAAAAATGATTCGAATCAATCAGGGTGATATCAGACCAAGCCTTTTTGACCAAGATGAGACGTGAATACATGATAAAATATATTTTTTCAAAGAAATATTGCCTGTTTTTTTCCTACCCATTTAGAAAGATGATTTCGAATTTAAGCTCACTTATTCAAATTAATAGGTTCAGATGTTCTGAGACTCTCGCACGATTGGTCATCACCTTGTCGTGGTGTGCGAGCTTAAGTAGTTGTGAAGAACCATGGTTTTGGACTAGAAACGAAACCAAGAATGACCAAACTCCCTACTCTTATGTCTCTTTAATAACATAGGTTGAGTTTATTTTCAGAAAAGGAAGCCATGTCCATAACAAGCAAAACCCCATGTCGGATGAGCATCCGCTTGGGTGTCTATGGCTTTACTGACTTCTCGAGTCCTCAAACACGAGGCATACTCAAAGAGTACCGTTATCACCACATGCAAGGAATATCATTAGAACTCCATTCAGAATACTAGGACTTTATTGGGAACCTTGTATCTACATATGGAATAACCCTGTGAGTAATATGAGTACTCTGCCGATACCGAACTCTCATAGCACCATTTTCGAGGAAGCCAGGGGCATTGGCTCCCTACCTAACCTCTTATGCAAAAGGGTAGTAGAGTCATACAAGACCTCTCTGAGGATTTAGACACGTTCGTAGTTCTAGAACCAACATACGGAACGGGAAGTGAGCAGTCCCTCCTCCTTAGAACTAAATATGTGAACTGGATGACTTCGAGACTAGTTGGCATGCTCGAACCCACATCTCAACATCCCAGGGCAGGGGAGAGCGTAACTAGGCATATTATGCTGAAGAATACCATAGTAATTGCTGTCCCAGCGCCCGAAACAAGTTGCATGGATGAAATCGGTGTCCTTGGGGTTCCAGCTAAGGAGCTGAGGAGGTTCTTTTAGTTGTGTTAAAGTCCAACACTCCTTGGCACCGTCGAAAACTGGTGCACGAAAAAAAAACAGTAAAATTTATACTGTTACAACTGACAGGATAGTATCAGTACAAATATTTCTTGTACCATACGGGCAAACCAGGTACCAATAGCTGACATACTATTACTTATTCAGGCTCTGTGGATCAAGAGAAGAAGGTATGCTAATGTCCATAATTAGGAAGTCTGAGAAAATATGTATGATAAATACGTGTTGATGAGTTATCGTTGTATTATTATCAGATAACACAAAACCTTCATAAATTGTAGCCTATCTGTTATTCTGATAGATAAACTACACTTCGCGCAACAATTATTAAAGAAACAGAAAAATGTTCAAAATTGTTTTTCAACAGGCTGTATCTCAGTCATACATGAAATAAAAAAACTTTTTTTATAGTTTGAAGACTCTGGTTTCTGAAGTTATTGATAACTAATTTCTCGGAGCAGCTGTAGCCATACAATCCTCGTATAAGGCACGAAGAAAAAATTTTTAAAATTTCTCAAATTTTCTCGACTGATGCCTGTTTATTCAGCTCTAATGTTCTTTTAATGATTCTCGGATATGACCATTTGTCTTTGAGATATCCAATTTTAAATGCAAAAGGATCCTTTCTCACTCAACTGCCGATATCTCCGGAACTACTGATCGCCAAGCGAGCCGACCAGGCGGTTACTTTTTTCCAGAAAATGTCCTACAAAAATCTGTTTTGCTCAGTTAAAAAAAAAACTAACGTGAAAACAGAGCAAAAATATGCCATTGTGTCATTTTCAGGTTAATGGACTGAATCTTCGTGAATATTCAGGGGATAGCTTAGATTATGCGAAAAATTTAAAGCCGGATATTCCTCAGGCATCCCTAAATCGGTAGATCGATCGGTTCAGCGGTTTCTCGGATTGATTGATTTAAATTTGAAAAAAATTAAGGGAACAAGGTTACATTATTACATTATATTATTTTTTCACGTTTTACTGGAAATAAATTTGTTAAAAAAAAAATATTTCACCAATTTAAAAATTTCGATGAATTTTGTTCTAAGAAAAAAATTTTTGAAAAAAAAAAGTGACCTTTTCTGCCTCACCTCCATTGAAGCTATGGACTCATTGAAACCTTCATTTTCCTGAGGAAAGAATTCATTGAATAAATTTAAAGTTGATACCCCTTAGCTACGCACGGTACGAAATTTTGAGTGGCAACATTATTCCGTTTTTTGCAGAGCCTTTTGCAGAGAATATCAGGCTGTAAAATTTCCCTATAACCTAAGCTTTTTCCCCAATATAAACGAAGATCCAGTCTGTTATCAAAAAAATGGCAAAAAATGGTAAAAAAAATTTTTTTTTCATTTGAACATAAAAGCTTTTTGTAGGATATCTCGAAGACAAATGGTCGCATATGGATGTCGTAAAAAGCAAATTAGAACTGAATAAACAGGCTATGCAACCTTTGCTGGAAGAAATTTTTGAAAATTTTTTCTCCGTGCTTTATCCGGTACTCTCCGGTACAGTCTTCAACCTCCGAAGGTAAGTTCATTTATTTCCTATATGACAATTTTTCACTGAGGCTGTTGAGAATCACCAAGAAATTTTGAAATCTTTCCTTTTTCTTTAATTGTTGTGCGAATTGTATACTGATATGAAGTTTAATCTGAATCCATTCTGTAGTTTTCCTTGAAAAAGTAACAAACATACATACTCATAGCCTCACAAACTTTCGTATTTATAATCAGTAGGATATAGGCGAATGTATTCATTCGTTACAGCTCTTCTCTTGGTACTGTAATAAACTCATTACAATACTGAACTAGAGAAAATAATTCATAATTTTGTAAGAAAATATTTATTCTACGAACTGATTCGACACCCTGTTACGAAAAAAGCATCAGAAGGAAATGAAAGACGGAGCAGAGCGAAATGAAAGGGATTTGTCAAAATATGCCAAAAGCGTCTGGGTGGGCAAGAGATCGTTAAAGAAGAAGACGACAGAATTCAGAAAGAACAAAATCGAGAGTAGAATTAATTAACAGAGATGAATCGCTCAAGTTTGATCATAAAGAGAGGATTCTCACGTTTCCCCCAAATGGGCAGAATTGAGAATGGAGCTAATAAATCATGATCATGGATATTCAACCCTTCTCAGTGTGAAATATGAACGTGTGAATTCGTGGTGGTTACGGTAAAATCACTAAATCTACCCCATATCGAACCCTTTCCCGTAAGTGGGTCAATTTCAACGATCTCCCGCTATAAATCACATAAACGTCGGTTCTAATTAACTCATACATATTTAAAATCGGCCAAGAATCGCCTCCCTCGCCACCATCATTCCTCCATCTGACGTTTCCTTGGGGCAATTGCAGCGATTTCCGAGGGCATTTCCGAATATAGGTGCGCCAGACGTTGCTTTCTGGAGTGTGCCCGCTGTTGATAGACGGTACCCATTGTTTTTGGGGTTCGATACCGAGAGGGTGGATGCCTGATGAACCTTCATTATTATGTAGCTCAAGGGGGGCTAGGCCGTGATATATTGTTGGACCTGGGGAATTGAAAAAACCGTTGAAACCATCAGGAACCACAAAGATTTTCAGGGGAAAAAGTTTTGGGAACAGAGGATAATCTACAGAAACAATGAGAGTAAACACTTTTGTAAAGATAGACAAATCTGTTCGTTGTTCATTTCATATTCCGCCATGTTACTGCCATTTCAATCGAAGCTTCATCAAGGCTAAAAGTGAATTTACATAAAATCGTTCTTCTTCTTTGTGAGTGAATTGATTCAAATAATAATAATAATAGTAGTACGAATATGAAAAAAATGAATTTTCACCTGAAACTGTGTAAACTATGCTACAAATAATGACTTAGATATGTAATTGAACATTCAGATTTCCCATATTTACAAAATTTATGAAAACAATTTCTGCACTTCGCTAGATTTGGTGGAGCAGAAGGTATATTTGCAGGAATAGCCCGAAATATCCAGCACTCGTCCATAATTCTTGTACGATGAATCATTGAGGAAATCCTCGCACCCAACGACTTTTAATTTCAAATGAAATTTATCTTATGGCCTACGCCGTCCGCACCTCCAACTTTATTTTCTCAAATGGAAAAATATGGACTGTGATACCTACATCAAATGAATGGTACTTCGATTGCATATTCTGCGATGCAGCTGTAAGTAGAATTGGTTATGCAATTTTTTTTAATAAAAAATTAGAAAATAATTTAAAATTTGTCATTGGAAAGTACTGCAATCAGACCATTATTCTTTTACTGATTATTATAAAGGGAAATCCACGAATCTATGGATTTGTAATTTCGAAAGCAGGTTTTCCTATGCTTTTTTTAAATCTCTCACCCTCTACTCTCCACACCCCTTTTTCAGTGTAAATTTTTTTTCATCGTAACATTCTTATTGCACGAATTTTAAAGTGAAACTGTATTTTATTTCACATAACTGAATTGGTCTTCGAATGATTTTTGGTGTGATAACTGCATGCATTTCCCAAATTTCGAAAATAGAAATCGGTGGGCAGGAAGAAATTTCTCTATATTTGATATTTCTAGAATGAGAGCTTGACACCAATCACAAATTGTTATTTTGTTAATGAAAGCTTCCATAGTATGTTTTATTGATATTGTACGTAAAAATGAAACACACTTTTTTAAAGTTTTCTTATATTTTATCCTATGGCAATCGACTTCAATCTTTCAGACCATCATCATGCCGGCTGAAAGATATACATTCAAATTAACAAAAATATTAGGTATAAAATCATTATTTAAAGGATTGAGCAAGAGTGTGTAATCTATCATTCAATAATAATATATTCCAGAAAATTCATCTACCACATGTTATGCCACCGACAATTAACTATTTTACAAAAAGAGATTTATGAATTACATACAACCATCACATATTTAAACTTTAACAATACATATATGCACGTAGAAGGTGAAAAACTACTTGAAAAGGAATTATCAGTCTACAGGAACAATGTGAATTCCAAGTTTATTCAATCTTTATTGCGACGTTTCGGCCAATTTGTGGCCTTTCTCAAGCTAAAAAACAGACAAACGGTATTTAGTGTCATCTGTGAAAACTACACACTATACAAACATACATGGAAAATATATAACATCAGAACGATTGAAATTCAACAGTTACGAACGTGAACAACAAAAAACAATACACTAAAACAATGGAAATCTTTGTCAATTGTCATCTATTTATATTATATCAGCACCTCAGAGGTAAAGTGTGTTAAGTCACATTCTTTCAGACACGAACTATCTACAATATTTGATTCACATTAGTAAATTCTAGCTAGTGGAACACATTTTCGACTCCCTAGGTATATCAAGTCGCTAAATAATGCCAGTAAACATTCTTTGAAACAATAATCGGACTGAAAAATCTCTCTTTTGTCTAATTTTGATATTGTGACTTAACACACTTTACCTCTGGGGTGCTGATATATATTGTACACGATGCATGTCCTCACCTCAGATTAAAAAGTTGTATCATAAAAATTGTTGGAAAATCTCTTCCATATCAGTAAATTCACAAGGAATGGTGTCTGAGTAATCTTATCAGAGCGGTCAAATTGGACGTGTTCAGAATCTTATTGTAACTGAATGATAACAGCGCATGAACGTAAAAACGATTACAAACTCAATGCAGATGACCTGACACATCTTATCTACGTTCATCATTCAAGAAATTCTGGTAGGTCAAACTCAGGGATGCAGTATCAGTTCTCAAATTTAAAGCTTTAGATTCTTTGTTGATGTATATCATTTCTTTAAAATTACGTCTGAACCAATTATTTTCCCTATCCAGAATTTTTACATTGGAAAAATCGAATCTATGTTCTGTCTCAAGAGCGTGCATGGACAAAGCTGTTGTATTTTTATTATTATCACAGTCACGGATGTGTTGGTTCATTCTATCGCGTAAATATTGTTTCGTCTGTCCTATATATGTACCGTCACAATCACCACAATTAATTTGGTATATTAGACCTGATTGTTTGTCTTTAATTATTCTATCTTTTAACTTTGAATATAATGTGGAGACTGTTTTTTTTATAATGAGGGGCGACATTCTGGTTGTAAGATCTAACAATTCTTGACACCCCATGAAATAAACCAGGGACATATGACATCTTACACCAACCATCGGCAACGGCAGACATCGATTCACCAACTCGTGCAATCTCCTCAGTGCCCATAGAAGAAAAGAAAATTTTATTGATTAGACTTTTGGGATAACCGTTTTCTTGTAAAATCTTAGCTTGTACGATAAAGTTTTTTCTGTGGAAACACTCATTTGTTAGTGTGAGAATTTTATGTTTTAATGCTCTAACGATAGAAATCTTTTGACGTCTCATGTGTAATGATCTATAATTCAGCAATCTACTGGACGCTGTAGGTTTCGAACATAAATCTGTGATTATCCTGTCATCAGACCTAATTAGCCATAAATCCAGGAAGGGAATTTTGTTGTCAACTTCTATTTCATGTGTGAACTTCAATTTTGGGTTGAAACTATTAAAAAGGTTCAAAGTTAAATCTAAAAACTACCTCTGTGACGGTAAGTTGATGATGAACATATTTTTTTGTTGATTTCCCCCAACTCTTTTGTCAAATCATCATCTATAGTTCAATATTCAGTCCCGCCCCCAGAACAAAATAGTGGCTGAGCCACTGACTTTCATCAACTCTTCAAAGTTATTTTGAATATACCATGAGAAACATTTCAGAAGCAGTTGGAAAACTAATATCAGATGTCACTGATTTATGCGCTTGTTCTGATAATATGTTATCATCGAATTGTAAGAAAAAGAACTCCTACAGAAAAAACATATACCAAATAATATTATGAATCCCTTCCTCTCGATTTTTGTTGTAGTAAAACCTCCATCAAATCCATTATATTTTGATGTCTGTTGTTCACTGGTACGACGTGAGTTAAGTTATTATTTGGAAGAAAAAACTCTACTCTCAATTGGGTCGATCAACTGTAGTATAATCTACTTGTGAAGAAATAGGAGTAGTATTAATGTTTATATGTTCAAAACTGACAGCAACAGTGGGGAAAAGGTTTAACTAATTCGCGAGTCGAAATATTTATCAGGTACACAATCTGCTTAGTGCTGCTTAGCGACGATTCAAATCAAATTGAGTATAACTTATGTCATGTCATGATATTAGTCACAATGGAAGAATTATAAGCAACTAACTGACCCAACGAACAACATTCTAAGCTGACCTAACGTTAATTTACTCGACCTCACCTAATCTCTTTTCGTCTCACACTTTTCTGAGAGAAGAATCTGGATAGCATCCTCATTTCATTGGTGAGTTATAGTGAAGCCTCTTAATTCCACTCCCAGTTCAAAAAATTTCAGCTCATTATAAACGCGATTGTCTTTGGTCCATTTAACAGAGATATTATGAGATAATATCATATCTCTGAGAAGATTAGGCATACTTGCGTAAAGGTATCGGCCTATCTCCAAAGGCAACAATGAAAGGAGTAATTGTCTCCGGAATAGATTGATCACTGAAGTACCATTTTATGATTTTAATTTTCTCTTTAACCGTAAACGTTTTGATTTACGAGAATCTGATTAATTTTCAAACCGTCTAGCTATCACATCTGACGTTCGGATGCGACTAATGTGCATTGCAATTCGCAGCAGCCGAAATCACCCCCTCCTGCCGAGACTTGGCATTCCAACAGTCCATTCCCTTATTTGTTATCGAATCGCAATGAGATTTCCATTCTTCCACTGCTCTACTTGACTCGTAGCTCATTTGAATTTACCATTCATATTCCTATGTTTCCGTAAGGATTTTCTTTATCCGTATATGATTTTCATCTATCATTCCACTGAACAGCCGAAGACCTATTCCTATTAGATGGACTGAAGAATGAAATAAAGGTATGATGTAAACCTGATTTCGATGTTACAAATAGTTACTAACGAATGAAAGGAAAAATTGTAGATGCCTGCACCCAGCGGAATGTGGTGTTTTTCTCTTAGTATCCGTAAGATGAAAACTAAAATTTTGATGCTAAAAATAGTAACTGACGAATGAAATAGAAAATTTTCACATTTCCGAGAATGTGGTTGGTAACTTCGCAATTTAGGGGTGTAATTTCGCCATCAAGAGATAGTTTACAAACGGAAAAATTTGTGTTACAAAAAAGTACTTACGAGTTACTACTTGATTTTTCAAATAGGTTCCAACGAATTACTAGCTAATGAAACGAAAAATTTCTACATTTTCAAAACTGTGGATGCCCATAAAGTAAGCCCCAGTGGAGTGCGGTGTTTTTCCTTCAGTACCCTTGAGGTACAAACAAAAGTTTTGATGTTACAAATTGGTCAAAAAAAAATTATTAACGAGTTACTAACGAATGAAATGAAAAAATTTCACATTTTCGAAAATGTGGGTGCTAACTTCGCATATTAGGAGTGTCATTTTTTCTTTAAGGGTGAGGTTACAAGCGAAAATTTTGATGTTATAAATAGTTACGAACGAGTTTCTAACGGATGCAAACATTTTTTCTTCATTTTCGAATATGTGGGTGCTAACTTCACATTTTAGGGGTGTAATTTCGCCATTAAGGGTTAGGTTAAAAACGAAAATTTCCAGGTTACAAATAGTTACTCGCGAGTAGCTAACGAATGAAAAAACAAATTTCTACATTTTCAAAAATGTGGATGCCTGTGAACTTCGAATGTTAGAGGTGTCATTTTTTCATTAAGGTTGAGGTATAAACGAATATTTCCAGGTAACAAATAGTAACTAACGAATGCAAAAAAAATATTTTTCATTTTCGAAAGTGTGGGTGCCAACTTCAAGGACACTTTGGTACGTCTATTCGAGGTTCAAACTGTCGAACAATATATCAAATGTATCTAAATCAGCTACATTCCCATCCGAAAATATTGAGTCTTTTATTCAAAGGACATGAATAGGTACTTCTTCTGAAATAATTCGAAATATATTCCGAAGATTGGAGACTCTGAGTGAAAAATGTACACAAATATCTTATATTTTCCTTTCACTTCCAAATAGCTCTCGTTACAACTGCCCCCTCAAAGTTAAATACACTTATAAATGATGATATTAATCATCTTTTCAAGTACTTATAAGGGTTAATGTGCCATTTGCAAAAATCGCCATGTTCGTGAGACATCTATTAGTATTACGGGAATATATTATCGCAAAATTGCTTAAACGTCCTGTTAAAATTTATGTATATGTCCTCTGGAAGCCACGCCGACAGAAATGCTTAAATCTTCATAAATGACCTTATGGACACTAATATATTTTTAACATTGTGTATTCCGTATGTGTTACATATAGTGCTTCTTTGTGTGGGTGTTTTGGTTGTGTTTTGCCTGTAGAAAGCGAAGCTTCATTCTTCACATGAGGCTAACAGAGGGTGTTCCGAAAAGAAGGGTCAAGAAGGTTCAAGTGCATTAATCGGATTATAAAACATACTCATCAGAGACCGTTTTCAATATCCAATCTATTCACCGAAACTGTCGGTATGTTGCTACTCCCGCATAATACTGACAAAATATTTCAATGTATCTATCCACCGTTTTGAGGGATAGATCGGATATTGAGAACGGTCGATAATGAGTCTGTTTTACCATTCGACTCTCGCTTAATATTGCACGATGTCAGATAAATATTTGAGAAACACCTATGAATGACTTAATTCCTAAATTCGAAGACAAAAAAGGAAAAATGAACAAAAATTAGGAAAAAGGTGACAATTATCGGAAAAACATTTGATTAGTGCTATTGTGAAAAATGTTCGAATAAACAATTGGTCTTTACTTTCATGAGAATTTCAGGCTGACTGATATATTTGAAGAGAACGCGGAAACGCCAACATTTTCTTTGGAAGTCCGAGAGTTTTTGACGAAATTGAACATTCATTTTCATGTGGAATTTCAACAAGCTTGAAATGTGGCGCTTTATATCATATCACCGTTTGCGACCACACACCCTGTCTACCTCTGAGACTCTCTTATTAACGTTCACATTTTTCCTGAAATCCAATAGTGATTTAAAGAAAAATCTGTTCATTCCTATTAAGTTTTCGTAATCTTAATGGCATGAACAAAATCTCATAATTCAGTGTGGTCTATAATTAGGGATTTCATCTCCTAGTTTCTACCAGTGGCATGATTGTAGAACCATTTTTAACAATACAGTTTCTTATAATGAAATCGGATAAAATAATAATAAAAATTTTAGGAATTGCAAATTTTAATTACCACTATTCAACAAGAATTACTTTCGAATACTAATATTAATCGTACAACTAAATAGAACAATTATTTATGCCTTACCACGTCATTGAGTGGCTACAATATTGGATGATGACGATTGGGGAACTTTTTTTAGCAATAAAATTTCTATGAGTGATGGAATTATCAACAAAAAAAGAGTATACTGTCGTATACCCCTCAAATTTTTTTTTCTCCATAATATTTGCTCCTGATTCTGCTACCAGAAAAGCGGAGGATCTACGAAAAGAGTGGCGTCCTACATATTGTCTCACTTCTGGCAGTTTGAGAAATTCGGCAGAGAGTATTTTCTCAATTATAGGTACCTATTTACAATACTATTTATGTGTTTCAGGATAAAACAACTATGTTTGATATCAGAAGAGCGCATTGCAATTATCTTCCTATGGAGTAAAATTCTTTTTGAAGAATCATAGTAGGGCTACAATTCACAAGTTAATAGATCCATATAACTAAATTATAAAGAATGTTTGTCCTTGTTTTCCAGATCAACTACTTGATTTTTGTCAATACTCTGCGATGATATGAAATAATTCTGCCAAAATTGTTTGAATTGAAGATATACTCACGTTTTGGCACTGCCTTAGTGAGTTTAACTGTTTATTTTCTGTTACATGTAGAAGGAAAATATTGAAAAGAACATCTTCTTGTGAAAAATTGTAATTATAACTGTAAAGATTGTAATTCAATTAGTTTATAGAAAATAAATATTTTTATTATTATTATTTTATTATTAAATAGCCAACCTACTTCTCAATAATACAGAAAGAACGACTGACTCTCGTTTTTGTGTTTCGGAGTTGTATGACCAATAACTTATTTGTATATCTTCTACTAATGAATTTCACTCTTATTCAAGCCCACAGGCTCCTAATGATCAGAAAATAGTTGCATAACCATAAAGTATTTCTCACCTGGTGCCTCGTTTATAAAATTTTCAACTTGTTCATATGAGAGAACTTTCGATTTTTTGTACGATTTGCTTCACATTTTCGTTTAATATATTCAATTACCTTGAAATATTTACTAACATCAACCCCATCTTCAACAAGGGCGCTTGACTTGGTCCTTGGAAATGTGCTCCACAATGTTGATGACTTCCATATTTTTATTATTCTTGTAAGTATGCTAAGAAGGCAGGTTCACTGAAATTGCCCTATACTATTTCCAATTTACCCCTGGAAAGGAAATTTGTATATGCAATATCGTACTGCTGAGTTGGTTTTTAATTAGGAATTCCTAAGTTGCTCTTCTTGCAAACTCTTTCATATCAACAATAACAACCAAATCAACACTTTCAGTAATTATTTCATAATAGACGAACATATCAAGCATTCAAGAACTGAAGACAAAAATTTTAAAAGAACGTAATTTAAATTACATCCTCTTTCTTATTGGTAAATCAGAAGTTTTTAGATACCGTAGCGTTTACGGTCCACAAAAAAGACTTGTGATTATTTGAATATTGAAATGCATTTTGAAGTATGATATCATTCCAAATTCGCCTATTCCATAATCAAAATAGGGCAGTTATACAAAACATTCTATGATGCTTGTGTTACCACTTCCAACACTCACATTTCTCACATCATAAACAACTTTTATCGTGTGATGTATATAAACAGAACTAATGATTTTGAATCTCGAAATATTTAGCATAGCGCCTCAGGTAAAGAAATGCGTATCGTATAGGTATTTACGTGTATTTTCGTTTAAATTCTCGAAAACCGCGGTCATTCTGCATTTTATTCATTGTTCACATTCATCAGAAAAGCAAATTTTAGTAGAAATTTGCCATCCTCCTGTATTCTTTTACTTCCAAAACTTTCAAGATTTCAATCAGATATTACTCCAATTCAATTCGTTCAATTACTTGGTTTCATATGGAAAAAAATATTCAGGACACTTATGTGGTTTTTTTCATCGAATTTTATGCGCATACCTCATCCCACATCGGAAATCATGTTATACTTTATGTAAATTGGCAGATGTTTAATTTTCAACGACAAATATCACGAAAACGAATAATCATTGTCATATTCAGCACAAATATAACTGTACCAGATATCGCTTGACCCCCATTCTCTATTAAAATTTAAAGTGCTTAGATCCTTGCCAAGAATCATGAAATGATATGATGATGGATTTCATGTAGAAAAGCTCCCCTCAAGAATAAAGTTGACGGTTCCGAGTGATTTCCCAAAGTCCTGATTTTTTTATAGAAAAAACTCGTTTCCATTCCATTCCATGTGTACATATATATTTGAGTTATTTATTTATATCCAAGGATATTTCGAGACTTCTGGTATATACATACTCAGCTGGGATAGCTTCGATAGTTTCTTAAATGGTCTCCCACCTTCTCCTTTAAACATTGCATAAAAGAAACCTAAAAGAGATAACACCCATTTCTGAACTACCCACAACTCAATAACGTGTTAAATTTCGAAGACTATAGATATGATATCTCAATATGGCGCCTCTTATCTAATCCCAGGGATACTATTAATTAAAGTGATCCCTAAATCAATGGTCAGTGTGACGCTTTATCTGTTACTGGTCTCGATGTGAAAGCATTGTCCGATTTCTCAGAGACCGAAGAATAAGATCCTGGTTACCTTTCCTTATCTCTTTCTTACTATGTTTAAGGTTATTAGCTTTATTCGTTTTTAAATGAAGAGATCGATGGAGACCAGAGGAACCACGAATTTATTGTACTACTTGATACTAATTCCACATTTTATCTTCTGATTAGATGTGATCATTTGATGTTGAATCGTTGTTTCTCAATTAAGCTTATCGTGAAAGTTGAATGAAGTCAAACTTTCGTCGTTCATGTTCAATCCTTAGTAGGTATCTCTGATCACTATTCCAGTATCTCTGATGTAATTAAAAATTTGAAAGATATTTTTTTCAGATGAAATATGGACATAATTCATTAAATGCTTATTCGTGATGATACCCAAGAGCACATAGTATTATTGCGATTATTTACAACTAACATAGGTTAGATGTTTACTTAATACAAATTCTTTACTTTGCTGGACCTTCACTCAATTGACTAATAGCGGAGATGGGACAGAACGCCCTTAAATCTTGACCATCGCTCAAGATCTATTCTTAGGAACTTAATTCTTATACAAGCGAGTATCATATTTCTGGAGATCTTATCTATTTCAACAATGAACAAATTTGTCCGACTCAACGCATGTCCATCTTCTCTTAACACTAGATCCTTCAACGTGTGATAACATCTCTACATCGACCAATATTGTTTGTTTGAAAAAATGTCAATTAGATTAAAATGTACCCTTTGAAGGCCTCTCATCTTGAAGTTTTCACGAAAGCTCAAATTTGTCGGCCTGTTCTGTTAAATGGGTTGATGTTAATACAAGTGTTGTGCTTTCGAAAACAACATTCATCTTGTTCAAGACAATGCTTACATTGTTTATATACCCTTTCTAAAAGGGTTCTTTTCGGTGAAGGATTAGGTACGAACAAAGAAGGTCAATGGATTAGATTCGAAGGTATGTGTAGGTAATACTTACGTTCTTCAACTAGAGATCGATAGTGCCATTTCGCTTGCAAATCGCAGAGTTATCTGATGGAGACTTATCTGAAATAGGGATCGCAGAGATTACACAGTGCTTTGCCACTGGAATAGCGGTTGATGCACATTTTTGTTAGCCATTTTCCATTCCATCGTTATAGCGAATGGGGATAATCATTTTTTGTTTCTAATTATCGTGTCGAATCACGCAACGTGTCCATATTTAAAATTCCATCCTACTCACAGAATAATTAGTATCCAGTTTCCTCTTGTTTTTTTGACGTAATTCAATTCTCGAGACCAAAATAGATGTTGATTGAAATTGAGACAATCAATTGGCAAGCATATTTAGGAGAATGATAATTGTTATGTGTTTTCGTTTCATTTTATGTGACATACTTGCCATAATTGTGAAACTAAATTTATTATCACTTTTAATATATCTAGGCTTTTGAAAACTATTCGAGATAATTTGATGACAATCGAGAGGTTGTTCCTTTCATCATAAAATTAGGATGCGTTCGTCAAGGTCCGAGGCATATTTGGGGATAAATTTTTGTACAAAAAATATAATTTAATGAAATTTATTTAAAGTAAGTAAGTGAAACTACAATTTTTGAAATTCAACTCAATATAAGATTGGTTATTTACTACACAGACGAGATAGGTGTTACAGAAAAGTCGAATTTATTTTCCAAGGAATCCTCAACCTAACTCACAGCCGAAGTCGAGAACCGTGTCTGTTAGTCCTAATACATTTACTCCTCCTTTATCAGCTAACAATGTGGCCGATGTGCGTTTCTGAATTCAAGAAGTTCGCAATTTTTGGACGGTCAACTTCTGTTATTAAATATCTCAGAAATAAATGGCGGCTTTTATCACCTTGTGGACGCCGGCTGAAACATTTTCTATATATAAATATCATTTTCTGCTGAGTGTTGGTTTTTGTGTTGGGAATTTTTACGATCATAAATGATTTCCTATATTCTGTGTTCCCTACGCTAATATTGTACCTACAACTCTTCTCTTCTACAAGCCACTGATATATCATTCCTATCTGAAAGGACATGATTTGTTTATGAAACACTATAACATCTAATATATTTAAAAGAGCAATACTCGTATATATATATATATATATATATATATATATATATATTTCTATATTCATGTATAATCAGGATCTCGAAAACGGCTCCAACAATTTTCATGGAAGTTAGAAATTAGGCTTTTTTCGGCCCAAAGAATTGATTCATCAAGGTTTCAGGCCCGAGAAAAACTCAAAAATATGAAAAAAAAATCGATTCAAAATGATTATGACGTTCCAAAAGATGCGGTGTCAATCAGAGCGACTCACAGATCATTCTCTATGTTTTCATAATTCAGTCAAAATGCTAACGACACTAGGATTGTCCTGAAGTTACTCGTGGTTTTTCCTGAAGGACAATAACTGAGGAAATGACTAAACAATAACCGCGAAGTTTGAACATTATTTATCAATTGATGGAATACTGACATTCTAGGGTCAAATTCGATTGTGAGCTATATTCTATAAATATAGTTCAAGAGCTAGTGAACCCTCCCAGTAACGGTTTTTCTGTAAGGCTAGAAATTCTTATAGTGGTAGTTCATAGCATGCTAGGGACGAAAATCATCGCCTGGCACCCCTCACCCCTGCACGTCATCAACCTCTATATCTTTGAAAGTGTAAAAAAAAACTTGTTCCTGTAAGCTTGAAACTTTCATACGATTTTGTTCATTCATTGTAGAGTTCGAAAAAAAATTGATAGGCGGTTTCGACGAGCACAAGTAACTGCCAGGCGACTCGAAAAGGGTGAAAATATTAACAAAAATGAACTTTTTTCTCTATGGCTGAAATTAAAATACGTGTTCGTCTGAGGGAATGAAAAAATAAGTTTTCTTATTAATCTTCATCATCATCTGATATGTTATCATTCATTTCTTCATCATATAAGTACAGTCGTTTCAAGCGTAGTACACTGTGTCTAAGTTGGTTGAGACAGCACTATATCTCAGCTATTATTGAAAATAGAGACCCTTTGTCACTTTTCTTTTTTGTAAAACTTTTAAATCCACGAACAGAAATATTACAACTACTTTCGTTTCTGGAATACTGGGCGGAAAATGTGCACCATTTGAAAATGTTATTATTTCATTCTTTCTCGGGCCCTGTATGAGCAATAAAAAAATTAAAACTGCTTGTTATAATATTGTCAAAAAATACATCAATTTGACGTTTTAATAAACAGGGTATTCCATATGAAAAATTCCATTACGTTCCAATTCAATCAATGAGATTGAATTGGAACGGAATGAAATTTTTCATATTCATTAAAATGGAACACCTCGTATGTTTTGAGGTCAAATTTTTGCATTTTTTTCTGAATACATACCTAACCTTCAATAAATTTCAGTTGAAAAAAATATCCCACGCATTTAATCAATATTCACACGCATTTAATCATTACTTTCTCGAAAAGCCATATGACCTAAACCCATTTATTTTATTCTATATTGAACACAAACTCAAACTATTAACTGAAAAATGGTGAAAATGGGAAAAATTTTTGTATAAATATAGTCAATTTTTGATGCATGTGTGGAAGAATTCATCTCTCACAAAAAAAAATGAACAGAAATATAAAATTTATTAAAGGTTAGGTTGTGATACATCGATGTATTCAGAAAAAAATGCGAAAATTTGACGTTAATACGAGTTGTTCCATTTGAAATATTCCAAGTTTGTGCTCTATCTCAAAAATATTCGTCCGAATAAATTTTAAGCTACGCGCTACGCTACTGACTTCTACGTAAAAATATTATTATAGCATTTTAATTTTTTTCTTATACAGAAGAAATAAAAACATCTTCAAAAAGTTGAATTTTCATTTTCGCCGTGTATTCTAGAAAGAAAAGCAGTTGGAATTTTTCTGTTTGTGGATTTAAAAGTTTTCAATAAAGTGATACAGGGTCACGAAAACCGCATGTCTCTATCTTCAATAATAGCTGAGATCCCATGTAGTCTCTATCAATTTCGGACACAGTGTACTACGCTTGAAACAACTGTTCCATATGATGAAGAAATTAACGATAATACATCAGATGATGATGAAGACTAATAATGAAACTTATTTTTTCGTTCCCTAGGTCGAACACATATATAAATTTCAGCCTTACCGAAAAAGTTTTTTGAGTCGCCTGGCAGGTACTTGTGCTCGTCGAAATCTCCTGTCAAGTTTTTTTTTTGAACTTCACAACGAATGAACAAAATCGTATTAAAGTTTCAGGCTTACAAGAACAAGGCGATGATTTTCGTTCTCAGCATGCTATGAACTACCACTATAAGAATCTCTAGCCTTACAAACAAATCGTTAATCAGAGGGGTCAATAGCTATCTTACTAATACCAGTCGTGGAGAAAATCCATCATTTGTGTCATTTCACACACATTTCATATGTGTAGAAAATGTACCGTTTTTGCGACTTTTCAACTAGAAGAAAATATTCGCGTTGATATAGAGCAATGCCGGTTTACAAATTATTTACTGAGATTGGTAAGCGGCGAACTGACTCAAAATAATATGGAAAAAATTGAAACGCCGCAGAATATCATTTCAAACAATAATCCTATTGATCCAGTATTCGGTAATATCTCAGCCACGGGAAATTATGAAGGGTTGAATGATAGAGCAATAAACGCGCCTCTCAATAGAGATGTTGGAAAAGTTAATGATGACATAGTTTATAAACTTGCATGGCTCAATGAAGGATCAACCTGAAGGAGTAGTCGAATTCACAACAGAATTTCTCAAAGTTGTCAACATTCCAGACTTGACACCACATGAACTAAAAATGAAGAAAAATGCGTTAATAATATTGAGTAGTTGAGAAGTATAAGAAGGACTATGTACCTAATAGTGTGAGACTCGTTGTAACAAATCTGTGCAATCCATACTTCCATACTAATATTATAAATGTGAATGTCCGTGTGTTTGTTTGTGTGTTTATTTGTCCTCTATGGACTCAGGAACCAGATGACCGATTTTGATGAAACTTTCGCTATATTGTTGAGATTTTTTTTTGGGAGGTTTTCATGTAGGGTTCATCCCTATATAACGGAGAAATGAGAAAAAATATCGATTTTTCATGAAAAATCCCTGTATTTTCAGGCTTTTACGGGCGACGCTGCGTAAACTATAAGAGATAGAGAAACATGGTGACAATTTTGTAGTGCTCGAAAAGATCTAAAAGAAAGTCCGCGACGGCATATGTCTAACTGCCGAAAAGAACCCACGATAGCCATTTTTAACATTTTCAATTCAATCCAAAATAATGGTGAAGTTGAAGAGGGCTTTTGACTGGCATGGAATTCATGAATATAAAAATAAATGTGACTGTTATCTGCGGCATTTATTCCTGATGAAGAATGCTTTTTACAGGATATTTTTCTAATGGATACTTTGAAAGTTACAGTAGGCTGAACGAGTGTGAATTTGAGCAAGAAATTATACGCGACATCGTTTCGTTATGTATATACGTGCTGTCTCTCCTTCGATACGAGGTTATGAATGTAGGGTTGCGGACCTATCAGTACCGTTTTAAATCGAAATATAACACGAGCGGAGCCGCGGGTATGAGCTTGTCTCGTTATAAAAGCAAAAATTGGTAAAGGTGAATAACGCGACAAAGAGGTTTATCTTTGACTCGTCAAAATGCCAACAGGGATGCACCATGCAGCGTCGAGTTCAGTTCGGTCTTCATGCATGGTATATATTATTTCTAGAAGGGTATCTTCATTTTAAAAGTAAAGATCTGCTTTGCGTTACAAAAATTTTTTCGACCCGTGTTATTTTGTAGTTTAAGTAAAAAGTGTGTCTATCTTGCAAAAAAAGTGATTATCTCGAACATTATGGACTACCGACCTCAGACAACAATAATTGGAGTCATCCCAGGCATCCTCCCCTAAATTGTTATCTTCGATCGTTAAAATTTCCCTAACGTTCTCTATACATAATATACTACCTTGTTAGTTTTACATGGGTAACATGGTGGAACCAAATAGATTGATAATTTCTGGATTCTGAAAACCTGTACATTCATGTTGTGTGTTCTCAACTTATTTACGACCGAATTATATTTATTCACATTCGTGATGTTTCAACACGACTGCCCAAACATTAAAGCAGGTTTTACGATGATCTACGCTGACGTCCAAGAAATTTTAAGCCGGCGGAACCTATGTGCAGTCACAACAGAAGCCTCAAACAGATAATGCCTGCTAATGGTCAGTTGAATTCGCTAATTCCGGCTGAAAATGCCAGTCTGAACCTTTTGTTGTGCGTTTATTGTATACAGCATATTAAAGAGCCGCTCTCTTGGCACAATTATCTCGAAACCTGAGCCTTTTCTGCACTTTTCACCACGTGCCATTCCATGTCCGAGCCTACGTTAGGCCAGATCCGTGAACAAGAGATGCGAGAGTCCGAAAGCCATGAAATTCAGTAGGAAACATGCCGAGGAACAGGGAATTAAATAGATCTCTTTGTGGTCAGCGGGACTAGGCGAGTTTTCATTTCATTATATCGATTTAATGCTCTTCTTCTTTCATTGTGCAGCTCCGCCATTCATTAGGTTTGTTTGGCATTCATGTTTCAACGTCTTATTGTTGTTCTGGTTTTTGTACGTCGGTATTTTATGTGTTAGCAAGACTTGAATGTTGTGGTGAAGCACGATCCTTCATTCTTCATTAAATGGACGACCTCAAAACATATTATCACAAGCATTTCAAACAAAACATATCAAAATTAGTTTGATCCGATTCAAGACTCATCCTTCTTTATCACACGGATTTACGTAAAATTGAAATTGAAAATATTCAATATTAAAGTATATGTTGAAAGCTTCATTCTTCCCCAAGGAACCAAAATCCAAAATCTGAAATAAGAATGAAAAACCAACGAATATAAACATTATTTTCAATACAAACTATTTCGCTATCCACCTCACATAATTCTGAGGATGTCGCTTTCATGAAAAAAATGAAAAAGCACTTAAGAAATCATATGAAGGGGGACGTCTTTTTGCTCTTATGTAGACGTTATAACTAGAACCCCCTCTTCCCTGTAGCAACCCCTCGTAATTTTTCGAATAGAAAATCCTATAAATTATTGCCTTGTTGAATACTCCTTACAAGAAAATTACAAAAATTTATAAAACATTAGTGAAGAGTAAAAATAGAAAATACCACTAAACTAACCAGCATCTAAAGATTCCTAACGGCAGCGACCTTTGGGGAATTTCGACAAATTATTACCTCAGAAATGTAACATAATGTTCAGAGCTCATTTGAAGCCTAATTGTATCATTGTACCTATTGAAACCTAAATCAATGTGAATGTGAGCATTTTGTGAAATAATTCAGTTTGTTGATTCGATTCGAATTATTTGTAAACTACAATTTTCCGTAATTCCAAACTGATTGTCATTTCACTTATTATACATTTTTGTAATCCTCTCATAAAGGAGATTCTAACATTGCCAAAATCATAGAATGATCCATTAGCTGTTTCTGAAATTGTGAATCCCTGCCTTGTATATGTTGCATATATTACTTGATTGGTGTGCCCGAAAAATTCAACTTGAACCTGTATGGGACCTGGAACAAGATAAATTAAAGAAAAACGGATTGTCTAAAGTTTTTCTAGATCCACTAGTATTGTTCCAGTATTCCCAAGGAGCTGAAAAATATAAAGAATCTGAATAATAGAAGAAATTAAATTAAAATTTTGGTTGATGGAAAAGGAAAATAAAACTTCAGTCCGATAGTAAAGCTGTATTTTGGCTTTGAAACTAAAAGCAAAAATATTTTCTGTGTGAAATTACTAGTACAAAGATCGTAGAAATGAACATTCATAAAAGCTTGACTTCGTCAAAGTTATGAACCGAAATAAAAACGAAAATCAGCGCAGAACTATGACACAATTGCCAAAATCTGCTTTCAATAATCACGAAATATTTTCAAACATTTCTCTGTTTGACGTCATCGATGCAACGTCAGAATACGTATCTATCAAAAACTACGAAATAATTTTGCACGTCAAAATACAGCTTGGCTAAGTTCGCATGGTCGCGCGACAACGCACGTTTAGGCTAAGTTCAGATGATCGCGCGATTACGCGCGATTCCCAAACGCGCGACTAGAGATACTGAGTAGTCCCATAGAAATGTTCATATAGTCGCGCGTCATCGCGCGTAAATTGGCGATCACGAGCGATCGACTTTGCTCTGTCGCCAGTATCTTGATTCGCTCGACGTCGCGCGACTTCGCGCGTATTGAAGTACTACTGTCAGGCATAGACGTGTTCAGATGATTCGCGCGATTTGACGTACAAAGCTGAAATATTGACAGAGATTTCAATGACTTTTCCTGTGCTCGGAATCTGAAAATCGCCTCAGCACATTGTGATCGACAGAAGAAAAAGAAGATTATGACAGTAGTCGCGGGCTGTCGCGCTATCAACGAGCTACCATCTGAATACATCAACGCGCGTTAACGAGCTACAAATGTGCGTTGTCGCGCGATCATGTGAACTTAGCCTTATAGCTCGTGAACGCGCGTTGATGTATTCAGATGGTTGCTCGTTGATAGTGTGACAGCCCGCGACTACTGTCATAATCATCTTCTTCTTCTATCGTTCACAATGTGCTGAGGCGATTTTTAGATTCCGAGCACAGAAAAAGTCATTGAAATCTCTGTCAATATTTCAGCTTTGTACGTCTAATCGCGCGAATCATCTGAACACGTCTATGCCTGACAGTTGTACTTCAATACGCGCGACGTCGCGCGAAATAAGATACTGGCTACAGAGCAAAGTCGATCGCGCGTGATCGCCAATATACGCGCGATGACGCGCGACCATATGAACATTTCTATGTGACTACTCAGTATCTCTCGTCACGCGTTTGGGAATCGCGCGATCATCTGAACTAAGTTTAAATCTCCCAGAACTTGAACAATCCTTTGATCTATTATAGGCAATATTTGATGAACGGTTTCAACGGATGTGACTCTGATCCATTGAAAATCAAAATATTAAAATAAAAATGAACTCAATAAAATGTTGACATGAGGAAATCACAGAATATGACTGCTATTGATCTGAATCGAATATGTCTACCTCCCTATGCCATTGTTGAGTAAATAGAATAGTAACTACTCAATACCATTGATTCTATCGGATGATAATAGGAAATAATTTGATTATTTTTTATTATTTGAATTATATCCTCATCTATATTGTTTTTTCTATGCTAGTGTATATAAAAATGATAATCAGAAATGTTTATTTCATGAATAAACAGTTTACTTCACAGATTTTTGTTACACATACACAGGGTGATCCACGGTACGTAAGACGTTTACCGAGAACGGAAAGCAGGAATTCATGCAAAATTTGGTTTCTTAGACAAGAACAGATACTCCATCGTTCTAAAATATTTTCAGTGCTGCGCTGTTGCCGCTCCTGTCAAAAAGTAGAAAAAATTCTGTCACTTTAAATGGCACACCTGTATATTATTGTTTTTTTCTATTAATCGTAGTACCACGATTATTTTAGTATCACTTTCTCCTAATTACCTTCAGCGGTTTTAGAGTAATCAAATGATTTGCTCTTTTTTTGTGCAAAACGTAGCTTTGGTTAAACATCCATAACTCCCATACTATAAATCTTGGCAAGCTGAAATTTCGTATGCAGAATGCTAAGATTCAAAATTCGATGATTTATCGAGACATACAAAAACGGTCGAAAGTGCAATTTTTCAAATGGAATACCCTGTACATTTTAAGAAAGAAAATTTAATTTCCTTCCAAATGAAATATCATATTCCTATACCTAGATCGTAAGATTCTTCGTTGAACTGAAATTTTACAGTTGCGCACGGTCGAACCCGTAGTGAATCTTCTGCATGTTCTTGCTGTTATTTGGTCACCTTGCCCACGGTGAATGAACAAATTCATCAAAATTTAATTTGAATAGGTGTTCCTTTCCATTTCACCTATTATTTTTCTTATACTTTGGAGAATGAGCTTATGTATCATTATCGACAAACTAATTGTCAAATCTGCATAATGTCAATTTTCAACATGTTATGGTATTTCATTGCTCTCTACGATGAATAGGGTAATTCGGGGATAGATGGTGCAGAAGGTGGGACGGCGGAATCGTATATTTTCGTATCTGATATTGTTCCTGATGAGTGGAGACTTGGAGACGGCCTGACGTACTTTTCTTCATGTTGAACAAACTGCTGTATCTTGTATGTTGACTTATTGACATACAATTCGAATATTGTTTAATTTGTTATCTGGACCAAGCTAAAAATATTTACTCAATTTATTTGAAGTGCTAGTGCTCTTCAACTGTAGCGATTATTTGAGTGATCCTACCTTCTCAAGTAAGTAAAATTATTACAGGCTCATGGTATAACCTCAAAATAACGAATATTTCCGATTACGATCTGGTTCTGAGGTGAGCTTTCTCCCCTCCACTTCTAGGAGACATGGTTCACATATGCATGCAATCAAAAATGACTGAAAGAAAAATAGAAAAATTTCCAAAACATAGTAATCCTCAGAGGAGATCAAGAAGCACCGATAATTAGTGACTCTTCAGATGAAATTGACGACGAGAAAGAAAGTTGTGCTGGTTGTAGGAGATTATACTCGGAAAACCACCAAATCAGATGAAGGGTGAAATATTTACAGTGTTTCATGACTCTTGTTCAAAATTTGTGAACTTTTGTCGTAGCTGTGGCATAATTTTATGTTAAACAAAATAATATTTTGGACGAATTTTTTTTTATTGAACCATCTCACCTTGGCATTGTGTTAGAGATGGTTTCTGTTGACTACCCGGCCTGTTCAGACGTTTTGGATGTACGTGCATCAGAAATTGAAAAAATTGTTTGCCTAGAACCGCCGAATCGTTCGAACAATGAACACTATTAAAATGCATTTATTATTTGGTAGTTTCCAATTCATAATCATTATCAGCAAATCATAGCAATCCGCTGAAGTTAGTAAGCTCATTTTAAGCTTGTTTTGGTTAGCAGTGTCAGGAGGTTCGTAATAATAAAACTTGGGAACTAAAAAATTTCAGTTCAACCAGTTAACCAAAGCTATGTTTTGTACAAAAAAAAGGGAAAACATTCAACTACCCAAAAACTGCTGAAGATAAGTATGAGAAAGTAATACCAAAATAATAGTGCTCCTACGATGAATAAAAAATGGAATAATTTATGGGGGGTGCCATTTGGAATGACAAAGTAGTTACTGCTTTTTGACATAAGCTGCAACACTGCAGCACTGAAAATATTTCAGATCGATAGAGCGTCTGTTCACGTCCTTGTCTAAGAAACCAAATTTTCAATGAATCTTGCTCTCGGTTCTCCGCAAACGTCTATCTTTCCATCGACCGTGGATCACCAAAAACCACCAAAAGCGTTTTCAAAGGAAGGATTCATATTCATGGGGTACCTCAATTATTTCCCGACGCTTGATGTGGTCTTGTAACTTTTCGAGAAACTTTCCGCACATGGAACCCCATTTATTAAAATCGAAAGAAATTTATGAAAAATTACTCCTAACGAATTAGTTCACCCGAAAGAATCATCATCATTTATTAACAAACGACGTAAACAAGCCCGCATACGCATATTAAGTTATCTAGGCTAGTTAGCACAATATACCTCCTGGGGACAAACAAACTTCTCGCCACATTCTAAAGATATATCATTCGATCAAACGCTGGAGATCTTCATTTCGAATCAGCTGGTCTCGTGTTTTTATTGAGAAAACGGCGGGATATAACATTGAGGGAAGGTATAGCGGTGGCAGGAGTAACCAATTTTTAAGTTACCCAAGCCGCAAAGCTTTGTTTGAATATGGGATCACAGCAGTATAGATAACTGCCGAATGAGAAATATTATTTCATGTCCTGATCTCCAAAAGACGGATGTTTTGGACGAAACGCATTCGAAATTATAAGACGATGTTTATGTAAATTAGAGTAGTAAAGGGAATCATTCTGACTACTAACATGTTTACATGTATTCATGAGGATCTACTTTGGAGTATCAACACTGTTTCTCTCACCTTTCGCACTTGATGACAGAAATTTCATTACTAGTAGCCGTCATTCCATTCATTTCTCCGATTGAACCAGGCATGAACCAGAAACATCGATAAAACACATTTTCATTGCACGTTTTCATGACGAAATTTCGAGCGCTATCTGAACGAACTGATAAGATTTAATATTTCGAAAACGGTACAAGCTATTTCGTTTCAAAAAGCGAATTATCAGCATACCTTCAATTAAAATGGCGAACAGAATGTGGCTTAATTCCAATTCTGCCAATAAGAAGCCACACATAATTTTAATTGAGTAGATGTAATAAACCGCTAATTAACATTAAGAGACTGGCTTCTTATTGCGGAACTAACAAGCGGTGAACTCTTTGATTCCCCAAATAACGAGAATAATGTCATCTGGGTTTTAACGCTCACCGTAAATTTGGGAGTAAAAAATCATTACTTTTGGAATATGGAGTGATAGCAGAATTCTTGAATCTTGTCAGATTTTGACGAAGACTATTATGAGGAATCAGACTTTTTTTCGATTATAACACTCAATATAGGATTTTTCTTGAAAAATGAAAAGTAGCGAATATTGAAGAGTAGTCATAAATTAATAAAATATTAAAAACAATCGTGGATAAGTTGATTAAAAACACCATACCAGTTTTTTGTGTCAGAGCTTTATAGTTTCGACAAATTTTTACGAATTTAAATTGACCGTCAATTAACTATTCATTCGTATTATATTCATGCTTACCTTTTGATATATTACTTCTCTACAAAAAATGAGAGCTCCAAAATATGGAATGTAACTTATTAATTAATAATATAATAATAATATATATATATATATATATATATATATATAACAATAATATAATTCATAAATTACATTCCATATTTTTGGAGCTCTCATTTTTTAGTAGAAAAGTAATATATCAAATAGTTAAGGATGAATGTGATACGAATGAATCGTTATTTGACGGTTAATTGCCGTATTCCGACATTATGAGCTAAAATATAATTATGAAACAAAAAATAAAAATAAAACAAGCTTCTCATACGTACAAAAAAGTTAAGTCAAATGATATGGTATATTTGCAATATGAAATAAATTTCCCAATAGTTTCAAGTAAAACCATCAATTATGTAGGTAACAATAAGTATGAAATTGTTTTGACAAATTTACTAAATAGTGAATTATATTATTGTCTGGAAATTATATCCTTGAAGACATTTTTGGTGGGCTATTAAATGAAATTATACTTGGTTTAATAATCTTTGAAATGTGTAATATTATTTTTAGTTAGGTTTGTGACACGATCTACACCTTTTGTTATTTGTAAGCAGAGATCAAATGAATAAGATCTATCTATATATTATATCTATATATTATGACAAATATGAAAAATTCATAAACCACCTTGTGACTAATCAATGTATTGCATGTGATTTTTGGTTTTAGAAATAGGTATTTCAGTTATGTAGAGGCCCTATAGTACAAAGCCGAGGGTTATCCAATGATTTCTAAGAATGCTGAATATAAAATTGTCTTTTTACCTTGGAAGGGCTGAATACGTGAAGCCGGTGCTTTGGAATTGGAAGACTTTTGCTTTATTGACTATTAAAAAAAGTCCCGCAACTAGTCGCCTCTTTAAAACCCTTAATATTGATTGGCAAAAAACAGGAAAATTGTTCTAGTGGTGTCAATCAATTAATACGTGAATGGACACTTGCAGTAGCCTAAATATCCGAAGAGATACAAACATCAGTCGAATTGCTTCTTCGTTGTATCTTGGCACAACAAAATCTCTAAAATAGTATTTGAAACTTACTAGATAGCACCATGAAAATTTGAAATTTTAACGAAAAAATATATACTGAATAGTAAAAATATAATCATAAGTAAAAAGAAATGAACAATATTAGACTACTTGAAAGTCAATTGAATTATCACGTTAATCATAACGTACTCACAATTATTGTTATTTTTAGAGTCGGTGTCAGCAATGTTAGATTAGTTACACAGATACATTTTTTCTGCCACCGATTCCAAAAATAACAATAATTGTGAATATATTACAGTTATCGTAATAATTTGATATACTATTAAATCGTCCTTTCAGGATACACATAAATATGTTTTTACTTTTCACACAACGACTTTACGATAAGTAACTCAAATATATGGATACCACATAGATGATTCGGGTTCGTTAATCTCATAGTGAAAGTCCTGAAATATAGTGTTTAACTCCAGTACGAAAGCTTGAAAACTATGAAATGAGACCTCATATGATGCACCTACTCTAATATTGAAAACTTCCCTGGAGGTATGAGTAAGTTGGCCGAAATTTTGGGGCTACCAGGATTAATGTTAAATCTTCAAATATCGACGCCTACACCAGCGTGTACCAGGCGGCCCTTTGGAAAGTGATAAGTGCCGAAAGGTGAAAATCCTGTTTCAAGTGTGAATGACTCAAGTGCACCGCCCTTTACGAGTGGGCAATTGGATGAAAACTAAGAAGTGTCATTATTAACGCTAGAATTAGGTGTTAAAAGGTGCCGCAGCACTGGCACGAGTGTGAGGTAAGCTGTCCGGTAATTTACAAGTTGGGATCATTGAAACGACCACAAGTATCTCATTCATATTCTAGTGTTGCCGGGTTTCTCGACTATGAATAGGAGTTATGGTAATCAAGATTTGTACTGTCTAGAAGGAATAGGTCTCTATTTACCACCCAGGAGTTTTTGTAGACAGATTTGCGGCATGATCTCGTCTTTGTTGACCACTTGAAAGATCGTTATTACTAGTATCGTGAAGAGTTCCGCCTGCAAAAGGGAACCGTAGCTGTCGTTAATGATGCGAAACAGTTTATAAGAAATAAAGACCGAAAATTCTGGTCTATGAAAGGCATCATAGGGAGCGCTAGCCCCCTGCGCCCCCCTTATGTATCCGCTTCTGCACCACACCAAAATTATGATATCAATTTTTACCATCTTACTCTGTACTATCTCTAATATGCCTGTTTTTTTTGACACATGCATAACATGAAATCATTCTTCAAATCAAGAAATTGTATGCTATAAAATAGTTTTATTACTTCATAACCTCACGTTGATATAATTTTTGTTTTCCCTATAACGATGTATATTCACAACGAATGACAAACACAAGGAATGTAGAAGGAAGCGTTAGTTTTCGAAAGCAGCTAGGCTAAAACAATAAACAAGAACTATTCACTAAATGACTGCTCACCTGATTTATTTTACTCACAAGGTTTACCTAGATTCCTATAATTCAAGAAAAGTCGTAGTGATACTGTAAGTTTTTGTGCATTGTGACTGAAATTTCTATTTACTGAGCATACACTTTTTTATTTATCTACAATGGTACTTACCATATTGGATAGTTAAATTCGAATTGAGCAGTTTTCTATGTGGATCCTTCAATTTACTGAAGAGTGACTCAATCTTCCTAAAGTTAAACAAATAATTTCTGATGTCGTGTCGGATTGATCATCAAATGTTTCATTTTGTCAGATACCTACATCTTCAATATATGGGTATCGAAAAATGACCCTTGTCGTGAATTTGTTATTGTTTATGACGTTTACGGATCTGTTGTTTCGGAATTTTTGTCTGCTCATTGAAGTCTTACCAAGTTTTCTTTTGTGTATTGTCGAAGCAGCCAATTTTTAATGGTGTTCCCCTCATGAATTTGTGGATGGTATAATATTCATAACTACATATAGCAGAAGGCACTGATATTCAAAGTTCAATATTCCAGGAAGAACGGCGAAGTGGCGAGCCTTCTGTACGAGTATTAGTCGTTATTTTTTCTAATTCATTGAAGTGTTATTGAAATATTCCATAATTATTGTTTGGTGATTTTTGCATTGAATAATATCGATTGGCAGTACTGTTTTCTCCCTCATAAATTTGATAGAACATAAATAAATCCGTGGCAGGAGGTTAACATATAATTAATGAATGTTACCATGAAAACTGTGCAAACCTGATATATTCTTGTACGATTTTGATCCACAAGATTTGAAACAGAATAAGAGGAAATAAATGAGAACTCTACCACATGTTATGCTTTTGATGAGCCCAGTTAGTCGAAATGATGCTCTCATCAAGATGTTTTCATCTTCTTCTTTCTTTATCCTTAATTTTAGTCCCTGATGTTATAAATTTGTAAAGCTAGGATTTCTGAAAAGTTTCTTGGTACTGATAAAATTATGTGCTGCAAAAACCATTCCGAAACTTGTTATGTCCTGAATTTTTGCCTTCTTCCTGCTACTAAATTCCTTGAATCTTTGTCAAATATATTTTTCATTGTTCTCTTCAATATGATTTTCAGATTGTGAAAATACATCAAATAATACTTACGTGTACGTACTGGCTGAAATAGAGGGAAGGGGGGAGCGGGTGATGGTGCTCCCCTTACGAGTTTCACGGTGCCCTCCGATGGTAAATAACAATGAATTGAAAATAAAAATCATTTCTGAAATATCATCGAAGTCGTCCCAAAACCAAACAAAGTTGGGCTATGGGGTAGCGCTTATATCGTAAATAAGTTGTTATAAAAAGGAAAGTGTAGACTACCGTTAGGGTTCTACTGCCATTTTACCAGTATAATAGGACAGCAGCGTCTTTGATGATAATAAATTCATGGATATGTTGTTTACGATTGCATATTCCTGGGATGCTATGAATATTTAACCTCCGATTTTTTTCGTCGCCTAGAATGGCACAAGTGGTTGGTTGTTTCCAAATGAAGTTTACTCACAAAGAAGATAAGAGTGCACTTAGATACTTGGTACTCAGTTTCCTATAAATTATATTTTACATACTGCAAATCATTGCTGTACAAGTAGGATTATACACTGTGTTTTTAGACCTTCTGAATGAGTGAATTAAATCTATCAATACTAATATTCAAATAGAGTGAGTTATAAATTCATTATTCATTCTAATATCGTACTGTCATTAATGATTCAACAATCAATAAAAAAAATGATATATTATCCTTTTTATATTTTTATGGTCTTGCTATTTCGAATTTCTATATATTGTAGTGTGTCAGAAATAAAATTCATACAATTTAAACGGTTTTTCTGATGAACGAATATGATGGATGCAATTTGCAATAAATAGTTTTTTATCTGAAAGAATTATTGATTTTTCGCCACCGTATAAAAATATTTTCTACGGCTTAGTAGTGGTGAAAAAGCCTTTCGCTGTTAAATGTTCTCATTCAATCTGGTTATATGAAAGTTGCTTTTTTATATCTATTTCATTTCTGTTACTCGGGTAAAAATCTACCTAATATCTCTAATTCACAAAATACTTATTTTTGCAACGAGGTTTTCAGATTTTCTCTCAAATGAAAAATAGTTAGTTAAACTTCGATGAATTTGAGAACTCCTTAAAATTTTTAAAATTACTGAAATAAAAAATTGGTCCGAACCTAGTTTCACATCGGCTGTGGTCACCACAGAATTACCTATTCCAGATATATATTTTCGCCAAACGCCCGCAGTTTCAACTACTTATTTCCATCGTTATTTTACAACATTTAATTCATGGTGAATATCTACAGAATAATATATTTTTAAATGAGAAAAAGTTCATGAATATTTTGACGAAGAGCCGAATAAAGATGTTGAGACTCTGAAAACGCTATGCTTATTCCATTATCACCTATTCGTAGGTATTTTCAATGCTCTTTATAGAAGAATTTGATTCGATTATTTTCGGACGTTGGTTCCCTATATTTCCCCAAGAGGTTATATCACACTTTAATCATCTTCAACATCCAAGCCACGTGTCTCCTTTCAATACCGCTAGCCTTCATTTTGTTCTATCTGCATAAAAAAAATCTATTCCGTACCATCTAGATTAAGATAAGTCAAATACACCACCACCGTCTCACAGCTATAATCAACCCCTTCTCAACCCATCGTTAGCAATACCTTCAGGGCGCGAACTCACCCTCGCATTTCTATCGCCTTTCATTATAATATCCGCAGATCACAGTGATGTATGATCTCTGAAGGCGTTCTTGGTTGAATCTTTGTCGGTGGTATTTGGATTCAGGGCGTCATTATTTCAGAATCGAAGATTTAGAGCGAAATGATGAAGTTGGGTCTAGGGGGTGAAATATGGTGTTTTACGTTGAAAGGGTTCGAAGGTTCCTTATGAAGAATCTACGTCGTCTAAGAATGAATGATTTTATTTTGGACCTTAGGAGAAATTGTAGCACTTTCACGCTGAATGCTTTTGAGTATTCAGAGTTAATTTCTATGAACATTTCGATTTGAACGCCGATTGTCGTGAAAGGGTTAAAACAATCTCAAAGCGCTGCACAATTGTTCACCTCCCCATAGTTGAACTTGTCAAATATTGAAACAAAGATATGTCAAATTAAGTTGGGCAGCAAACTTGACGTTACGGCGTGACTTAACATCGTGTAGTATCATGATTGGGGCAATCATTTTCTTCGTATGAATTTATGAAATTTATGGGTGAGATTTAAAATATGTTGGTGAAAGAAGTTTTGTAGCAGCGAATGAAGATTCAACTGTTTCTTTGTTCGAGTCGAAAATATGAAAATTTCCGAAAACAACATCAAATATATCTAATACTTCACCCAGATTTCTGGCTGATGTTTCGACTTCCGTGCCCCATGCGTTATTAACCCAGTATAGTATCCCAAAAAAATTACGGCGTGGGACACCCAAACTACTAGCTTTCCACAGGAAACGTTTATAAAGAAATCACTTCTAATGTGACCACATTATGAAATAATATCAATAATGATACCCCAATAGTATCACACAGACCCTCAGGATCCCCCTTGACATTTCTCTTCGCGTGTAAAATCCGTGTTTCGTAATTATAACGTCCAACAACCCAGGTTATGATGTCTATCGAAGGATAGTTTCAATTGGGAATGCCGTGCTAAATTTCATGACGATTGCTACGTTGGTGGCTGATGGGGCGACATCAATTTTTTGTGAAGTTTTGACGTTTTTTGGAACAAATTATAAGTGGGACGTAAGTGGAGTCTACTCCGCTCTAGTATTGGGCGATTTGGTAATGAGGATGGATTTATGACATTTGCGGTTTATGGTGGGATGCTGCGATACTTTGCACAACATACCATAGTTGGATAATGATGATTGGAATCACGGGAAACTGCTATTTCTCGAAAATATGCGGTTTTCAGATTCCTCGCTTCAAGTGATTTGTGTTTGGTCTGCAGGAACAGGAAATAGTCACATTTGTGAAGTAGATCGTTAGAACTTCGTGGAACCGTCTCTGAGAGATTTTCAGGGCCTTTCTGATGAATATCTTCAGCCTCAGCTCAAATGGTTGACAATTTATCTAAATTCAAGACCAAGATTTATCAGAAACAGTTTCCCTTCTTCTGTTGTTGTTCATTTGTGAACATCGGAACTTGTTCACGAACTGACCTAATAACTTTTTCCTGAAAACTTAATTTGGATTTTCTCTCCCATTCTCTGAAACAAGAAACAATTAGAAAAAATTTTTTAATAATATAAGAAAGGCCCCTGCGTAAAAATTTGAGCACTAATTTGTCAGGAGCCAAAACTTCACGAGAAGAAATTGTTGCCTAACAATGAACAGAAAGAAAATGAAAACACTTTGAAATCTTAAGCGTAACGTTTCGGAGTCTAAATCAGACTCCTTCGTCAGACAATAACTGATTTTCATTCAACTGTGTAGAATCGTGACAATTTTCTTGATTTTTAGATTGACATTTGTCAATATATGATGAACATAGATCAATATTGATTACTAGACACTGATTGGGGACTTTCATGAACTATTTAGCCTCACCCGGAACTTTTATAAAGGATATTTCATCATAAACTGAACAAACAAATATAGCGGTATATACAACAACTAGGGCATCATTTTTGCATTATGACGTTTACGCCGTTTTCGAAGCATAAGCGAGATACACGGTGTTGCACGTCTGTTTTGATCAATATTCTATTCGGTGTAGTGAGTCATGTCTAACTTTGGAGGTGGAAGTTCCAGGTCACCTGAAAAAAAAATTGAAAATGGAGGAAAACCTGCAATGTTCGCTTTTTTTTCAGTTGCCCAATTCAATTTCATTTTCAGAAGAAACACGACTTTCCAGGAATTTCAGTGAAAAGTTTCAAAGGTCGAACACAACTTTTTTTACATGTCTACAGCGAAAAAAAAATTTCACTAGACTTACTTCCTTCTATACCTGATACGGATATCAAAATAGAATTGAAAAATATTAAACGGTTGGCTGTAAATCCAAATATCTCGTGGAGACACCTAAAACATTTTTTTTCAAGAGACGTTGAGCCAAGCACTTTGAGGAGGATTTGAGTTTATCTAGACTCCTTATACCCCCGCCGATGTATTGGCCGATTAGAGCATGTCGCATGGCCTCTTCGTTCTCCGGATCTCACACCTCTGGGTTTCTATTTCTGGGGTATTATGAACAGTCTAGTATATAAGAAGCGAGTTCCGCTGAATTCAAAGAAAGAACTTATTCAACGAATCGAATCAGCTGCCCAAGAGAGTTGCCGAAACCCAGGAATGATCAGGTTAGCAGTGGATTGTATGGGTATGAATGCGAAAATTTGTATTCAGAAAAGTGAAACTATTTTTGAAAATGAATAATAATAACAGTTTTTTCTTGCCTTTGTAACATGTGGCATTATACACAGAAATTTCTGTGATAATGCAGAATCTGAGTGGTAAATTTTTCTCACATTCCTCTATGAGGAATTGGCCACCCAAAAGCATATCATTTTTCTTCATAATAAAATTTGGTATTTCCACTCGAATTTCAAAGTACTTGCGAAATTATCATCAGTAGAATTCAAATCAAGTGTCAAAATCTGCGAATAACCGAAAATTCATATTCTTAGGACAGTGTCGTTGACACTGACACCTCAGAATCGAGATTTCGACTGCCAGTCGATTTTTTTGTATAAATTCAGATCATAATCTGGAATGTTTCGACAGCCCAATCTCGCAATATTCGCCCTCATAGCTGAAAGTTTCTTGAAAAAAAATTTTCTACAAGCGTACGCTCTCCACCCTTTTCCTTCACGCATTTCAATTCGGAATGAGTCACATTTCCAAACGGTGCGGGAAAAACCCCTGCTATTCCATTCCCTCACATTTTTCAGTTCGGGAAAGGTTTAGCAGGGGATTTTCTCGCACACTTCATTAAAGAATAAACTGAATTATATGACTCTATGCACCGATCGTCAGCGATGACACTACTATTAGAAGAAGACATTTAGATCCGTTTGCACCATCGTTCCTTAAAGTTAAGGATCCCTTAAATATTGACAGTTGCACGACTGTCACTCAAATGGAATTCTTACGTAAGGGACCTTAGCATATAGAACAATATTTTATTATCTATGTAGGGACCCTTAAATAGTTCTATCTAGTGATATTTCAGTTTTTCATGTTGTTTAACTTCACCCTAGTTCAATAAAGCCTTTTCATTGGCTGGCCGGATACAGATGATAGTTGTCATTTCCTTAAGCTAGCTTTACTCCCATGTTGACGATTTCATGCTAGTTGAAATTTCAAATTTTTTGCTATGATTTCATAGAAAACAACAAATGTTCAGTCAGTTTGACAAATTATTTTAGGTTATAATGCCATCCTTAAATTTGAGGTTAGGTTTAAGGATCGAAACGTCACTTAAATATTTAAGGAACGATGGTGCAAACGGATCTTAGAATTACGTTCGACATTTATGTGTATTATGAATTTATATAGGTTATCAAATTTGATCTGTGGCAATTTTCGCGTGAATAAAAACTTATTTGGGCTGAAAAGCGAAAATTCAGATAATTTGAAAAAAACATCAAAAATATCCTTCCTCCTATACCTTGACTCTTAGAACTCACGGCCTTTGGGTGAAAAAGTTTGCAAACGACCCCAAAAATATACTAAAAAAATTTGACGGTTCATGTGCCGAACAGCCAGTATAAATGGCATTCTTAGGAGGACCTGACTTTCTCAGATTCTCCACCGAGAAGAATAAGGCGAGGGAGTTAAGGTTTTTAGATCCCGACCTCCCATGCAGACCATATCTTAAAGAGCTGATTCGACACCGGGTAATTAAGTCTTCATCCGTATCACCACGCAGTTAGAACAAACATAAATCACATCCCCAAACGTGCAATCAAGTCATCGACCACGACGACCTGGACGGAACAAGATCTCACCCCCGGTGAACTAATCCGCAAATTCAGATAAGAAGTAGACAGTTGACCACCGTCCGAGCGAACAGCGAAACCCCATTAGGACCAACGCGCTCCGATAAAAAGACGCAAAAAGTGGATTCATTATTGCGGAAATAAAAAGGGAGGCAATTTATAATCTCGAGCCAGAATGGAAATTGATGACGGTTAATAGAAATTAAACGGAATCGCGTCTATCTCGAGCACGACGATTCGTTATGTGCGCCAAGATACGACCGAGGTGTATTATCTAAAACGATGAGGAATTACTGTTAATAAATCAGGGAGAGTAATTCCGTCAGAAGTTGAAGGTCTACGGAACACTGCGGCATGAGCGATAGCTGGGAGATGTCAATCTTAAAACAACACATCCTGACCGTAACGTTTCGCGCTATGAGTATTAAAGTGACATTAATTTTCGATCGTATTGGTAAAAGTCAGAGAAACTTAGATATACATTCTGCAAATTGAACCGTGATTATCTCACTGATCATTAACTCAATGAAGAATCATCTTATTCCAAGGACTTGAAATCAGAGTAAAGCTCTTTATCAAATATTGCCAAGCTTCGGCTATTCATTATTTACTTCCATGATCCCATGAGTGTAACTAAAGAAACAAATATCAATGATAGTTGGTTGATCTTGATCATTTTAAGAATTTTAAAGTTGTGAGAAATTTTGTATTGTTATGATCCTGATGGTTTTTTGTCTATCGATGTGCTCTTGGTTGTGTTCTACTGAACCTCCCACTATTAGATCCCGATTGATTTGCCCTGAATATGGTCATCTGAATGGCAGAAAGAATTTCCTATGCTCTGACGGCGAAGTCAATATTTCATTTCTTAATAACTATCTTCTTTTTTCTTGAACTCTGATTTTCTCTCTACATGTCTCTTTTCTCATTACAACCGGATATGAACGGTTTCGATTTATTTACTATCTACAGGATGTGTCTAAGTGCCAGAGTATTTTTTTTTTAAATAAAAATCTCATATTTTTCCAGAAATCTCTGACGCTACAAACCAATCCTAGATCTCTTTCAGCTTTATTCAGAGAATTTCCTGGTACCGCATGCAAATTTTTGGTTTCGATACTGTCATGAAATGAAACAAAATTCCCAATATAATTCATTTTTCTATGGATGGTACTTCTTTGGGTGTAGGTCGGTCAGGACTAACAACATTACGCAAGCCTTATCATAAAAATAGACAGTTATCGAAACGCAAATAAAGGCCTAACTTAAATAAGTTTCCCTTATTTTGACATTTATTCATGCGCATTCGCATTAAATTAAATAAAGGACAGCCGTATCTGAATAAAAAATCCCTTATTTTGACAGTTCTAGCAATTTTCTAGGTTAAACAGCTTCTCACAACTGTCAAAATGAAGGAAATGTCATAATAAAGTTATCAAGACAAATAGTTTCGATAGCTCAAATATCCGACCAACGTTAAGGGATCTTTCATTACAGAATCCTTTAATAGAGTGAGGTCTGTATTTGTGTTTCGATAACTCTCTATTGTGAATCAAGTGAATTTCATTAATGAAATTTTGCACATGGTGAAACGAATTTTTTCTTGTTTTTTGGTTTTCCACTATGGTTCAATATTGAAGTGCTCTTAAAATCGTGTTTTTTGTTGATTATTTCGAATATGGTAAATTTCAGACATATGGGTTGTATCTTCTTTGATTAGTTTTTAGGAATTCAATTATATTTCGGTACCAAAATATGGGTTCAATTTGAAATGTGCAAAAATTAAAGAGAACTCCAATCAGAATACGGCATTTTTTGATAAAATTTCTGTGGAATCCATTCATTAATTTAAAAGTGATGAACTGCCGTCCGTGTAAGTGTTACGTTTTTTGCAGCGAAGGTAGTTATGTCTTATTTGGGTGCATTATTGAAGTTTAAGTTATCATCTTCAATATTTTCTAGTGAAAGATATGGCCTTTATTACGCAGGGATTATGAAGCTGACGCTGAAAAATTGGTCCGATAGGTTTGTACAAATTCTCATCTTCATTATATAAAATGCATCGAATTAATATTTTCTAACGGTGTTTACTATGTGGATTGCCAGCCTTTGAACAGATAGGGCGTCGGAATAAGAAGAAGAAGTGGTCTGAATTGTGAATCTAAACCATCCTCGAGTTCATACAAAAAAAAATTTCACCAAAATCAGTCGAGCCGTTTAAGAAGAGTTCACTATCGAAAATTCTCACTGAAGAACTATATATAGGGTTTCCCACGAGGAACATTGAATATATTTATTTTTTTAACTTCATTTTGTCTAATTTTCAAACTGAACATCTCATGTCAAAATATCTGCTTTTTCGAGAAATTCAGTGATTTCTTCTTTCTGATGATATACAAAAATATACACTACTGTTATAAATGTTCTCAGAAAATGCAATTTGCTGCAGGTGTGAACTGGATGAGAAGAATTAAAATGAGGCTACCATAAACATGGTTTAAAATGCAAAAAATTCACAAATCACTATAAAAGCATAAGATTACCTGTTAAATAATTGAAGAAAAAAATTCAAATCCATTAAACATAAAGACTGCAGAAAATATGCAAAAATGGTTAGTCTTAATGTTAAATTTTCTGAAACATTTACCATAGTATTTTTTTCATATTATCAAAAATAATAGATTGCAAAGGATGAAAAGATCAACTACTTAGGGGGAATTTCGTGAAGAAATATAGGTCATTAGAGTTTTTTTTTCGAATTGCCGAAATACATCGAACCATAGCCCGCTTACGAATCACGAGTTGAATAGAGAATATATGAATAACTCGAAAAAGTGTTTACCTGCTCGATTATCCGACCATATTTTTTTATTACAATGAGAAATTGCTGAGGTTTGTACCTTTCTGAAAACAAGAAAGCTTTTCCTTACATTCGTTCACCAATACTTTTTTCAAGTATGTAATTGTCAATTCTTTCATCAAGATTTTATGAGGAAAACAGTTGCAGCCATTTATGATCCTTCATATCAAGTTTTATCTGAATTTTTATTAAACACTTTTCCGCGAGAAATGATGCCCATCTCCTCAGCTTTGAAAAAAAATTCATTGAATATTTAGAGTTTTTACAAATTATTTACGATAAAGAAGCGGTTGATTTCAAAAAATCGCCATATCTTCGTAAACATAGATTTCGGAAGGATCACGTCGAATTAAGAAACACCCTGTATAGGAGTTGGTAGCAAGGTCTGTCTTTTCCGCTCTTTGGGTCCCCTTTTTATTTGTCTGTAGACATCTACGAGAACTAAAAGCAGTGAATGATTACTGCCAATGGAATCGTTTATAGTTCAGGTCAAAAATTTCATGAATAACTACAATATAAAAGGACGACAGAGAAGTCAAAATTCTGAGAACTTACAGTGCTCCACTGTCATAGGCGGAAATAGGGGAGGTCAGGGTAGGCTCGCCCCTCCCCCAGAGTTTCACGATGCCCCCACCCAGAACGAATAAAAATTAATCTAAAAATCACTTAATTCAAAAAAATTCGTCCGAACCTACCTAAGAATTCCTGAGTTGTGCCCCCGCACAAAAAATTCTATTTCCGACAATATTGACCCCACATCGGGATGCCTACCTTACTTGTCCTTGAACATCCAGTAGATCAGCAACTCAAGCCAGATTTTTGGTTCGTTCAGTATCTTGAAGAGATGGTCCAGTAGCAAGTAACCCATCATATCTGAACAGTAGGTGGACAATTATTAGGTATTGACTACCAGCAAGGAAAAATGATTCTTCCACTATGCTTAACATGAATCAAGAAGAGAGATGGAGATGAGAATTCGTGAGCATGTATTGAAAAAAGGGGAGGCAAGTATAAGATATCATATCCTATGAGGAAACTTAAACATGATAATACAATTTTTGTTATAGCTCCTGGGCTAAAGCATAGTAAACAGCTGAAGCTTCAAAGTGGACTCAACCAGAGGGATCAACCATTACCATTAATTCACAATAAGATATTCGACCATAAAAATTACATACGGCTGCTTTCGGACGCAATAGAGGGCGGAACCGCAACAAATTCAACGCGCATCAATTACCGATTGATTACAAGTAATACATATTGTATAATTTTACTTTGAACGTTGCGAAAACTCCGTTATATCGGATTCCGCCGATTTACCCTCGGCGGCGCGCGCGCCCGCCACGTCGCAGCACGCCGCGTTGCTTGGTCCTTCTTCGGTCGATCAGGTGAAAACGAAAAAACGGGGAGTGTGGCCGGCACCTGCCTCATCAGGAAGAAGGACAGGTCGGAATATCAAATTGGACCATTCAACTTCATATATTTAGAATTAAGTGTTCGGCCCACCGATATTTGAATCAGCAGGTGCGTTCACCTCTTCTCTCTTCGCGCGTTGCGATTGCGTACGTTCCTTTTTGCCGGTCGGGTATACTTGGAATTCGAGATACGTTGCGAATCAGAGTCGAGGAGTTTTCCAATTTGGTGAGATGACAAAATGCAGCTTGAACTACTTGTGGAAAAAGCTTACTACTGAATAGCGTCATAGGGATCGTTAGATAGATATTAGAGAATTATACCTAAAATACATACATATATATATGAACATAAATATGCACTAACAAGGTTTGGATAAAAATTAAATGTTAGGAATCGTTTTCAGTTGTTTTAATGAATAATTCTGGATGAAAAGAGGGTGATGAAAATGAATTAAATCAGCTGTTCGAAATATCCACTGTTCTCGTAAATACAGATTCTGCGTAATCACTCGTGAGTAAGTCATTCGTAAGTCATCAACCCGTTCATAGTCTTGTGGTCATTTTAAAAAACAGTAAATTCAATTTCAATATTTTGCCTCAGATTCTCAACATTTAGAATTTCATTTGTATGAACCCTAGAGCTCATGTAACCCCAGATCAAGGGATATAGTGGATTGAGGTCAGATGAACAGGAGAGCCATGACTTAGAAGCATTTTTGCTTCATCTTATCTGTCCATTGGGAAAATGATCATTCAGCGATTCACGTACAATTCTTTCATAATAAGAAGGTAGTCCACCATGCATAAAGCAGATTTCCCTGCGGATATAAAGAAGGATGTCTTCTAATATCGTACTCAAATCATTTTTCAAGAAGTTGTGATACATTGCACCATCTAGAGTTCCTGGGAACATATAGTATCCACCGAATTTGTTTCCTAAAGTTACAGTCCAGGCGTCTACTTTGAAATTATAGGTGAGAAACTACAAGGTGTGGATTTTCGTCAGCCCAGAATTCAGTTTTGCGCGATTTGAAAACATCGTTCCTAGTAGAACTTGCATCGTCTGTGACGAATATTTTGTTCAAAAACTTAGGACATCTTCGAGTTCGTTCCAGTAACCCTTCGCAAAATATCACCCTTATTTCATTGTCACGCGTAGATGTTGCTCTTTGATAATCCTGACAACATTCGCTTGTATTGTATTTATTGGTCTTGCTAAATTCCTAGAATTCATTTCCGGATCCTGTTCCGCATTATTTAAGACATCTTCTTCTTCAACTTCTACAGTTCACGCACTCTTTGGTCGTCCACCATTCTTATTTTTCGTTTTTAAACATCCTGTTTCAGCATTCTTTGCACAATCCTTAAAACTTTTCTCGAATTTGGAACTCGTCGAGTGAAAAAGATCTAGGCAAAACGTCTCTAAGTATTATGAAGTAGTTATTTTCCTAACAAGTGTGAAAAGAGACATTTTCCCGCACGAAACTGCCGAACGACTCAAAGCGGATTTCGGGTAAGCAGTTGAGTGCGAGAAAAGAACTTTCCGCTCGAGTTAGGAAGAATATTTCTCCTACAAGCATTCATTCAGTTTGATTTTTTTTTATTATTTTTTTTGAGATATTCTTGTTAATTTTTCTGTAATTGGGTTTCAACCTGTAGAAAAATAAAGCTGTTTATTTATTTATTTATTTATTTATTTATTTATTTATTTATTTATTTATTTATACAAGCGCTTATATGAGATCGATTTAAATTCAACACACAGATCGGATTCGATTTCTCATATCAATTCCTTATACACATGAATGTCAAACCATGGTTCTGTCATCGTTGACTCTCGGTGCATAGAGACATATCATAGTTCAGTTAAGTGTGCGGGAAAACCCCCTGCTAATCCTGCACACTTTCTTTTGCGGGAATGGCTTAGCAAGGGTTTCTCCCGCACTGTTTTGGAAATGTGACGCAAATGAAATACGTGCGGCAAAAGAGTTCGAAGCGTACGCTTATAGAAAAATATATTATCTATTTGTTCAGAGAACGAATAACTTCACATTTTTCATTCTCTCAGTGAAAATTGCAGTAACAATAAAATTGAACAGAAAACCTACGGGAAATTAACTACAATGTAAATGACCAGGAACGTCAGAATAAAGAACAAAATTGTGCATGGCCTGCTAAAATATAGATACTATTGAATCTCTCGATGAATGAATCTGGTAACATCATGTCACTTCTAAATCTCAAATATCTAGAAAACAGTAAACTTTTTCGTATCTGGATAAGTGTACCTTTTTCATACAATTATTTTCGCATCGAATGCTATTTTTTCCACATAAATGAATATAACCAAAGAACTTGTTTCAAAATAATCATAACTCTGGAAAACCCTTTATAACAATATGAAATATTTAGAAGTGTCATAAAAAATGGATTTTAACAATATACATTCATGCACGAAATTTCAATTTTTTGGCATGCACAGTTCAAAACGAGAATCAAAAGTAATGCGGAGAATTTTCTTAATTCTGTCAACTTTGGAAAGATATATCTTCACCAAAATGCAAAGTTTATTCATTAACTTCTCAATGTATTAATTCACGCCCAGAAAACACGATACATATTTTTTACTCACTCTGTATATGAAGAAAGCTAATGTTTCAGATATCTTTCTCAAGATAAAAATTATTTCAGACAAGTAAGATTTGCTGCGTGAATGTCAAATTAAAATGTTGATAAAATCATTGCTCAAATATCTATAGGGTTTCTCAGAAAACGTTAACATATAAAAACTTTGTCAAATCGTGAAGTCCCTCAAGGGGAGGAGAGTGAAAGAATGAGTGATTTCAAATTTTTCGTGTGAGGAACCTCTACTATTTTTAGTCGCGGAATCAAATTTCAAAAATTTCTCATTCATTTGCAGACATTTGCAGACATCCTGTATGTCGCTTAATATCAAGCAGAACATCTGTTTCGCTATACCTACATAGTTTCATTTCCAAGATAATTTAATGTACGCATGAATAGACTGAAAACAGGGATATACCAGATATACCCAATGCGTACTATCACCTTTTCGGAACACACTCTTTCAATTAGGAAGGAAGGAAAATATGTGCTTCCTCACCACCGTTTAAAGAAAACTCAAAATATGCAGATATTCCATGAATTAAAATGTTCAACTGTTTAGCACATTAAATCACTATCTAGTGTAGCCTTCAAGAATAAAATAAAAAGAATATTTGCAGAAGGTGTATTCTACACGATTGACGAATTCATGACTCACACGTTTTAGCTAATTATTTATTACATCATTATTATGTTATATTTTTATATTTTAAATTTAATTGTCAGATGGGAACTATTTTATTGTTTTCTGTCAAATCGTTTTATCTATACAACTTCTTTTATGACATCTCCTGTCAAATATTGGGGAAAAAAAGAGTATGAGTAATCATTGTGAACATTTCGTCGAAAATTGTACTGACATTTCGTTTTGACTCACCATCATGAATTAAAATGCTATCAACAAGTTCACTATTCGAATCACCGGAACTCAGAAAATAGTCTGTCTCGGAAGGATTTGAAACTATTTTTGTTTCGAAAAACTGGGGCCTGGTGAATATTTCATGAGACCGATATTTGGTATTTATATTGGATAGAGGTCCAAAAAAGCAGGTATATGCAGTGATAAATCATTAAACAAGTATGTGTTGTGACAATTTTGTGATAGATAACTCGTACTTTTCCCAAAAAGGCATTGTGTTAGATTTCTTCGACAGTAGGTTCAGTGCCCTTATAGCTAGCTGATTGATTTTTTTCGCAACTGCTCTAAGTCCTTTCATTGAGTCGAATTCTTTCGTGTGTTTCCAAACATAAGAGATTTCTATATTCAGTGCAGATTTTCATGTAGGCATTGAACCGTTTCGAGAAAACCATACTATAACACGCATGATATTGGAGATTCTGGAATATCCTCAGGAAATTAAACGTCCTGTGTATTTTCGTGAGTGTGAAGATGTATTTACAAGAGAAAAACTTAAATTATTTAATGTTGAAGGAAATCTTGATAATCCAGAATAACCAAAATTTAAATCTAAGAATGAAACAAGACGAAGACAGAAAAATGAAGAAAATTAAAAAATATTTCAATTTTAATCGATCCAGAAAACGAGTCTATAAATTTTACTAAGAAAAAAATCATACGATATGACCTAACCTTGTTTCAAGAGGAGAATTTGTTGCCGTATGAGTCTCCTGGAAAAAGAATATCTCTTCTCATTCTCATTGTCTGATTTTGAAGCTTTCTCTTTTTTTCCTAGAAATTCCTTCAATTTTGGTTCGAAATGTGATACTCTTTGGTCCACTTGTTTTTTAACAGATCTCGAGGCATTTGACTCTAAAATGCACAGGGACAGGAAAGTAACACATCTACAACTTTGCGAAGTGTGTTATCTTCTTGTCCATTTTCCTGTGATGTTTCCAACAGTAACGTCCAAGTAATGATTCTTTGAGATATTATATGTTGGAAGATCAATAAGTTCCTTAATATGTATATTAGAAGCAGAAATTCTTAATTTTGAAAAAATTCATAAAATTTCTCGTCCTATCAACTTTGAGGCAATGCATTAATTCGCATAATTCTTTTAATGTTTTTGACTGCCACTTTTTCAACGTTCAATCCTACTCGAAATTATTGGCAACCACTGCAAAAAGTGTTTCATCAAAAAACCTAGAGGGAGTAGGTACTGTCTCTATTTTTGCAATAATGAAAGCTACGAATTCGTAAAATTTGTGGGTATAGGAAACCGTATTCAATATAACTGAAATGATCCAACGATAAGATCAAACGTTGGGTGAAAAAATGCTAAGAAGATTCACTACATGTCTAGGCATTTCCGTATCAAATTAAGTATTCCAATGGTCGAGTTCTTAAGAATCCCGCCACGCGTTTCTAATAAGGGTGGTTGGAACCGCCGGCCACAAAGGACAACACCAAGTAGGAAGGGGTTCGGAATATCGTCTACAGGTGTAACTCCACGTCTGGGATACAGGTGCATCTCAAGGTCGCCATTTCAGGAACCCGCCAGAAATTATCCGAGACTTTTATCTGAAAAAAGCAATGAATCAATGAGGTTACACGATTCGAGGGGTGGTTGTAATTTACTATTGGTCAATGGAAGGTAAGATTTCTTATGGGCGATATTAAGTTATTAGTGGATAATGGAAGAACACCTCTCTGATGGTCCGATGTGTGAAATAATAGACGATGATTATAGCGAATTGGGGGGTTATCGTAAAATCACTTTATGTGATATGTATTTCCGCAAAATTCGGTTACGAATTCATCCCTTGTCTTGATGGCAATCCTGTCAATAATACAGTTTAAAATTTTCATTTCCTGGTTGGAATGAGAGTAGAAGAATCGGCCAAACTATTTCATACTACGTGTTGCAGATAGTTACTTCATCAGTAAAACGAAAATAAATCACCAATTTCGTTGACCATTCTCGAATGTTCCCATTTCCTTCTTCAGTTGAATCTCTTTTATTTTAATACTGTCCTGGAAACCAAATTGCAGTATTCTTGATATCCTTGAGATTTATGATCATCAAGTCATCATCAAAACTTGGTATAGGCTTAGAAAATTTCAACTACCGACCGCAAATATTGAATGTGACTTCATAAAGAAAGAACACAAACGAACAATGCTTGGGTGCCCAATGATATCTTTCTTCTCACGAATAGTCTCGGCCTGAAGAAAAACAAAAAAATTATGATACAATCGAATCGATCCCGATTTAGATATGTAGAATCTCATTATCTTGGGTCTTATCATCTGAAGGCCCAAAATTACTATTGTGAGATGTTGCGCTGACAATGGATTCAGTAGCTGTTTGTTGGATCTACCGATAAAGTCTTGAATACCGAAATATATTTGGTGTAATTGCCAAGTAGGATGAACCTTTCCATTATCTTTATCACATCAACACATCAGAGGAACTTATCAAAGCTAAGAGATAATATGGCTGATTACGATTCGGATTTGTCCATTCATCATACTTATTCCTCGAACTTAGAGGTGCGTGGAAACCGAGATGGAAACACATATCAAAAGAGTTACCAGATATTTTGAAGAGGTTGAAAAATTTGATTAATGATTCTCCCAATTCTAATCTACCTATCTCAATCAAGAGTTAAAGGAACTATTCGAACAGGCGGAAAATAAGGGGTATCCGAAAAAAACAGCAAACTCTAAAAATTTTATATTTTATTCATTGTGAGTTCTGTAGTGAAAACATTTTAGCAGACATTAGAGAACTTATTACTACCCACGTTCAGGAACGTCCGTTAAAATTTAATGATTCCTTGAAAGTTTAATCCTTCATTGAACATGTTATCCATGTCTACTGCAATGGAATATCCTGTTTGATGGAGATTTAAATTAAATTTAATCAATCATTAAATTTAATGGACTTTCCTGAAACTTTCAATAAAAGAATGAATGATAAAAAAAATAGAAGGTAGACGTGGAGAATGCAGAATCTGTCAATGCGTTCAAGAGCTTCAATAGACAGATGGAATCACTCTGGTGATCAGACGGAAGTTGGGATTTTGTTTTTTGGTTAATTCCTTATTTAGTTTTATCGATTGCTCTAATAATTTTTCTGATTTTGTTTTTGAGTTCATAAATGAAAACTTCATCTAATATCACTATTTTAAAAGATGAGTAGCATTGAACTGAAATACCTTGCCAAAGACTTTGTAAATTTAATTTCACAGCTACAGGGAAGATCAATCAATGAATTAATTCTTATTTTAAGAAATAAAATATCCAACCAAAAACCAAGACGAGGTCGTATTTTTAACATTTTCAAAAAGTTATCAGATCTCATGTAGAGCCAAGCTGCTAACTCTACACTCTTCATCTTCACAAGTCCTTATTTCACAAACTCTATGCCTTGGTGGAAAAATTCATTCGCTCTTCATAACTTTTCTGTTATACAATAGTTCTTATAGTTATAAAACTGCGAAGTCACTTATTTTCACTAAGGCATAGACTTTGTGAAATAAGGTATTGTGCACAAGACCTTATGAAGATAACGATTCTAGAGTTAGCAGCTCGGCTCTACATGAGATCTGATAACTTCTTTGTTTGTGTGTGTGTGTTTTTGTTTGGAGCGTTGAGGTAAAATTCGTTTAATGTATAAATGAAAAGAATAAAAAAACAATATACGAAAAAGGACGTATTAACTTTTTGTGTAAAAACCATTTATAATATAATAAAGTAATCCAACGACAGAAACGAGTTGAAGATTATTAGTTCTTCATCTTTGCTAAAGTTCTCCCGAAAAACCGAGAAAAAATTTTTTGGGAACCAAGGGAAAGAAGGTAGGAGTTGGTGTTCTTCTTAAATTTCTGGAGGTTGTATGCCTCGGGGAACTATCAATTATAGGTAATATTCATGCAAAATTTCAGTTGAATTTCCTCTGAAGTGAAGAGGAAAACTGAAAATATTTCACAACCGAAGTACTCAAATTTATTAATTTAATTGAAAAATATTGATTTGCAAAACCTTTGTGGATTAATGTGAGTTACCCATATTAGATTTCTATGGAGTTCACTGTCGCCATCATTTGCAGAATCCAATTAATTCTCCAGCAGTGCTACACCTCACAGGTAGAGAAGAATATTTATTTTATGTCAGTCAAATCAATACTGGATTTGATCCCAATCAACAATTTCGAAATCCCATAAATTTTTCCTATCGACGAGATCTAGATTATTCCAGAAACTCGCATTCCTCAATTGGCGCCCACCCCAAAATTCGAAATATGAATTATTCAAAACAATAGAATTGTACCACCGAAGTAGCATAGTAATTTTCACACGTCCGGGCCGTAATTTAAGCGTAGGTCTCTTTATCGGACACCATCTCTTCGAGAAAATCAGTGGCACCTCTATTGCGATAGGCCGCGAGATAGCCTCATCTAAATTATTTGCCTCCCGTTAGGGGTCCGGCGGTATAATTTCAATATACATGGCCGACGCCCCCGAATTTTTTTCCCCACGCAAGTCCTATAATTATTTCAAAAGTCGATAACTAATAAACTATAGAGTTTTCAACACCTCTGAGCGAAGGGGTGAATTTATTCATGGTATGTTTTCGAGGTTATAAAAAAATATTAACACGTTGATAACGTTGGTGGATGTATTCTGAATAGAATCGGGAAATTAACATAATTTTAGGTCATAATAGCGGGAAAAATTATATGTTTTAATAATGACTAAACTATAACACTTCAACACTATTCAACAAAGTTGTATTACTAGGTAGATTGTTGAATATCTGAATACACTCACTCTTAGTTGACTTTTGAAATTTTGATATCTTATGTTTTGGAATTAGCAATATTTTTTTATTTCTCCTACTATGGAAATGAAAGCTTGACAGTTTTACAAGACCAATTTCAATTTCTCTGGCAATAGCTCAACATCTAAAAATTAAAATGGAAACCAGAGTCAATATCCTATTTTCCAGGAAAACTGGTCTACTAGAAGATCGTGGGGATACATTGAATATCATCCGCAAAATTCTGTTTTGAATAATAAAAAATCAATATCTGTAGAAGTTCCCCATATCAAGATATTATACGAAAAGTCATAAAAACAATGAACAAAGGGAAAGAAAATACCTGACTCGATTCAATGCATAATAATAAGAATTGTAGAGCTTTTTACATAAAATAGTTCATCTATGTGTTCACCTCTTTTCAAATTTCTATCGATATTGATACCATGGAACTTTGTGCAGTCTTTTGATGTGACGACGGAATTTGAATGTCGAATTACAAGGGCACAATCATTATTCAAAAATGAGAAGTAAATGCATTTGGTCTTGTCAACATTGATCATGATAACATTGAACCAACAATCAACCAAAAATTATCAGCAAACAATAGTGCCCTCAGATAAGACGTTTCATAGTGTATTTCACCCTTCAACTTCATTAACACTGATTGAAAATAATCCCCCTCGTGTAAGTTTTCTTTCAAATAGATATTTGGAAAATTTGCTTCTGTATGATTAGGCATCATATCCTTTGTGAAGAATAAATTTCGACTTTCCTGTCTTTCCTAGAAATCAGAAAACCATATGAATTGGTTGAGGCTGTCGCGGCCATCGTTCAATGTGACATGTTCTTTCGAGCATTTAGGCCTGAGTGGCAGTTCAGTCCAGTGAGAACATGTCCTGAAATATAACTTCTGAAGATGCCAGACACTCGAACTGGCGAAACGTTGAGAACTAATCTACGACGACGGCCTAAATGCTCGAAAGAACATGTCACACAGAAACCAATATGTTAGCAATTTTGATAGTGATGAAAAAACTGAACGATGAATAAACCCCCCAATATATAAATATGAACATAGGTATCCCCCAAGGCTCTATAGTGGGTCCGATCCTCTTTGTTCGTCATATTGACTTTTTATATTATATTGACGGTCTTTCTGTTGATGCAGTAACTATTCGTGCTGACGATATCTGATTTGTGGTATCTGATAAATTTTATTGTAGTTATATATGATTTAAAAACTTACGTACTGTTTCGGACGAAAACAACTAGTGTAACATTATTATGCTCATGCAGAATCGAGATTTAGTTATGACGTCGTTTTCTGCGGTCTGTCATCTTTTTCGTATGAGGTTTTTCCTATCGCAGAAGAGACTGATCAGATATATGCCTCTTCTTTTCAGTACACATTCTTGTAAGAGTTTGTTCAGAAGATTTGGAATACTTACTTTTCGAAACCTATTTGTTTTTGACATGTGTGTAAGAGATCACCCCTTCCTATTTATGGCATTCCTTGGTTTCTTACCTGAAATCCCATTTTTTTAGGCAATAGTGCCGTCGGCAGGTCTTTACAGAAATGGTATTACTCTGAAATGACAGGACAGAGTGGATGCGCTATTTGCATTACCTAAAATAATTTGCGAATTTTTATTATCAACCGTAATGAACCCTCTGTTCAAGTAGCAGTTACAAGCAATAACAGATAATCATAGTAGTTATCATTCATTTTTCTGTGTACATAGTCCACTTAAGACCCTAATTTACTGATAGGGGCGTATACATACCCAAACAACAACAGAGTATATTCCATTAGGCAAACCGTTAAGACAAATTTTAATTAAGTATCTTATTATACTCTCCAATAAAATTTTTATATATTCAGATAATTATAATTCACGAATATGACGTCGATTAGCAGTGATCACCGGAGGAATCAGTGGTGTAGAGTAAAAGTGTTAGTCTATTTCTTCGCCTTACCAAATTCCGAGAGGGGTTAATTTTTCAACAATCATCAAATAAACCGTTGTGCCGGGAGCACCTCGACAAACAGAAACCATAAACTGAGATCATCAGCAGGTACCAATCTGTCGTCGAGAGTCATTCACGATATGTTGGATATTGAGTGAAATTTCGAATTTCAATGAAGCTTGATATAATCAACATGCTCAAATGTTTCCATCCCTTTCCACCAATTTCCTAAAACACTCCGAAGTTTAAAAAAATTAATACTGGAGTAGAAACATTTTCAACATCATAATTTTGTAATAATATCACATCACAATGTGGGAAAAATTAATGAAAACTTTTGGAGGTGAAGTTCTATTTCTGGAACAGATACACGAAAGCTGAATTTTTCAACTCAAGTTCATAGGTGAAGGATAGAAATTTTTGAAACTGAAAACTAACTATAGATCTGTTGTAAATAAGCACATAATAGTCAACATTTATATATACTACCACATTGTTTATGGTTTGTGTTAGCAACACTGATTCCACACTCTGCGGTAGAAATGTCCTTTGTAAATAAATGCTGAGAATTACAAGAGATAGTTTCATTCTATCTTACAATAAGATCGATAAAAAGAAAACGAATTCATATGATCTTCATATAATGCAAAAAAACCGGGGTAACCACAAGCAAGGATGTTGTAATAATTGAAAAACCGAAAAATGAACCTGAAGTCATATATTGGAGGAGGAAAAACCAAAGAATGAATTGATTCGTGAAGTGGAGGAAAAATTTAATGATACTTCATTAGAAAGCTCAGTTTAAGTGGGAGACAGCGCTTTGACTGAGATGGTGAATCCCCTAAATAATGGGAATAGAATGATGGTTGCAGACCAAGAAAGTCAAGGAGTTCTAAGAAGATCTAAAAGGACTCCGAAACCTAAATTGAATGACGAATTTCTCACTTACCTGAGTTTAGGAGATACTGATTATCTAGAGAGTAATCCACTTAATGTCCAGGAAGGATTAACGAGACCAGATAAGGAAAAATGGAAACAGGCAATGGAGGAGGAACTACAAACGAAATGACCCTTTCGAAGGAGTTACTACTAGTTACTACAGAGATCCAGACGTGAGTGGCAAAGATCACGCCACTCAAGCCAAATATCTGAGGGTCATACTAAATCAAGAGTTGAAATTCAACAAATGGAGGAAAATAGAAAAACTAGACCCAGCATAACGTATGCCCCTTCTATCTGGCATACCGTAGATAGTTGTAAGAAACTACTCTGAAAAGAGAAATCAAACAGCTCTTTCTGTCCCATGGTATATAAGCAATAAACAGATCAGAAAGAACTGAAAATTTAAACTATTGTGAAATAGTACTGGAACCAAGGGCGTAGATTCGCCTTGGGGGGGCACGCCTCCCCCAGAAGTCGATACTGAATTAATAATAATAATAATAACATTTATTCACCAATGATAATCATTACACAAGTAACAATGAAAATGGAAAACGTCAAAATTTTAACATACAAGAACAATGAAATCAATATTCACTACCAACAGCTAACAAAAATTCGTTAACACTGTAAGGTTCCTGACTGAGTAATAGCTTATATATCTCCTTCCGATATGTCTTGAAGTCATTCATTCTCTTATCATTCTGGGTAATTTATTGAACATAATGCATATGTGGGAGCAGTTTTTCTCAGTAGAGGACAAATTATGTCCCGGATATATATATTGAAGATTTCAAAATATTTTCGATTTTCAAATATAAATTGCAGACATTTATATATGTGTAAATGAAGATTCCCGGCTCTTCATTCGATTTAATTTCCTTGCGCATCGTCTTTGATATGTTAATAATTCCAGCAAACAGTCTATGTGCATATGTTCATATGTTATATGAAGAAATATTTTGAGTTTATTGTTCGAGTGAATTAATTTGATAAATTGAAGCAATAGCTTTGAATGTTGTTTCTCTTTACAGGTTAGTAAATAAAAGTTTATAATAGTTTTAAGTTAAGAAGTGTTGTGAAAAGGTAATTTGGGATGATACAATTCATAAAATGAAAATCTCTTCACAGAGCAACAAATTTGCTTTTTGTTTCAATAAGAAAACAATCCATTACATATGTATATTCCTGGCAATGTGAGAATTCCACTTTTCCTGAAAAACCCCCGACAAGATTCCCGATATTTCATATTGAAAATGCATCTTATGGCTAGTTTCTGCGTTCTGAATACAGTAATGGCACTTGACCTGTTTCCCCAAAAGATCACACCATAACTCATCACTGCCTGAAAATGAGAGAAGTAAACAGCTCTCAAGAACTCCTCACCAAGTTCCGTTCCTCAGTGCACGTAAAGCGTAGCAAAAAACGAAAAAAAAAATCATCTTTAACGCCCTCTATCTTTTTCCACAGCAATATGTTATTGGGGCATATTTGGTCCTATCGCCATATTTTGGTCCAAAAAATCTGCCCTTAGCCTATGTCCCAATAGTTATGAATCACCCTGTATAATAATTTTATGTCGTCTGAATACACCTATTCGGAGAAATTATTATTATGTTTTCACTTAGTTTTTTTTATAATTTTCTCTCTTCTTCGACCTATCTTACTCATGCAAAACTGAAAAACCATGGAATAATTACGTTCGTTGATGACGCGAGTCAAACTCCTCCTTACGTAGGTTACAACCATCTTAACGATCGTGGCCTGAGACATTGCTGTTGGATTGTTTATGTTTTCAATTTAACTTGGAGGTCACATGTCGAAATGTGATGATGAGCCGCTAAAGACTACGGATGGGCGAAAGAACGCTTCAGCTTTAATCGCCTCTCTCCAATATGGCGGTTTTTTTCAATTAATGAAAGCGTCTTGAAAAATGTGGTTCAAGCACGGTTTTAATTTGTGCTTGCGCTCCCGTGGAGATATATGAAACCTGATATTATTCACATTAATGACGTTATAAATTTGGACCACTTTCTTTAATTACCCCTTTTTTAATGGTGGTCACACCTACCAATTCAGACATTTTACTAAAACACATACATTATTTCGGATGAAAAGCAAAGTATACGGATTCCAAAGAGGGAACGAAAAATATTCGAAGGAATTCTCAGGATCCAGATGAGCAGTAATCATTCGTATCATCCATCATTAACATATCTGTATTTATAATTCTTATCTGGATATTACTATTCGAGAAATATTTGACCACATACTTACTTCGGTAAATATAGTTAATCCAATGATAGATCGATGTGATTTCGCAATTCAGTAATGGAGAGAGCTTATTTATACAAAACGTAATTATTAATGAACGAAATTTGTCAGAATTAATATCTGTTGGTGAACCGATGAAGTATAAATGTAGATTACTTTCTGCAGTTTGTATATTTATCATAATGGGCATTTATCTGTTGTAAATATGTAGATTTTTCCACACAGCCAAGGAGCATTTGAAAGGTGAGGCACCATTGAAAATAAAGCGGGATCAGTACTATAATTTTTGTTTTCAAATTACCTGTATGTATCACACTTTCCCTCATAATGCTCCCTTAATTCTCCCTTAAACGGAGTATCCATAGACGGTAGCCATGGACACCCCGTTTAAAGGAGGATTGAGGGAGCTTTGAATTTAATGGACGTTGCTGCAACTCAGGGCAAGTATTTTACATTTGATTTAATAGAAAAAACGGAAAGGGTATAGTCAGGTTTATATGAAAAATCCGCTGCTGCTGTTTTTTCGATTTGAACTTAGGCGGTCGACTTAACATCCAATAAAAATGATTCACCTCAATTTTCAGCTGTTTATTTCGAAAATCTTCGAAATCAATAGGAGGAATCTAGTAAACACAATCTTTCAACTATCCTCAAAGAAAAAAATCCAGCATTGTTAAATCTGGAGATCTTGAAGGCTATCTCATTATGTTCATGAATTCTCAATTATTATTGAAGCCAAAATCAAGATTACACAAAATATCGTAGCCCACCGCAGTTCTTCCCAAATTTCAATGTCGTTTTCTCCATCAAATCAATAGTGAAATACAAAGAATGATACATCGATGAAAAGGTAATTTTGGGTACAAATCAAACTTTGCTGAAACAACTACAGGGTGTTTTTTGAAATAAAAATGTCAGAGTCACTTCCGGTTTGACCGGATTTTCAGTTTTTTTTTTCTGAAAGAATTGAAGAATATGAAATTCTTATATTCTCATCTTCCGCAATGGCAACAGGTCTACCTGGTATACAAGGTGTCAAATCGAAAACACCCTGTATACATCAGGGAACTTTAGGGATACTCCCCAAAGTGAGAAGTTATTTTAATAAATGTTATGAAATTAAAACTGAAATGAAAAATTGGTGAAATACTGAAAATCTGAGAAGTAAAAAATTTTAGAGTCACCACTTGAACCCAGAATCACCACATTGATAATAGTATACTCAAAATTCTAAACCCAAGTTGGAGAATGGGCTCCTATTCCAACATCAATGCGA